>JAJPUD010002774.1:174424-293956 GCA_023553655.1 Myrmecobius fasciatus
ATTACTGTTCAATATTGTATTAGAAATGCTAGCCTTGGCAATAAGACAAGAAAAAGAGATTAAAGGAATTAGAGTAGGTCATGAGGAAACCAAATTATCACTCTTTGCAGATGATATGATGGTCTACTTAGAGAACCCTAGAGAATCAACTAAAAAACTATTAGAATTAATCCACAACTTTAGCAAAGTTGCAGGATACAAAATAAATCCACATAAATCATCAGCATTTTTATACATCACCAACAAAATGCAACAGCAAGAGATACAAAGAGAAATTCCATTCAAAATAACTATCGATAGTATAAAATATTTGGGAATATATCTGCCAAGGGAAAGTCAGGATCTATATGAGCAAAACTACAAAACACTCTCCACACAAATAAAGTCAGATCTAAACAATTGGAAAAACATCAAGTGCTCTTGGATAGGTCGAGCGAATATAATAAAGATGGCAATACTACCTAAACTAATCTATCTATTTAGTGCTATACCAATCAAACTCCCAAGAGATTATTTAACTGAACTAGAAAAAATAACGACAAAATTCATCTGGAAAAACAAAAGGTCAAGAATTTCAAGGGAATTAATGAAAAAAAATGCAAATGAGGGTGGCCTAGCTGTACCAGATCTAAAACTATATTATAAAGCAGTGGTCACCAAAACCATTTGGTACTGGATAAGAAATAGAGTAGTGGATCAGTGGAATAGGTTAGGTTCACAGGACAAAATACTCAATGACAATAGTAATCTAGTGTTTGATAAACCCCAAAAACCCAGTTTTTGGGATAAAAACTCACTATTTGACAAAAACTGCTGGGATCATTGGAAACTAGTATGGAAGAAATTAGGCATTGACCCACACCTAACACCATATACCAAGATAAGGTCAAAATGGATTCATTATCTAGGCATAAAGAATGATATTATAAACAAATTAGAACAATGTAGGATGGTTTACCTCTCAGACCTGTGGAGGGGGAAGGAATTTGTGACCAAAGAAGAACTAGAGGTCATCATTAATCACAAAATAGATAAGTTTGACTGTATCATGTTAAAAAGTTTTTGTACAAACAAAATGAATGCAGACAAGATTAGAAGGGTAGCAGTAAACTGGGAAAATATCTTTACATCCAAAGGTTCTGATAAAGGCCTCATCTCTAAAATATATAGAGAATTGACTCAAATATATATGAATTCAAGCCATTCTCCAATGGATAAATGGTCAAAAGATATGAACAGACAATTTTCAGACGAAGAAATTGAAACTATTTCTGGTCACATGAAAAGGTGCTCCAAGTCACTATTGATCAGAGAAATGCTAATCAAGACAACTCTGAGATACCACTACACACCTGTCAGATTGGCTAAAATGACAGGAAATGATAACGATAACTGTTGGAGGGGATGTGGGAAAACTGGGACACTGATACATTGTTGGTGGAACTGTGAACGGATCCAACCATTCTGGAGAGCAATTTGGAGCTATGCTCAAAAAGTTATCAAACAGTGCATACCCTTTGACCCAGCAGTGTTTCTACTGGGCCTATATCCCAAAGAGATTTTAAAGGAGGGAAAGGGACCCACATGTGCAAAAATGTTTGTGGCAGCCCTTTTTGTAGTGGCAAGAAACTGGAAATTGAAAGGATGCCCATTAATTGGAGAGTGGCTGAATAAATTATGGTATATGAATGTTATGGAATATTATTGTTCTGTAAGAGACGACCAGCAGGATGATTTTAGAGAGACCTGGAGAGACTTGCATGAACTGATGCTGACTGAAATCAGCAGAACCAGGAGAACATTATACACAGCAACAAGACTATACGATGATCAATTTTGATGGACATGGTTCTCTTCAACAATGATGTGATTCAAACCAGTTCCTATTGTTCAGCGATGAAGATAGTTATATACATCCAGAGAGAGGCCTGTGGGAACTGAGTGTGAACCACAACACAGCATTTTAATGCTTTCTGTGAATATCTCCATGCATTTTGTTTTCCTTCTTAGGTTGTTTTTTCCTCTTCTCTTTCTAGATCTGATGTTGCTTGTGCAGGAAGATAACTGTATAGATATGTATACATGTAAAAAAAAAGATAATTCTTCTTTGACCATAAATTCCTTCCTTCTCTACAGTTTGGAGAATTAAATATCCTTTGTTTTCCTCCTTTACTTCTAGTATTACCCTTTATTCTGCCTAGATTATGAACTAATTTCCACATTATCTTGGTATCAAGTGTTAGGTATTTCCTAATGCCTAGTTTCTGCCATACTATTTTCAAAATTTCCCAGCAATTTTTTGCCAAATAATGAGTTCTTATCCCAGAAGCTGGAGTCTTTGGGTTTATCAAAAACTAGATTACTGTAGTCATTGACTATTGCTTCTCTTGAATATAACACCTGTTCTACTGATCCACTACTCTTTTTCTTAGAACCCAAAGCTTTTGATGACTGCTGCTTTATAATACAGTTTTAGGTATGGTACAGCTAGGTTCCCTTCATTTGCAATTTTTTTTTCATTAATTCCCTTGAAATTCTTGACCTTTTATTTTTCCAAATGAACTTTGGTATGGCACCAAATAAGTAGCTTATTGCAGGTAGAATTGTCATTTTTGCTAAAGTTGTGAATTGTTCCTGCTAGTTTTTTAGTTGCTTCTCTAGGACTACTAGGTATACCATCGTATCATCTGCAAAGAGTGATAATTGGCTTTCCTCATTTCATATTATAATTCCTTGAAATTCTCCTCTTGTTGCTAAAACTCACATTTCTAATGCAATATTGAATAGTAATGGTGATAATGGACAGTTTGTTTCACTCCTGATCTTATTGGGAATGCTTCTATTTTATCTCCCTTACATATGATGTTTGCTGATGGTTTTACATAGATACTACTTCTCATTTAAAGGAAAACTCCATTTATTCCTATGTTCTCTAGAGTTTTTTAATAGGAATGAGTGTTGGATTTTGTCAAATACTTTTTCTGCATCTATTCAGATGGTCGTGTAACTTTTTGTTGGTTAGTGATATAATCAATTATGTTAATAGTTTTCTAATATCCAACCAACCCTGCATTCCTAGTATAAATCCTACTTGGTCATAGTGTTTTATCATGGTGATAAGTTGCTGTAATCTCTTTGATAATATTTTATTTAAGATTCTTGCACCAATATTCATTTTGGAAATTGGTCTGTAATTTTCTCTGTTTTCACCCTACCTGATTTAGATATCAGCAACATATCTGTGTCATAAAAGTGATTTTGTAGGATTCGTTTTCCCCCTATTTTTCCAAATAGTTTGTATAGTATTAGAATGAATTGTTCTTTAAATGTTTCGTATAATTTACTTATAAATCCATGTGGCCTTGAAGATTTTTTCTTATGGGGTTCGTTTATACCTTGTTTAATTTCTTTTTTTTTCTAAAATGAGACTATTTAAGTAATTTATTTCCTCTTCATTAATTTGGGAAATCTATATTTTTACAAGCATTCATTCATTTCACTTAGATTATCAGATTTACTGGCATATAAGCTAGGCAAAACAGATCCTAACTTTTGCTTTAATTTCCTCTAAATTGGTGCTAATTCTACCCTTTTCATTTTTAATACTGGCAATTTGATTTTTTTCTTTCATTTTTCTAATCAAATTAGCTAAAGTTTTTGTGGTTTTTTTCATAAAAACAACTTTTAGTTTTATAAGTTCAATACTTTTCTTTCAATTTTATTAATCTTTTCTTTTATTTTCAGAATTTCAAACATGGTATTTAATGGGGGGATGCTAACTTGTTCTTATTTTAGCTTTTTTTAGTTGCAAGCTTAATTCATTCATCTCTTTATTTTATGCAAGTAAACATTGAGAGAGAGAAAATTTCCCCTAACAACGGCTTTGGCTACATGCCATAAATTTTGGTATGTTGTCTCATTAATATCATTCTCTTAGATGGTATTATCGATTGTTTCTGTGATGTATTGTTTCACCCACTCATTCTTTTGAATGACATTTAGTTTCCAATAAATTTTTAGTCTATTTTTCCTCAGCCCTTTCTTACATGTAATTTTTGTTGCACCATGTTCTGAAAAGGATGCATTTACTATTTCTGCCTTTCTGAATTTTATTTTGAGGTTTTTATTCCTTCATTCATGGTCAATTTTTGTGTGGGTTTATGTACCACCAAGAAATTAGTATATTTCTTTCTGTCCCTATTCAATTTTTCCAAATGTCTACCTAACTTTAAAAAATTATATTTACCTCCTTAAATTCTTTTTCTGTTCATTTTGTGATTTATCTAGTTTTGATAGAGCCAAGTTGAAATCCCCTGCTAGTACAATTTTATTGCCTTATTTCTTCTTGCAACTCTCTGAACTTCTCTTGGAATATGGATGCTATATATATATATATATATATATATATATATATACACACATATATATATACACACACATATATGTTTATATATATATATATACACACACACACATATATATGTATACATACATATGTATACATATATATATACATAATATTGATATTACTTCATTATTTAGGGTATCCTTTAACAAGATTAGTTTCCTTCCTTATCTCATTTAATTATATCTAATGTTTACTTTTGCTTTATCTGAGATCAGGATTGCTATTCCTGTTTTTTTTTTTTTGTTTTGTTTTGTTTTTTACACTTCAGTTGAAGCATAATAGATTCTGCTCCAGCCTTTTTAATTTACTCTTTATGTATCACTCTGCTTCAAATGTGTTTATTATAAACAACACATTGTGGGAATCTAAATATTAATGCAACATGCTATCCACTTCCATTTTATGATATTCACAGTTGACAAGAAATACAAAGTTATTAATTTCATCTCATTTTCCTGAAGTTATACTGCTAGAACACATCAGAGGTAGGAGGAGAAAAAAATAAAACAGAAGATAGAGTGAAATACTTAAGAAAACTGGAAAAGGGCAACTTCATGAAAGACTAAAGAGAAGAGAGTATAAAGAACAAAGGGTAGATCAACATTGTAAATCATAATTTCATTTGGCAAATCAAGAATAGGCTGGGGTAAATGAGAAATATTTTGGCTTTAGCTAGAAGTAGTAGTAGTAACTTTCTGCCTATGGTTCTTTATTATTCAATATTATTTCTGAATGATACTTTGCAGCAACAATTAAAAGTCAAAAAACAACGTGCTAAGAACAAAAAGAAGATAGACATTTTAAAGAAATGTGTGGAAGACAAAATTCATATCTTTGCAGAACAGGCCAGTGAAGACCTCCTCGAGAAGGTAAGTTGAAATTCCTCCACTTATATTCTTCTTCTCCTATGAAAGATGGCCAATATTAAGTAGCTCAAAACCCCAAAACACCTATTTCTCTTCCTTACTTCGATTATTTTTTATTTTACATTTATTTTGCATTTCTCTATATATACATTTTCAAAACAGGAAGTAGGTCATGTTAAAGAGGAAAAACCGATTGACTAGAAACAGAGAAACTTTGATTCTAGTCTCACATGCACAATTAACTAGATTTGTGACTTTGGGGAAGTTCATTTCTGAAATTAAGAATTATATTAACTACTCATATTTAAAGAATGATAAGCATTTTTCCTATTAGAAGAAACTGACACAAAAAGAAGTAAAATTATTCCTCCAAGTTTGTGGGGCTAGTCCACATTAATGTCAAGATTTTAACTCTGATCTTCTGGTTTCAAATATTGTGTTTTTCTCCATGATCCCAGCTGCTAGATGGTCTTTTATATTTCATTACTGGTAGAGAAAGGATTGTAAAGCATAAAATGTCTACACCAAAGATCTTGCTCCTTAGAGGTGATAAAACAAAAATGATTCTTCCCCTCTCCCTTTTTTACCCCCCCACACACACTTTCTGCCTTCTCCCCATCTCCTGATCTCTACTACAGGTACTATTTAGACAAAAACTTGGGGAGTTTGAGTTAGGAAATGCTGACCTATGGAGACTTTGTCAGTGCTAACCTTTTAAGAACTGATCCTGTGAATTGTCTCCAAATGGCATAGCAACACTCAAGGGCTTCCTCAACCTGACCCTTTATCTACTCTTGTAGTCTCATTTTATAGCAGTTTGCACTAAAAGGGGCAGTTAGTAGATAGAGAACTAGCTTTGGAGTCAGAAACAGCTGGGTTCAAATGTGGCCTTTGACATTTTACTTCACTATGATCATGATGAGAAATTTCACTTTTTTCCCTTCAATTTCTTCACCCATAAAATAGGGAGAATAATTTTTAAAAGGCTACATTCTGGGGATTGTCAAGAATGAGATAATGTAGGCAGAATATTAGCAATTAATAAATGCTTGTTAATTTTTTTTAAATTAGAAAATAGTATTAGAACCTTTTAGGAGAGATCTAACAGACTAAGTAACCTGTCCTCTAGAGTATAATACAAATTCAAGTGGCCATTGTCTCTACAGTCTCTCAGAAAACCCGATTCCTCTTTAATCCTTAGATTTTGTGTCTTTACCTTGTATTTGGTGATGGAATCAATGAGTCAAACATTCTTTAGAATATGATATTGAAGCTCTACTGACTGGGTCAAGTTGGGACAAACTGCAAAAGAAATATCAAGTTTGTGTCTGCCATTGTGTGATTGTTCAATCCCATGTAACAAATTGAGAAGCAAAGCCCATCCATATCTACCCTTGTAAAGTCTTCTTGGCTGCTGTTGGTGTTTTCCCCAAGATTCTCTGAAGGAAAGCATTTCTAACAACACAAGAAGGAATTCTTCTTGTTCTAATTAGGATATTGGCTGGCTTTTATACTTGCATTGCAAGTGGAAGATATTTCTGTTAGTGAGTGTCTCCTTAGCTCCTTGATCTTTGGATTTGGTAGTAAAAGATGAAGTTCCTATTAAAGACTTCCTTGTAGGATTGAAAAGATTGATAATTCCATGCACACCACAGCTGCTATGTTTTCTGATCATGATGTCTACCCGTGTTAGGGCTGGACTCTTGGACAATTACGTAAACAGAGAGAGAACCCCCCCCCCTTTATATTAGATGAGAAAGCCTAAAAATAGAGAGGCAAGAGATTAGTAGGTAAGAATATATTGAGTAGCAGACCAAAAGCAGCCATTGAAATCAAGCTTCAAAACAGAGTGCTGGTCTTGGAGCTGGAAAGATTTTATCTCCCTGAACTGAAATCTGGCCTCAGGTATTTACTAGCTCTATAAGCTGAGCTAAGTCATTTCACCCTGTTTGCCTCAGCTTCTTCATCTGTAAAATGAACTGGAGAAGGAAATGGCAAACTACTCCAGTATCTTTGCAAAGAAAAGTTCAAATAGGGTCATGAAGAGTCAGATATGACTGAAAAACTACAAACCTTTTGGACCTTAATCCCACTTAGAATAATCATTGATTATTCAAGTATGGAGAAATCATTTTCTGTGTTCTGTTGTATTATTATTTATTTTATTAAATATTCCCAATTACATTTCGATCCAGTTTTAGGCCTCTGGCCAATCTACTCATTTTACAATGAGAAAATTGAGGTCAACACAGAAGTTACTTCATAGCTAGTAAAGTGTAAGAGCCAGGACTCAAACCCAAATCTTCTGTGCTTTCTTTCTGTATCCTTTCTACTTGTGTTTTTACCTACCTGAAAAAAAAAAACCTTTAAATTTACCAATATTACCTTAACAAAATGAATCATAGAGTACCATTTTAAAAAATTGTTTCTTTTTATGGTTACAAAGGCCTGGGAAGAAGTGGTCATATCACAGAGAATGGCAGAGGAAATGGAATGGAATATTATTATGCAACAATATGTGATTATATGGGGAATCCAGAGAAATTAATCAGAGACATTTAGATTGCCTACTGTTTACCAGGCACTGGGCAGGATGCTCTCAAGCAGTTGACATTCGACTAAAAGCATATAGCATATTCATAAATAAGTAAATATCAGCTCCATCTAAAACACGATCTGCAATAATGGTTTGGAGGAGAATGGCAAAGAATACTGAAATACCAGGAATGGGGAGTCTGAAGGAAGCTCCAGGGAAGGCATCCCATGCTTGACAGAAAGCTTACCAAAAGTGTGGAGGCAGGAGATGGAGTCTTACGCATAAGAAAAAGCAAATGGTCAGGTCAGCTGCAGCACTGAGTGTGTGAAGTCAAGTAATCTCTTATCAGTCCTGAGAATCAGCCTGAACCAGATCATGAAATGCTAAAGGATGGAAAGAGGAGTTTTTATTTTATCCTAAGAAATTTGGGGGCTAGTGAAGCTTATCTAAGAGAACAGGGACAGACATGGTGAGAGCAATAGTGTAGAAATATCACTCTGACAGTTCTGTGGAAGATAGATTAGAAAGAGGATAAATTGGATGCTGAAAGATGAATGAGGAGGTTATTGCAGTAGATCAGGTAAGAAGTGTCGAGTGCCTTGAATAAAGGAGATATGGTACCAGTACTCAGAAGGGGATGCATGGGAGAGAGATTGAGGAAATGGTATTGACAAGTGATGGCAACTCATTGGGATGGTGATAAATGAGCAGACATAGTCAGGGAGAAGAGAGTTACTTTTAGTTTGCAAAATTGTGTGCTTGGAAGAATGGTGATATCTTTCATCAAAAGAGGGAAATAAAAATGGAGTGGATTTGGGAAAAAGATGATTTTTGTTTTGGACATCTAGGTAGAAGTGTCCAGAAGGTATTAGCTGATACTCATCTGAAAATCACAAGTGACATGAAAGCTGAACCCATCATTTGTATAGACATGATGGTTTAATTAATGATTACTGATGATATGTGTAAACTGATGCAAAGTGAAATAAATAGGGCCAAAAAGAATAATACATAGAAGAATCATGGCACAATAAATGAGATGATCAAGGGGAAAAAACTCTGAGTAATAGAAAAATCAATATTAATCTCAGATAAGACATTAATGCTATTGAGAATGATCATGATATTTATATTATTTATATCATACTTTAATGTTTACAAAGCAATTTAAAAATATTATGTTTTATCCTTACAACCACCCTAGAAGTTTCTATTACATTGCATATTATTATACATTATATTCTGTTGTCATATGTAATAACATTGTCTTATAAAATCAATAGATACTATTATTAACTCCACTTTCTAGATGAAGTAAGTGAACCAGAGAGAAGTTAAATGTCTTCCTCAGAGTCACACTAAGTTAGTATCCAGAGCTGGATTTTAACTCAGATCTTGCCAATTCTACATTCAGCCTCCAGAATTATTGTCTCCTCTCAGCAAAAAGAGGACGGAATGCTGTATATCATTTTAGGCAGGGTGATGGTAGTGGGTGATTTTACTTATCTTTTTAATAAAGAAAATTGGAGGAGTGGGAAATGGCAGATAGAAGTTAGGGCAGCATCTCAAGAAAAAACACGCACCTGTGTGCATCTGTGTCTGTGTGTATATACACATTTTTAAATGGTAACACAAAACCTTTTTTAAATGAAAAACTAATATGACCAGCTGTGAATGCTTCCTCTCTTCTGTGCATAATGCAAAAGTCATGAAAGCATCCAAGTAGAAAGTGGTGTGCCGTGAAAGCCTTGCTTGTCAGTGACCTTTCTGACAGGCCATCTTTGAAGGAGCACCCTTTCACATTGATAAATGCCAAGGGAGTAGAACTTCCTAAATTAATAACTTTCATGTTCTTCTAAAATTGATTGATCGAATCTTTTAGTGTCTGTGTATTGTTCATTTTTAATATGGTTGTATAAAGTTAAATCTCAAAGCTCTCTTACTGCATGCAAAAAAAGCCAAGTCTTAGTAGTCTCCAGCAGAGAGATTGCTTACATTATACAGTGTCACGGCCCTCCAAAGAAAAACCTTGCTCTCATCTACGCTAAAATAGAATTGAAAGGAGCCAGGGTGGTAAAATATGTGGTCGAATTCTATTCCAAAAATATTCATAAGCCACCTACTGTGGCCAGGGTCTTGAGATAGACAAAGGAGAAATAGAACAATCCCTGCTCCCAAGGAGTTTGTAAGCCAGAGGAAGAAAAAGGCACAAATCAGGACTTTGGCAAAACAGAGAGAAAAATACTAAAAAAATAGGTGCAGATAAAACTATGATGAGAAGTTTGAGAAAAGTGGACTGGCTTTCACCTAATGGGTTCAAACATGAATGTGGAGTAAGTAAGCAAATGTTCTGTGTGACTTGAAGGAAGAGACTTTCACTGGTTCCTCATGTGTCCATCTATTAAAGTCCATTCTTGGCAGATGAACCAGTCCAGATACCTTAAGGATTCTTTTGAATTAAATAAGCAAAGACTGGGGAATGAGAGAGGGAAGGATAAAGCCAGGAGAAAAAGAACAATCCAATATGATTATTATTCAAAGGACATGAGCCAGAAAGATAAGGGGAAGCTGGATGTGTATGCCCTCAAATGCCAGAAATAGGGGGTTCCATCTTATTTGAAATCCAATAGTAAGCCACTGAAGGCATCCATGCTGATGTACAGAGCATTGCATCAAGGCAGATTGCTGGGTCAGTGATGAGAGAAAATTAGGGAGGCACAGCCTATACGGTGGAGTAATGGTACTATAGCAATGGTGAATTGGTTATATACATCTGGCCTGTATTAGCCTATAACGTGGAGAAATGGTACTATAGCAATGGTAAATTGGTTATTCACATCTAGTCCATACAGTGGATTAATAGTACTATAGCAATGGTAAATTGGTTATATATATCTAGCCTATATTAGCCTATAAGGTGGAGTAATGGTACTATCTATAGCAATGGTAAATTAGTTATATACATCTAGTCCATACAGTGGAATAATAGTACTATAGTAATGGTAAATTGGTTACATACATCTAGCCTGTATTAGCCTATATGGTGGAGTAATGGTACTATAGCAATGGTAAATTGGTTATGTACATCTAGGTCCATACAGTGGAGTAACAGCAATATAATAATGGTAAATTGGTCACATACATGTAGCCTATATTAGTCTATATGGTGGAGTAATAGTACTATAGCGATAATATGTAGCAAAGTTATATACATCTAGTCCATAGTGGAATAATAGTAAATTGGTTATATACATCTGACCTATATATAAATACCACTGGTCAGGAGGAATCAGTTTCTAGCTTTGAAGATATCACTGACTTGCTGAGTCTTTTGCTTGGGACATAACCTCTCTAAGCATATCCCTCATGAAAAATGGGTATAATAACATCAGACCTATCATCAGCAGCAAAATGTAAATGACAGTGTTTACAAATATAAGATTATATTTATTTTTGTAATTAGCTTGTATTTATGTATTTTTAACTATTCTAAAGTTCCATAGGTATGGACATTTGTCACTGACACAAAGAATCTCCATGTGCTTTCCTTAATAGCTAGAAGGTTTCTTGAGTTTCTGTAGCAAAATAATTCATGACCTAGTGTCTAGCTTTCCAATAATGAATTTAGGCAAATCTTTGAAGAACAGACAAGCCATTCATCAAAAGGCCCATGTTTGGATGATTTCCAAATAATTAGGACCTTGCCAGGCTTAGTTTAAAGAGCCAAGGTCACTTCCATGCCATAACAGATAAGAGAAAGACCTTAGCACAAGGTAGACTATTATACAACATATCAAAAATAATTGGTTCAGCAGATATGTCTTAAGCAACTACTATGTTTGGGTGATGCCGGGGAAGACAAAAATGAAATCCTCCTATCCTCATGTCCACTCCAGTGATAACAAATATACAGATAAATAAAGACAGGATCATTTTAGTGGTAAAGAACACAAAAAAGGTTGCTGTTGAGCTTTGAAAGAAAGGACAAGTTCACAGAGGTGGAATTGAAGAGGGAGTATTCACCCAACATGCCACCTGGCTCCTAAAGGGGAACAAGGAGGGGAAGTAAAAGTTGGAGGGGAGCTAACAGCACAGTTGACCAATTGATGAGGCAGCAAAGGGGATCCAATAGTAGAGGACTGGATCTGCAGCTGGAAAGACCCAATATCTGACTGGGTCCTTCCCAGCTGGATGGACCAAGGCAAAGCACTTTCCCTCAGTTACAGTTTCATCAGCTTTACCACGGGGACAATAGTAGCACTTCCCTGTGAGGTTCAAATGAGCTGACAAAAGCAAAGTGCAGGGTGGACCATCGAAATGGACTGATACTGGAAATAGTGCATTTATTAGGGTTACAGGTTTGGGGGTCATGGAGCTCCCAGGACCCTCAGCATCCCCTGGAGAGAATACAAGATATCACCTTAAAGGAAAGCAGCAAATATTGGGTGTGCAGGTATAGGTGGTAACAGTGACTGAAAAAATATAGGGGTTCAGCAGCAAACCCACCAGTCAGGTGACAAGAGGAAAAAAAGGCAGGTTTGAGGGCCTGATCAGGGAACAAGCACCTGTGGGAAAGGGTAAGGAAAGATGCCTTAAGAGAAGCCTTAAGTCCCTTGTACAGATGTTGCTCAAGAGCACTCAGGGGTCAAAAATGGTTAGCCCCAGGCCCCAAGATCAATCTTGCTCAGACACGCTCCCAATCATGTTTTTAAGTGCTTCACATATCCTGGAGTTCTTTACCCAGATAATTATTATTATTGTTGAAAGATCAGGATTTGCAGGTTGTAACATTTTTAAGTGGAATCTGGAAGGAGACTTGGACATTGCTACTAAAAAAGGTTCCAATTTGGGGGAAGCTACCATACCCACCCTGAGAGATTGAGCTCAAACTCTAGACCTGATGTACTAGTTTACGTGCCAGAAGGAGGCCAGCCAAAAGATACTAGAATGGACATAAGATTTTTGGGTAGAGATCATGCTGTTACTCAGTAACTGGATATGTCCCCATGGACAAGAAGGTTGTCGAGGACTTTCTGTATCCTCAGACAAAGAATGGATGAGATAATCTCTAAAATACTTTGTGCTCACTCATATCTTTGGGTACATAAAATAGGGTAGAACAGATCAGCTTCTATGATTGTGCCATAATTATTAATATTTTCCAGAGTGTGTATGTTTTTGAAGGGGGGAGGTAGAAAGATGGAAATTTCTGTGAAAAGCCCATTCTGTCTTTGAAGGTTCTTTTTCTATAGCCTAACACATATGTGAAAATGATCTGTGAATACAGGGGGAAATATAAATCCCTCAGAGTTTGGCACTCAATACCTCCTATAACTTGATTCCAATTATCTAGGCTTAGTTACT
This sequence comes from Myrmecobius fasciatus, assembly GCA_023553655.1. Lineage (NCBI taxonomy): Eukaryota > Metazoa > Chordata > Mammalia > Dasyuromorphia > Myrmecobiidae > Myrmecobius > Myrmecobius fasciatus. Next base: position 187,599 of record JAJPUD010002774.1, read on the forward strand.
AGAATTACTAGCTAGTTAATATTTATAGAGGGTTATAGTAAATATCTCTACCTGTATTACCTTCTTTCAACCTACTTACTGTTATATGCTATGTTCTTAGCACTTTCTGTCCTTAGTCATTCATTTCCTATTGAACTTATTTCTGAGAGTATAATCCCTCCTTTTCTTGTATGAAGTCTTTCTTTCTCTTCCATCAAGGCTTGACTCACAAGGAGACTTTCTGGATCCCTTATCCAGTTTTTCCCAGAACTGGACATCTATCTGGACATCTCCTTTGACCGTATTACCCTTCACCTACTATTATATTTCTCTGTATACATGTTGTATCCCCTGTCATAATATTGTGCAGTCCTTAAAGGTAGTATGTATGGGAGTACATTTTTATATCCCTGGAACTTATCACGCCTTGTATGTGGCAGGAACTTAATAAATGCTTGCTGGATTATTAAAATGAATTCAATATGTTTTCCCACTTACCTATTATTTTGGGTGGCAGTTCAATGTTTTCTCAATTGGTTATAGCAGAAATCACTCATTTAACCATTCAGCCATCCTTTATTCATTACCCACTGCTAGATTTCATAATCTGTCATGAGTGTGAGGCTCATTAAAAATTGCTTCATCTGAAAGTTCAACTCCTGCAAATAGAGAGACTTTCAGTGTTTTTTGGCATCAATTTCCCGGATGTAAAAATCATGTAGAGGTTACTGTTCCTGGTGCTTTAGGAATTATATTTTACATACAAGAATCATGTCCTGGCTTTTTGGGTGGATAAAGAGTACAAAAGTCTAACAAATTATCTTTTCTAATTCATATATTTTTTTACTTTTATACAGTTTTTAACACTGAGGAGCCACTTCTCCCCTCTGTTCCCTTCCAAAATACTCTCCCCATCTTGACTTCTTTGGTCCATTTCTTGTTTCTTTGACCAACACTTCTCCTGGATCATACCTTTAGATGGCTACTCCCACGAACTAGTTTTGAGGTCTTTTTTCTCTTTTCTCTATGCTCTCTGTTAGTAATCTCACCACCTCTCATTGACAGAAATATGACTTCTAGGCAGGTAACCCTCAAGTCTACAGATGTACTTTAAATCTCTCTCTTAAAAACCCATGGGTGTAGGACTACTTACGATAAAGTGTAATTTGAAGCAAGAACTTATTATTGGGGAGAAATGCTCCAGAAAAAAAAAAAACAAGGTAAAGAATCTAGCAGAAAATAAATTTAGATCAACAATTCAAACCATATACTGCAATAAGCTTTACATGTGGGTATGGCTGGTATATAAAAATGGCACGTAACAAGTGAATTAGAGGAACAGGGAAGGAAACATTTCTCACAACTTTGTATTGGGGGAAAGAGGCTTGGCCAGATTTTTTTAAATGGACAATTTTCTTTATGTCAAATTGAAATTTCCCTGTAAAAGCAAAATTGGTGCACTGATGATAGGCGTTTAAATTGGTCTAACCAACATGTAGTTCAATGTGAAACTATAACCCAAATGCTACTAAGCTGTGCACATCCTTTGATCCAGAAATGATTAAAGGAACGGTGGCAGAGATACTCAGCGGATCAAAATGAACTAATGCTAAGTGAAGGAAGCAGCACTATATGTTGAAAGCAACGCTACTCAAGGATCCATTCTGTCTCCAGGAGGCTGATGAAGAGGCCACGCTGTCCACTTCTTAATAGAGAAAAAATTGCTCAAACATGCAGAAAGAGACTTGTGGATGTGGACAGTAGGCACATTTATTTCGTTGGACTATACTTATTTTAAATGATCTCATTTGGGGGGAGAAAAGGAGAGTGATAGAGGATGGTAAGATGATAATAATACTAAGAAAGGAAGAAAAGAGAACTAATGGATTATTTTAAAATATCTAAAATCAGATGGAAGCTCAGAGACACAACAGTCACAGAAAGGTATTGAAACTGCTACATTAATTTTTGAAATACTCTTGAAAAAAAAGCTCTAAGAAGTCTCATGGATTTATAGTTTCATATGCAGTCCTCCTTTTCTATTGTCTTTTCATGGAAAAGTTTGTTGATATTCATTACATTCATATTATTTAAAATGGAAAAAAATGTATAGAGCACATCTGCAAGATTATTTTTCATGATCAAAGGGTTGATCGTGGAGTATAAGACAGTGAAGTAACTGATACAGTAATTGAACCTATGATTGTATTATTAAGATGCCATGCTAATTAATTGAATTAATTAGCTCCTACAAAAAACCTAGAAAGATCTTTTGCATTTACTGTAGAGTATTCAAAAGGAGAAAAGCAGTGTCTTCCTAGTTTATTAGAATCACAGGAAAATAGAAAGGGAAAAGAGCTTAAAAGTAGCTAGTGGATAGAAGCTAAGCCTAAAGTCAGAAAGACTCATTTTCATGAGTGCAAATCCAACTTCAGACATGTACTAACTGTGTTATGCTGGAAAGCCATTTTACCCTGTTTGTCTGTTTCCTCACCTGTAAAATGAAGTAGAGAAAGAAATAGAAAACTATTCCAAGATATTTTTCCAAGAAAATCTGAAATAAGTTCCTAAACAGTTGAACACAACAGAAAAATGCATGAGTAAAAGTTCATCCCTGGATCTAGCAAAGAAATTCTCTCACCATTTTTTCCTGCTACATATTGAGTTAGTGCAGGTTCTGGTGGATACCTCCAGTGACAGTTCTAGTCTTCATAAAATCTCTTTGTATCTCTAGAGACACTTCCTCTGTCTTCTCCACAGTCAGACTGCAGTAACCTCATCTATATCACAAGGTTGCAGATGACACAAGAAGGGACTTAAGAGATCATACAGCTTCTGTTACAAAGGTGGGATGTGAAATGATTTACCCAGCGATCACTCATCTCAGCACAAAGCTGGTGTATGAATCCAAGTCTTCAGATTCCAAAAGCAGAAAAAAACTCTTTTGACCCCATTCTGCCCTCTGGGCACCATTTCACTAGAATATCAACAGAATCATTAAATATTAAGCTCTGTGACTTATAATCTTGGAGGTTGCTGAGCAATACCTAATGAAGCCCTAGCTCCTACATGCTACTGAGTGATTGGGAATACACAAAGCAGCTCAGCGCTCCCTCTTAGCCCAAGTCTCTTTATCCTTCTCTTCCCCTATTCCTTTAACATGCACACTACATCAAGGTCCTGATTAAGGCAAACGATGAGCACATTACCCAAATGCCCACTGAAGACTTCTTTTCAACAAAGAGCATATTTTCCATCGGTTTGCAATTTTACATAATTATATTTTCAAATAATGTGAACTTGAAGATGTATGATTTCATTGTTAGCACTGATTGAGCCCACGCCATATCTACGCTCTAGAGTTATGGTGAGGAAAGTACTTTATATTCTTTCCTTATTTGGTAAAATTCATTGAGTACTCACTATGTGCCAGGTACTTTACTAGACTGTAGGACACAAAAATAAAAAAAGATAGTTCTTGCCTTCAAGGAGCTTACATTCTAATGAGGTGAAGGGGCAGTCTAAATACAGGTAAGGAAGTAAACAATTTCAAAGTTAATATCAGATAATTTGGAAGGTAGGGAATTAGTAACTGGAAGGTCAGGATTAGAATACTCAAGGAGGTGAATGTAGAGTCCATTGAGGGATGGGTACAGTGCATAAAAAGACAAAGGCAGGAAGTAGAATGTCATACGTGGGTAACCAGTTACAACTACTAAAATACTGGAAAATGTCATTTCGGGAGGCAAGCAATAATTATTTCTTAAATTGAATGAAATGTTTAATTTTTTGTCTGATCTTGAATTTCACAAACTTGTTTGAATTTGGGGGAATAGTAATAAGGATGGGGATAAAGATCTTGAAAATGAGAAAGATAATGACCCTTGAGGAAAAGGTAGATGAACATGAGTATTGTCAGTACAGGGAAAACATGTTCTTCCCACAGAAAGAAACTTCAGAGGTCAAAGATATAGATCATGATCCTCAGGCCAAATTTTATTCTACTAGTTAGAGGTAAGCACAAAATAATTTCATTTCTATCTTGGGGGAGATCTCTATCAAGCTAGATATGAACCCCCTGAAAACTGCACTTTTCCACTGGGACAAACCTGACCTTGCACACCTCCACCTTCTCATTGGACCACTGATGGATGGTGTACTCTAAGCAAGCCTAAAATGCACACTGAGAAGCTGCAGCTCCCACCTCCTAAACAGGCTTCCTTAGTGCATTCATGCGTTTCCTTTCTGTCTAGACTACCAGAAGAAAGACTCACTAGGTTAGGGAGATGCGGGTGTGGGGAGAGGTCTTTAGTTCAAAGAGGGGAGTTATATACCATACTCTGGTTTCTCTAGGTACACCTTTCTTTTGGGCTCCTAGGCTGGCAAACATCTGGGACTCTTGCACCCAGAATTAGGGACGGGGAAAGTCAATTCCAGAAGAGAAGAGGAGCTACCAACCTTTCCAAGCTGAATTGTTGGCTAGAAAACTACAGCTTCATCTAAAATCCAGTCCAGACAGAATTGAGCTGAGTGATTTCAAGGACAAGAGCTTGTAAAATGAGGGAGTTAAACTCAGTGACCTTGGGAGTCCCTTCCAATTGGAAAGCTGCACTCCTGTGATCCTGTGAAGACCTACAATTCCATCCCTGATTTATTAGAATACTAACTATTCTAGGCAGTTTCTAATAGAAGCATTTTGTTTTTCCTTTTGGGGGTTAGGAGAGGATGGTAGATGGGGTTCTCCTCATTTTTCCCAATTCCACTCTGATCAGCAAAGAATTAGAGGAAACCATACAATATAATGGATGTGGTACTGTGATCTCAGACTCCTGTTGGTTCTGTGATGGACAAGAAATTAACCTCTGCTACCTCAGGTTCTTCAGTTGTGAAATGGGGATCATAATCACTCCCTACTTACTAGGATGCTTGTGAGGATAAAATGCGATGAAACTGGTGTAGTGCTTAGCCTGGTACCTGCTCCATACTTGATGCTACATCGGTGCTAGTTCTTGTTTGATCCATTTCCAAGCAGAACCAGATCATCTCTCCTTAGACACCTCGTAGTGCTACCGCATCAATGTGAAATGAGTAGGAAGGCTGCTTGCTGCAGCCCGCTGAAGCTCAGAACCCTCCAGCCTCCCTAGCAGAAGGGGTTAAGTGTCTCTATAACCTGCCTTCACAGAGTTTTATGGGACACATAGGATGTTTTGTGATAGAATTCCTTGCACTAAAGCAGATCTCGGATCTTTATTTCTTAAGTTGTTTAAAAAATGCATTCCCTGGTGGCCAACCTTCTGTTGCTAAGTAAGAGTCTGTTGAAGCTAGCTTTCAGGCAAAAGGCACATCATTCATCCTCAGGTCCTTATTTAAACTCTTTCCATCCTTGTCAGACATATCAGACCTCAAAATACATTGTCAAAGCAAAGGATCTCTAGACACCATCACTCCTGCCTCGATCACCCTGAAATAAAATAATCTGTATATATTTTGTCTTCACTTATCTGCCCCAGTAATGGGCAGAGGTCATTTTTTAATCTTTGCCTCTGGTGTCTAGAGCAGCATCTTACCTACAGTCAGTTACTGCTTGATAATTAAGTTTTATTGACTAGAGAACTCAACATCTTCTCTCAGACCTAATCAATGAGAGTGCTGAATCCTTTAATAAGACCTTAAAGAACCAAACTATCTTCATCAAGAGGGAACAAGAAAATTGTTTCAAGCAAAACAGAAGGAAAACCTTCCCATCTCTCCTCTGCTCCTTCCTACCCAAATCTTTCCAAGCTGTTTCTGCACTATATGATAATCCGAAGTGAAGGGGGGGAGTGGGTGATAGGAAGCCTGGGAATCTTGGGTAGGATAAAAGAAAAAGGGAGAGGGGTTTGCTATCAAAGAGTCTTTTGGAAAAAGCAGAATTTCTAGGCAGTCCTAGGTACCATTATTTCCTCAGCATTTTCCCCACCTTTCCATGTTACTGGTGGGATGGATTCTTTTTTCTCTTAGAGACAAAAACCACCAGCTATCCTGTGTTGCAAGTGTATTATTCTTTGTCCTGGGCTCAAAGGTCACCACTGTGAAGAGAAAGGAATGCCTGCAGGGAACATAATGAAATGCAAACTAGAGAGAACTTGCCCCAAAATCCTCTGAAATGAGAAGATTTAACAGCACATCATTTTGCAAATCAATTGGTATTCATTTCCATAGTCTGAATATATAATGAACCTTGTCAATAACAACACAGAGAAATGCAAATGTACCTCAGGTCTTCTGGGACTCTTTAAACCAAGCTAGCAGCAATGAAAGCCAGTGAATTATGTTTGGGGGGGGGGAATATGGATTTGGGGGCTCTTCTCACTGTGCCCACTGTATTGCAAGGGGACAAAAATTTAGGGGTTCTGTTGGGCCTTATAGATGCATTTGTATGTGTCTATATGTGTGCATGTGATGTGATATAGCTTCTAGGGAATATAGCAGTAGTTTTGGGGTCCCCTAACTATGGGGGGGCTTCTGTTCTAACAATAAGATAGTAGTCCTAAATCTTTTAGCATTGGAATCTACTCAGGAAACTCCCAGAGATCAAACTCTTGAGACAATAGTGAATAAGGCCACTCCTCAATTTATTGAAGACTGGTAATCTTGGCAGTAATAATCTGGTCAATGAGAACCAAATGCAGGAGACCACTCCTTCCTACCCATGAGCCATAGAATTACAGATCTGTGATTGAAAGCTAGATCAATCTCTCTCCTAGCTTCTGTTTCTCTGCTGAATTCCCTTACTATTCAGCCTGTTTTTGGAATGGCAGTACTTTTGTAATAAAGCTTTGCCTCCAAGGTTCAAGCCTCCAAATTCTTTTGGAATATCTTGTGACACTGCTCTGGGACCCCAAACTCTTGGGGTCTCCCTTCCTAATCTCAAAAAATTCATGTATCAAATGGGAAAAGAGACACAAAAGCTAACTCAAGAAAATCAAACATTAAAAACTAGAACGGAGCAAATGGAAGTTATGACTATGAGGTACCAAGAATCAATCAAACAAATGAAACAGACTGAAAAAATGAAAGAAAATGTAGCATTGGAAAAATAGCCGACCTAGAAAACAGATGTAGGAGAGACAGTTTAAAAATTATTGGTCTACCTGAAGGCCCTGTCCAAAAAAAAAAAGAGCCTGGATAGCTTTCTTCAAGAGATCATCAAGAGAAACTGCCCTCATATACTAGAACCAAAGGGGAAGATCATCACCAAAAGAATCCATTCATCATCTCTAGGAAGAGGTTCCACAAGGAAAACCCCAAGCAACATTTTTGCAAAACTCCAGAATGATGATCTCAAGGAAAAAATACTGCATACTACCAGATAAAAGCAATTCAAGTATGAAGGAGCAACAATCAGGATCACCCACGATCTGGAAGCATCTATAATAAGGGATTGGAGGGTCTGACACAGCATATTCTAGAAGGCAAAGGACCTGGGGTTACAATCAATACTTAACTATCCACTGAGAGTGAGCATCTTTTGGGGGAGGAGATGGATGTTCAGTAAAGCAAGAAACTTTCAATCATTTCTACTGAAAAAAAAAAAACTAAACTAAACAGAACATTTAATTTTCAAACACTACTCAAGAGTAACATAGGCAAACGGTGTGTGTGTGTGTGTGTGTGTAATTTAAAGTTTAAACTGTTTACATCCCTAGCTGAGAAAATATCTAACTCTTGAGAACTATATATGTTATTGAGGCAGTTAGAGGGGGGCATCATATGGACAGAGGTTGTGGTTGGTTGTTAATGGACTGATGTGATGATATCAAAGAAAGACATTAATGGGTAGTGAAAACATTGCACTAGGAAGAGAGGAGAGGGGAGGTATAAGACAAATTGGATCTCATGAAGAGGTACAAAGGAACTATTACACAATAGAGGAGAATGAGGGAGGAGGATAAGCATTGTCTGAAACTTAATCTCATCAGTTTTGGCTCAGAGGGAAGAGACATCATTCAGTACAAAAATTCATCTTAACCTCTTAAGAAGTAGGAGGAGAGAAAGGAGAAAGAAAAGGGAAGGACTTGATGTAAGGTAAAGCAGGTAGAGGACAGGGTAGGTTAAAAACAAAACACTACTAAAGAGGGACCAATAGAAAGAAAAAAAAAGAATGTACAGGGAGAAGATAGAATGGAGCTGTGAGAGATGGATTTATTTGGTTTCCACAGTATGATAATTAGAGAAATGAAACTTAACTTGCAAAACTGTAACTCATAGGTCAAAGAATAATCAACATGGTCACCCAAAACAATGTAAGATTGGGAAACACTGTACTCTGTTAGGCATTTGATAAGCCTCAGGCTTTCTTACCTCATTTTTTTTTAAGAAATTGTGCTTTGGGGAGCAGAAGCTAGGGAATAAAAAAGGAATGCCCTTTGCTTATGTGTATGTCTCTCTATAAAAAAAAAAAACATGCTTTGTGTATTATAGATTGTGCACCCTTTCTCATGAATAAGAAATAATCTTTTTCCTATACTCATACTCAGACTTCTGATTGCTTTAGTAGTCCCTACTGTCTCAAGGGAATATAGAGGTAGTAATCATAATTGTGAATGTGAATGGGATGAACTCTCCCATAAAATAGAAGCAGACTGTATTAAAAGCCAGAATCCTACAATATGTTGTTTATAAGAAATACATTTAAAACAGAAAGGTACATACATAGTAACGGTAAAAGGCTGGAGCAGAAATTATGCTTAATCTGAATCAAAAAAATAAAAGGGGTAACAATTCTGATCTCAGATAAAGCAAAAGTAAAAATGGTTTACTTCCTTATCTCTTAACTAAATCTATCTTGTTAAAGGTTACCATAAGCAATGGAGTAGTAATGATACTAAATGTATATGCACTAAGTGGTAGAGCATACGAATTTCTGGAGAATATATTAAGCCAGTTACAGGAAGAAATAGACAGGAAAACTACATTAGTGAAAGATGTTAACTTTCCCCTCTCAGAATCAGACAAAATGTACAAACAGTACATGGCACCTACACAAAAACTGACTATGAATTAGGGCATGCAAACCTCACTATGAAATGCAGAAATAGCAAATGCTTCTTTTTCAGACCATGACAATAAAAGTTATATTCAATAAAGAGCTAGAGAAAGATAGACTAAAACCCAATTGGAAATTAAATAATCTAATTCTAAAGAATGAGTCAAAACAATAAATCATAGAAACAGTTATTTCATGCAAGAGAATGACAATAATGAAACAAGATACCAAAACCTATGGGAAGCAGCTAAAGCAGTTCTTAGGGGAAGATTTATATCTCTAAATAGCTACATGAATAAAATGGAGAAAGAGGAGATCAAGGAATTAGGTATTCAACTATAAAAGCTAGAAAAAGTACAAATTAAAACCCCCAACTAAATACCAAATTAGAAATTCTGAAAATCAAAAAAAATTAATAAAATTGAAACTAAGAAAATTATTCCACTGAGAAATAAAACTAAGAGTTGGTTCTCGGAGGGGGGGAAAGCACAAAATAGATAAACCTTTAATTTGATCAAAAAAAAGGAAAGAAAGTTCACCAGCATCAAAAATGAAAATGGTGAACTTACCACAAATGAAAAAAATTAAAACAATAATTACATGCTATTTTGCCCAATTATATGGCAGAAAGTCTGACAATCTAAGTGAAATGAATGAATATTTACAAAAATATAAATTTCCCAGGTTAACAGAAAAGGAAATAAATTATTTAAATAATCCCATTTTAGAAAAAAGAAATTGGCATCAATGAACTCCCTAAGAAAAAATCTCAAGGGCCCAATGAATTCACTAGTGAATTGTAACAAACATTTAAAGAACAATTAATTTCAATGCTATGTAAAGTATTTGGCAAAACAGATAAAGAAGGAGTACTGCCAAATTCTTTCTATGACACAGATATCGTACTGACACCTAAACTAGGAAGAATTAAAACAGAGAAAGAAATTTACAGACCAATCTCCTTAATGAAAATTGATGCAAAAATTTTAAAGCAAATATTAACAAAGAGATTACAGCAACATAACAGCAAGATAATATATTATGACCAAGTAGAATTTATAACAAGAATTCAAGACTGGTTTAATATCAAGAGCACTATTACCATAACCAACCATATCAATAACAAAACAAACAGAAATCATAATAATCTCAATAAATACAGAAAGAGGTCTTGGCAAAATACAGCACCCACTCCTATTTATAACACTAGAGAGCATAGTGATAAAGGGAGCTTTCCTTAAAATAATAAGCAGTATCTATCTAAATGCTACATTTGTAATTTGTAATAGAGAGATACTGGACTCATTCCCAATAAAATCAGAGCTGAAACAAGGATGACCCCCACTATTATTCAACATTGTACTAAAAATACTGGCCTTAGCAGTAAGAAAAGAAAAAAGTTTTAAGGAATTAGAATAGGCAATGAGGAAATAAAACTATCACTCTTTGCAGATAATATGATGATATACTTCAAGAATCCTGGAAAATCATCCAAAAACCTACTGGAAACAATTCACAGCTTTAGCAAAGTTGCAGGACAGAAAATAAACCTACACAAATCATCAGCATTTCTATATATTACTGACAAAGCCCATCAGCAAGAGATAGAGAAATTCCATTTCAAATTATGGTAGACAAATGCAATACTTGGGGCTCTACCTGCAAAGACAAACCCAAGAACTATATGAGTACAATTATAAAACACTACACAATATCAAATGTAAATAATTGGGAAAAATATCCATCGTTCATGACTAGACTGAGCAAATATAATAAAAATGACAATTCTGCCTAAATTGGTCTACTTGTTCAGTGTCATACCTATCAATTGGGGAATGGCTGAACAAACTGTGGTATATGAAGATAATGGAATATTGTTCTTCTATAAAAATGATGAAGAAGCTGATTTTTAAAAAGCCTGGAAAGATTTACATGAATGAATGCTGAGCAAAACAAGCAGAACCAGGAATACATTGTACACAATAACAACAAGAATTGTGATGATCAACTATGAACGACTTGGTTCTTCTCAGTGATTCAGGGATGCAAAGCAATCCCAATAGACTTTGGGAAGAAAATGCCATCTGCATCCAAGAAAAGAATTAAGGAGAGTGAATGTAAATTAACAATGCTATGTTCACTTCTTTTTTTTCAGTTTTTTTTTAAATACGTCCCATAGTTTTACCATTTTGCTCTGATTTTTCTCTCTCAATATGATTCATAAAGCAAATTGTGTTTAAATAAACAAATAATTTTTTTAAAAAACAAAGAGATCAATGAATTGGGCATGCGAAGAAAAAATCTATAAAAATAAATTAAATTAAATTTAAAACCCCCTATTAATTACCAAATTAGAAATTCTGAAACTCAGAGGAGTTTAATCAAATTGAAACTAAGAAAAGTATTGAACTAAGTAATAAAACTAAGTGCTGATTTTATGAAAAAAGAACAACCACAACATAATAGATAAACTTTTGGTTAATTTGATTAGAAAAAGGAAAGAAAATAAATTACCAGCAACAAAAGTGAAAAGTGTGAACTTGCCACAAATGAGAAAGTAATTAAACCAATAATTGGAAGCTATTTTACCCAATTGTATGCCAGGAACTCTGACAGTCTAATTGAAATGAATGAATATTTACAAAAATACAAATTGCCCACCTTAACAGGAGGAAATCAATTAAAATACATAAATATAAACAAATAAAATGATAAGCAGCATCTATCTAGAATCAACAGCAAGAATTATTTGTAATGGAGAGAAGCTGGACTCATTGCCAATAAGATCAGATGTGAAACAGGGATGTCCATTTTCACCACTATTATTCAATATTGTTGTCTTTAGCAATAAGAAAAGAAAAATAATTAGAATAGGCAATGAGGAAAAAAACATCCCTCTTTGCAGATGATATGATGATATACCATATTCTAAAAATCATCCAAAGACCTATTTGAACTGCTAAGCAAAACAAACTGAACAAGCTTCTTCTTAAGCAAAGTTGCTGGTTTGAAAATAAACCCCCACAAATCATCAGCATCTGGAGAACCATTTGGAGCTATGCCCAAAGGGCTATAAAACTGTGCATACCCTTTGACCCAGCAGTGCCATTATTGGGTGTGTATCCCAAGGAAATCATAAAGGAGGGAAATGGTCCCTCATGTACAAAAATGTTTGTAGCAGCCCTTTCTGTGGTAGCAAAGAATTGGAAAAGGAGTGGATGCCCAACAAGTGGGGAATGGCTGAACAAGTTGTGGTCCATGAAGGTAATAGAATATTATTATTCTAGGAAAAATGATGAACAAGCTGATTTTAGAAAGGCTTGATTTACATAATTGATACTGAGTGAAACAAGCAGAACCAAGAATACATTGTACATAGTAACATCAATATTGCTCAATCAACTAGGAAAGACTTGGTTCTTCTCAGCAGTTTGGCTATTTAAGGCAATCCCAATCAATTTTGGATAGAAAATGCCATCTGCATCCAGAAAGAAAATTATGGAGATAGCCTGTGTTGATTTACAATCAATCTTCACTTCTTTGTTTTCCTCTCTCATGGTTTTTCCCTTTTGTTCTCATTTTTTCTCTCCCAAAATGATTGACAAAGAAATACATGTTAAAAAGTTAATATAGCTGTACAATCGGAAAAAATATTTTTTTCTTACAAAGATAGTTGAGGCTAGAGAGATCAAAATAAAATTATTTTGCCTACTAATACATGGAGTGTCCATTGGAAGATGTGGTCACTGACTAAATCTGATTGGGAGGAGATGTTCTCTCAGATGAGTAATCTCTAAGAAACTTTGCTCCCTCTCCTTTTTCTAAGCCAGAAATTTCTTCCTATTCTCTTCAGTCAGAAAGTCAGGGCCTGATACATTTCCACTATCTTTATCTGATCAGCTTCCCTTCCCTGTGCTCTGCCCTATCCTCCTTTCTATTTTAATTCATTCTCCCTAATTCATAAAATTAATTCAGTCTGCTAGCCTTGGCTGTGTCATTATTTGGAGGACACTAGAGAAGAGAGGAGATAGAACTGCTTGGGAATAAAGTACTTGGCTCATCAAGGAAGCAGATGTCCAGTGGAGGAGGGCAGAAATGACCTTCCTCTTCCCCTTCAAACTTACCAAGCCCGTGGGGTTAGTGGGGGTTTTCTCAAGTGTTCCAAGGTTATAAGAGGGAGGAATGAGTACCAAAGAAGGTGGTTTATAATCTAATCTAAATTCCCTGTGGACAATCTATTATATAAATATTATTCTTTAATAAGCCCAGCAGCCAAGGACAGAGAGAGTCAGAGTAGAGAGAACAGATAGTACTTTGAGTCCTCTCCTCTTCGACTCTTCCCAGTAGTATAGGTCCTCATAAATGCCCTAGGTAGGGGACTCACCCTCCCCAATGACATGTGCAAAATCGTTCAAGTTAGTTCAATGCTTTACACTAAAAAAGAACTGATTACACATCCCAATGAGGTTGATGGGATTGTAGTAGAGCTAAACCTTTTCAGTATCAGAGAACCCCCTCCCCAAGCAGATGGCAACTACTTTATCCATTTTCTGCATACACTCCTATGTGGACTTAGTGTACAATGGAAGTTCCTTGAGGGAAGATGGTTTCACTTTTGCCTTTGAATTCCCACAGTTTAATGAAGCATCTCAGAGAACAAAGGCGTAATAATTTCTGCAGTTTAGCTCTAAAAAGATCTGGAAAGACAATTTCTTCCACTCCTCTGGAAAGATGAAGGGTGATGGTAAAGGGGGTGAAACATTGCATATAGTGGCAAATTTTTTAAACATATGTATTGGTTTTGCTGAATTATTCCTCTTTTCCACATCTTTTAATTTCTTTTAAAAAAAGAAAGAAAAGACTCCCTTATAAGAAATGAGGAGAGGGAGGAAATTGTGAAGTAAACATCAGTAGGGTGGGGAGTCACAAGTAAAGAATTCACAGGCTCAAACCCCAAGATTTGTAAGTCATAAGATGGGCTAAGAAAGTTCCCTAGTGGAACTGGCAATTAAAAAGGGGGAGAAATGAGATTTTTTATGGGAAAAGACCCAGAGCAAGGAATGCTAACTTTACTAATTATGTGCATCAGTAAATCAACAGGTGGCCATGGTCATCCTATTTGGACAAGATGGCCTGGAGATTTGGCATCTCTAGTTCAGCCTCCAGATTGTATAAAATAACTGCAGATGTTAATACAGGAGAGCCTGTCTGTATAAAAGAATTTAATCAGTTCAAGATCATTCTACAGAGCCAGCTTGTTTTTGCTGAATTTTTCCTCATTTTCACATTGTTTTTAAGATAAAGATAAAGACTTTCTTATAAGTAATGGATCCCTGGGATTGGGGAGGAAATAAGGAGAAGTAGGGATACCAGGAAAATTTTTCAGCAGTATAAAAAGAGATACTATTAAAATTATTGCAAAGTGTTTGCTGATTGATCATAGAAAGCCATTTGTTCTGTTCTCAGAACCTTAGTTTTCTCATCTATAAAATTATAGATCTGGATTAGATTGTACTCAGGTTTTTTTTGTTTGTTTTTGTTTTTTTTCTAGTTCTTAATTCTATGAGAAAAGTACAAGGACACAGATCCAGAAAACCTGGTTTGGCATCTTGATTTTGTATTATACTAACTACATGGCTTTAGGGAAGACTCCCATTTCCTTTTCTATAAAACGGGAATAACTTCTGTGGGCATCAAATGGAGAAATATATTTAACAATTGGCTCTCCAAAAAAGAAAAAAAATTAAACAAAAAACCTGTGAAATATTTCCTCATAACATTCTTAATACGTCACGATCAAACCAAATAATATTGTTACTAATCACAGTGTTTATAATGCTATTTATAGTTTTGTGATATGGCAGACTGGCACTAGGTAGGGTCATAGTGCTCAGAGTGCTGAGCCTGGAATTAGGAAGGTAAGTCTACCTGAGTTCAAATCCCACCTCATACGTTTATTAAGCTAGGTGACCCTGGGCAAGTCACTTAACCCTGTCTGCTTCTGTTTCCTTATCTGTAAAATGAGCAGGAGAAGGGCATGACCGAATCCTCTAGTATCTCTGTCAAGAAAACCTCAAATGGGGTCAAAGAGAGTAGAACATGACTGAAACAACTAAACAAAAGCAACAACTACTTTCCTGGATAATAGAGAAAACATGACTTATTCAGAATTAATAGACAGTATATGTCAGAGGTGAGACTTGAACACATGCTTTCCTGACTCCAAGGCTGGCCTTCTGTCTTGCTTTATTCATACCTGAAAAGGAAAAGCTGGCAGAAGATATTTGGAATATAACTCAGTGTGAGAAGCCAGAGAGTTCAGGAATAGCAGGAAAGGTTTGAGAACTAGACACTACAAAGAACATTGTACTGTAAGGTACGTGTGATCCCTGCAGACCTTTCCAGAGGATTTTGTAGAACTTAAAGGCTTGAAGCTTTTAAGAATAGAGCAGCCTGTTGTCTGTGGTAGTTTGAGCACAATCCAACCTAAGAACAGAATAATAAGCTAAATGATTCACTAGATCCTCCTCCATCATGATTCAGCCTGACATGCCAGGAAACATACAATCATTCATTTCAACAAATCATTTGGGGGGTGTTTATATAATGCTTACTATGTGTCATATGCTTTACTAAATGCTTTATAATTATTATCCAATTTAATCTTAACAACAACCCTGTAAAGACTGGGACACTGATGCATTGTTGGTGGAGCTGTGGACAGATCCAACCATTCTGGAGAGCGATTTGGAGCTATGCTCAAAAAATTATCAAACTATGCAGACCCTTTGACCCAGCAGTGTTTCTATTGGGCTTATTTCCCAAAGAAATCATAAAAGAAGGAAAGGGCCCCACCTGTGCAAGAATGTTTGTGGCAGCTCTTTTTGTGATGGCTAGAAACTGGAAACTGAGTGGATGCCCATCAATTGGAGAGTGGCTGAATAAATTTTGGTATATGAATGTTATGGAATATTATTGCTCTGTAAGAAACGACCAGCAGGACGATTTCAGACAGGCCTGGAGAGACTTGCAGGATGCTGCACTGCTGCACCGATGCTGAGTGAAATGGGCAGAACCAGGAGATCGTTGTACACAGCAACAACAGTACTATATGAGGATCAGTTCTAATGGACATGACTCTCTTTAACAATGAAATCCTTCAAACCAATTCCAATTGTTCAGTGAAGAAGGCCACATACACCCAGAGAGAGGGATGTGAAATGTGGACCACAACATAACATTTTCATGTTCTCTATTGATGTTTGCTTGCATTGTATTTCCTTTATCGGACTATTCTTTCTTATAGATACGATTTCTCCTGAACAAAAAAAATGATGTGTGACAATAACTATACATATATTTGATTTAAGTATTCTAACATAATTATCATGTAGTGGATATCCTGCTATCTAGGGGAGGGGTGGGGAGTAAGGGGGAAAAATTTGTAACAGAAAGCTTTGTAAGGGTTAATGTTTAGGAATTACCCTGCCAAAAAAAAAATGTGTTTTGCAAATAAAAAGTATTAAAAAAATAAATAAATAAACAAATAAAAAACAACAACCCTATAGAGTAGGTGCTATTATCTCATTTTGCAGATGTAAAAACCAAGGGAACCAGAAACTAAGTGACTTGCCAAGGCTCATAATGTCCAAAACAGTATTGGAACGTAGATCTTCCTGATTCCAACTTTAGTAATCTACTTCTTTATCTAGTAGCCCCTACTATGGGCAACCCTATCATTTGAAAAGACTCAATCTTCAAAGCAACAAAAGCCCTACTCTTATGTTCTCCACACTTTATAATGCTGGTCTCAAAGTTGATCTCCAAGCTGTCTTTCTCAAAGTGCGGAAGACTGCATGGAAACAATTAACTGTCCCATTTGTTAAACTTTGCTCTCTCCAAAGCATCTCCTCTACTTATTGATGATCACAGGACTTAGGTTAAAAAGTAGCTCCTCGTGAGGAAGAGGCTGGGAACATCATCTGATAAAAAATCAGGAGAAACACATCCTCATCATCACCAATAGTAATGACAGAGAAGTTTAAATGCTTCCAGAATCTCCGATTTCATCAGCATCAGTATCCCCTGCCTTCATGGAGGGTTTCATGTGTTGGTTTGAAATTGATGCTCATTTACCTGATTGCCAGCCCTCCAGCAACGAACATCTTTCCTCTTAGCTCAACTGTTCCTTTGCCAGATGGCCAACAGCACAGTATGCCCTTGGGTCTCCATGAGAATCCCTTTTAACCCAGGACATCCTGCTGAAGGCATAGTTATAACAATAGGAACTCATATTTTTATAACACTCCAAGGTCTGCAAAGCATTTTCCTCACCATAATTCCATAAGGTAAGGAGTACAAGTATTATTCTCATTTACGATTCAGAGCCTACAACTCCAAAAAGCTAAACATATTAGTTGCCCAAGCATATGGTGCTAGCAAGTGACAGAAACAAAAGTCTAACAACTCTGCTGGCTCCAAGTCCAGTGACTTCTGCAACATTACAGGGCTGCCTCAGAGATATGGCAGGTTCCATTCCAGAGCACGATAATCAAGCAAATATTGCAATAAAGCAAGTCATGCAGGGTTTTTGGTTTCTCAGTGCATATAAAATTTAAGTTTATATTATTCTGTAGTCCATTGATGGTACAAGAGTATTATAACTAAAAAACAATTAAAACAAAAACAAAAACTAATGTGTATACCTTAATTTTAAAATACTTTCATTAAGTATAGAAACAATCGATAATTTCATCCAACAGAATGACAATTATGAGACAACACACCAAAATTTATGGGATGCCACCAAAGCAGTTCTTAGGAGAAATTTTAGATCTCTACATACTTACTTGAAGAAACTAGAGAAAGAGATCAGTGATTTGGGAATGCAACTAAAAATGCTAGCAAAAGAACAAATAAGAACCCCCCCAATTAAATACCAAATTTGAAATAAAAGGAGATTAATAAAATCCAGAGAAAACTATTGAACTAACAAGACAGAGTTGTTTTTTATGAAAAACAAAATAAATAACACTTTAGTTTATTTGATTAGAAAAAGGTGAATTTACCACCAAATGAAGGTGAAATTAAAGCAAAAATTAGGAGCTATTTTGCCCGACTGTACGAAAATAAATCTTATAATCTAGGTGAAATGGATGAATACTTATAAAAATATAAATTATCCAGATCAAGAGAGGATGAAATCAATTACTGAAACAGTCCTCCTTTAGAAAAAGAAATTGAACAAGCAATTAATGAACTCCCTAAGAAAAAAATCTCCACAGTCAGATGGATTTACAAGTGAATTCTAGCATTTGAAGAACAATTAATTCCAATACTATGCAAACTTTTTGGAAAAATAGGGGATAGAATCCTCCAAATTCCTTCTATGACACAGTTATGGAAGACAATAGAAAGCCATTCTATGGAGCAGACAGAACACACCCAACATTTATCAATTACTTTTGTTATTTTGTATGAAAGCAGTTTGTGGCACCCCCCCAAAAAAATCAATTACAATACTAACATCAAACATCGTTGATCACAGATCACCATGAAAGGTATAACAATAAAGTTTGAAATATCGTGCAGATTATCAAGATGTGAATTACAAATACATGAGCACAGGCTGTTGGGAAAAATAAATTTGGTCAACACAGGGTTGCCAGAAATCTTCAATTTGTTAAGAAGTGCAATGTCTTTGAAGGGCAATAAAATGACATGTGCCTTTAGGCTATTTCCATATCAAACTTTCCAGAGAGATAATCTGGGTTCTTGTTCACAACAAGAAACTGGAGCTTCCTTATAGCTCTTTAGAGTAACAAGGCATTTGGCTCATAATAGCTCCATGACATAGCAATGAATGACAAGGAGCATTTCCAGCATCTTATAGAAATGAGGGAACTTGGCTTTGAATCTATTCCATATTTTGCCCAAGGTCATGTAGCTAGTAGGAACTAGGACTGGGATTTCAACAGAAATGTGTTTTTCTTGGGTTCTCAGTTTCCATATCTGTGAGAGATTTGGACTAGATGACTTCTGGGTTCCCTTCAAGCTCACAATCTGAGATCCTTGCGATTCTGGTTCCAGTCCAGAATTTTGCATAAGGCAAGCCTTCCATGAACTTCCTACACTGTGGGTTTAGCCAGGAAATAGTTAAAGCTTTTTGTCCCATAAGCCTGAGACCTATGGGTCCAGCTATCATAATTTATCAGAAGAGATCTAACAGGCGGTGTCAGTTAAAAGAGAAAAATATAAGCCCTGAAATTTAGCAGCTTTGTTGAATTCATAGAGTAAAATATAGTCTCATAAAACCAGGCTCCAGAGCCCGGACATTTATATTTCACGGGTTATCATCCTGCTGTCGTAGGAGACGTACCATAGATTTTCACAGGAGAAAACTTTTATGTTTTGTATTGTTTCCAAGATTCTAATGCCTAGAACTTCATAAACTTGCTGAAATTCATCCTCCTCCTCTTTCCTGATTTTTCTTCTCTTTGGGGTTTGCTCAGGTCCACAGGGAGTTACTCTTGGAAAGAGTTCAGCAGCTGAAGACCCAGGAGGACAAACTCGGGGAGTATGTGACCTCTGTGCAGCTCCAGAAGGTAACCAAGAAATGGAAAACTCAGGAAATTTACCACACTCTCAGCACTGTCCAGGGTTTGCTGTTGGAAGAACTGAGCACATCAGAAACCATGACAAAGTCAGCCTGTACTCAGATCCTGGAGTCACACAGCCCCGTAAGTAGCAAAATCGAGGAGAGCAGTCATTGGCTAAACCCCCTCCCCGGATGTTAATGGACTTTTCAGATTTTTAATAGTTATTTGGAGTGATTCTATTGTTGAACAGGGACTAAATCAAACTCTTCCATTGCCCAACCCCAATTCAGCAAGATATTCCCAAGTGCCATCGTGGTTTCAGGGAATACCAAGTCTCTGTCATACATCACCTTGGTACCATGAACCCTTCCACTTTGCCGTGATTGCCCTCTGGTCCAAAAAAATGAGCTGGACTTTGTGATAATCAACATTATTATTTTCTAAATAGAATCTATTAACTATTCAAAAAGAAGTGTTATAGCATTTTACATCAGAACTGTATTATTATTCATAACTAACTGATAAAAAATCACTATTTTTATAGAGAATATATTTGAAATTTTAATTTTGAAATTTGAAAAACTATCCTTGAAAATTCTAATAAAATTAAGTTTTACTAGAAATGGTATATCATTACAGACAAAAGTATTACCCTAAATTACCTGGACATAGCATTGATTGGGACTAGGATGCTCTGCAGTTAGAGTATCTGATCTGGAATTAAAAAGATCAGAGTTCAAATCCAGTCTTGGACACCTATCAGCTTTATGACCCTGGACAAGGCATTTCATTTTGTTTACCTTAGTCTTTTCATCTTCAAATTAGTTGGAGAAGGAAATGGCAAGGTATTTCAGTATCTTGGCCAAGAGAACCCTTCATAGACTCATGAAGAGTAGGACATGACTAAAAAATGAATGAGCAAAAGCAATAACTTTGATTCATCAGGAGTTTCAATAATTGATGCTACTGCCTTGAATGTTCATAATAATCTTCAAACTATATGTAGTGAATAGCTTTCAAATAAAAAAGATGTACAGGCAGGATGGCATCCTGTTTGCTGTTCAGTCACCTTAACGATGCTTTCAGTAAGAATCTGGAAGCTTACATCCCAACACTTTTACTCAATTACAAAATGGAGGAATTTTGTTCCTTACTAGAGTCAACACAATGCTAAATATACAAGGGCAAGACAGCAATTTGTGCAGATAGTTGCTATAGCAGTAAGAATAATAATCCACAACAATGCCATTTTTAAATGTTTGCAAACCATTTGCTAGAAAAGGTAAAACTGGCCAACTGTTCTCTCTAACAACACTAACTGCTGTTGAATAACAAAAACAATTTTTTTAGAATCCTCCAAAGCAAATTAAAATACACATTTATACTTAATAACTTCAATGTAAAGGTAAAGGTAAAAATAGGACAAAATGTTGCAAAATACGGGTCTGAGGAAATGAAGGCCCAAAGGCATGCCGAATAAGTCTTATGTCTTTAGATAAGAAGTATTTTCTTTCAGAAGAGAGTTGGAAGGTAACAGCTTAATGTGGCAGATATTTAAAAGACCTTACAAAAAAAGTAACTTAACATACAGGAAATTACTGATCGCCAATGCAAAAGTCATTCCTGACTTTATGCAGTCACATTATTAACTTGTAGAATAAATGTTGAAACCACAATAAAGCCTGAAAGAAAATGGCAAAGGGGAGACCAACTATACTTGAAGACATTGCAGCAGCTCTAACATGACCTAATTAAAACAGCATTAATGCACAAAAAGAGAAAGGCATTGATATAAGATAACACAATTTCCACAAGAGCTTTAACTGACTGTATCTAAAGCAGTTGACATAAGGAAGTGGTGAAAAGAACCAAGAAACTGGATTAGCATACATATTTCTGTTGTTTTAGTCAAGCTGAAAAAGATGACAGTTAAGGGCACCATGCTTTTAAAATATAAACTCATAAGTGATTACAAAAGAAGTTGAAAGACTATAATCAGTATTACTTCTCCAAATAAAAACTATAGAGAAGAAAATGAATTTAGCTGATAAATAAACCCAATCATACTGGAAGAATTAAGAGATGAAAGTGGAAAGAGAATAACAAATACACAAAAAAGGAACAAATCTTTTTTGTTTTAACATTCTCATAATTAAGAGCTGTAAGAGGGGTCCCCCTTCCTGATCCATCCCCACTGAACTGCCAGTGTCATTTTTCCTAAAGCACAGGCCTATTTTATAAACTCCTTTGTTTGTCACATAAAGCCCTTCTAAGCATTGTGGCTCCAGCCCACTTTGGGGGCTTGTTATCCATTAATTTCCTCTAGTCTCTCTCCAGTGCAGCCACACTGCCTTCTTCTTCTTCCTCCACTCTACCTCCCTCACCTACATCTCTACTCTTCTCTCCTTCTTAGAATCTTTGCTTTCTCTCCAAGCTTAGCTCAAACAGCATCTTCTACTTAAAACCTTTTCCTGAACTTTCTTCCCATGATCACTGCCTTCTTCTCACATAATTAATTACTTTACAATTATTATACACACACACACTTCTTTAATAGAATATAAGAACCTTAAGTCCTTTAAAATTTGAAAGCATTAGGAAATTGACTTATATTCAGAAAAGGAGAAGCTGTTGAATGACAGGGCAAAATGGCATTATTGACTCCCTCAAAAAAGATGACTGGAGATACCAGTAACTTTTGATCAACATGACTACATTCTTCAATTTCTCATATTTTTAGGCAAAAGATCAACTTACAAAATTGAGGGTAGTTGACAAAAAATACAAGCAGAAATTGGTTAACACTTGAAACTTATTTAGACTACATCTCAAAAGTAGCATAATTAGCAGAAAAGTGTGGACAATATTTCACTAAGCATATTGCTTGGTGACTATACATATATACATATACATATATACTCACACTGAATGTATGCCAGTCCCATGGACTCTTAGTAGTCTGCTGAAACCTATGGATCCCTTCTCAGAATCTTATTTTTCAGTTTACAAAAGAAGACACCGAATTATAATAGAAACCAATTATATGAAACTCTAGGTGGCAGAGTAGATAGAGCAAGAAACACAGAAGGAAATAAGGATCTATGGGATGATTATGCAGGGGTGAGCTCTGTTACCTGTGATGTTTTATTTTCAAGGAGTGCCACAAAAGATTTCATCTTAAACATATAATGAAACTATGCCCCAGGAACTGTGCTGGGCTTCCTGGATACAAAAATTGGTATTAACCATAACACACAGTTTTTAGGGGGAAAGTACTTTATAAAAATTAATATTGTTTGAGAAAGAGTTATTAAAATGCTCAGCAAATCATGAACTCCATGCAAAGATAAAGAACTATTGCTCCTATTCTTGGCAAGGACTTCAGGACCAGTCTTCTGAGTCCCAGTCATTATTATCCCATTGATATTCTGTATGGGATATTAAAGTTCTATGTCAATAGTTACAGATATTCAATAAACTTTTAGTAACCGTTGCTAAGTGATGGGGACACAAATACAATAGAAAGGCCTTGTCTTCAAGGAGCTTACGATCTAATCATAATGCATGAAATGCTTTGCAAAGAACCTGATAAGCAGACTTGAACTAGCAGCTCATCTCTGAACAGCTTAGGGATTTTTGGGAAGTAATTTGTTAGTATAACACATACACTTTCAAATTTGTTTAAAACCTTATTTAAGAAATATTTTCAATGTCATATTTACAGTATGTGCACAGCAGATGACCCTTAATAAGCCTTGAATTAGATGCAGCTGATACTCATCAAACAGTAATTTAGTATTAAAGCAAACCTAAAGTCCTGGTTTGTATCTAATTTGATATTCAATGGCAAATAGTAGGAACGTCAGAATTTAATCTGCCTTGGAAAAAGAACACTGAACTTGGCACCCAAAGGGATGGGCCAGGTTTGCCCTAGCCTTCGTTCCTCATCACCAAGGGGCTCTCTCAGTTCTCTCCCAGTTCCTAATCCTACTGGACTGTGATTTTTCATTTGTAAACTTCAGACAAGGCCTGGTAAACAGTAGGTGCTCAAATGATACTTATTGACTTGTATTATTTCATTAGGAAGGTAACAGTGGTGAGAAGAACACTTAACTTGAAGTCTGTGGCTTTGGGGTTGATTTCCAGCCATATCTCATCCAAGCTACAGAACTTTAATCATTATTTCTTCTTCATAACAGACCGGCTTTCTCATCTTAAAAATGGGGATATAAATATTTCTAGCATCAATCTCATGTTATTTTATGCAAAAGCTCAAGGGAGTAAATGTCTGAAGCAATATGTAAACCAACCATTATATATGTTCCAACTTATCATTCTCTTCTTAATTTATAATTAATTTCCAACTAGTGGAAGTGAAACATGGAATACTGCAGTCTCCAGAATATTAAAAGAGGACAGTGGAGAAGTTCATGGTAGACATGAAAGAATTGTGGGGAAGGTCTGGAGTAAAGGACATGTAAAAGATGCTCTAGGAAGTGGCAGTAGCAAGGGGTCACTATGGGCAGCTGGAAGTCCTTCTGGTATCCTGAATACAAAGCTGATCATGCATTTAGCCCAGAAAGAATCTAGTGATTCATCAGATGTCACATAGATAGCCAAGGGCTGAGTCAGGATTTGAACTCGGGTCATAAGATTCCAAAAGAATACTAGGGAACAGCTTGGGAGGGCCATTTGGAAGCGCAAATTAAATGAAGAGGAAGCAGAGTAATTCAGGATGGAGAGGGAAGTAGCTGCCAGATTGGGCCTGTAGTTTCTATCTGCAGAAGTCAATCACTTTTATATTTTCTCTCAGAAACAACGCAGCTTTTGTTTTTTTCGTTCACTAAATGAGCTATAGTGGGCAAAGATATGCAGTATATTTTTCTCCTCATTTTCCTGTAGAAAAATATTTTTTTTACTGAAAAGTATTTTTTCATTTTGTTTCATTCCATCAAAAATACTTGTTCTTTTTTAAATTTGTCAACACCAGGAGAGACAGTTAATGTCAGAAACCAGATCCAAACTTATGTGATTTTAGAAAAATTGCCTAAAGATTCCCACATCTCAGTTTCCTCATCCATAAAAGAAGGATGCAAGTACTTTCATTACCTACCTCAGAGGATTATTGAGATGACTACATACCCTGGGACCAGGTGTCAGGCTCAATGGCAACGGATGCTTATTGTTGGTTTGGACTGAAAATACTACAAATGAACCCTATCCGTGTTGCATTGTGTTTTTATTTATTTGGTTAAACATTTCCCAATTATTTTTCATCTGGTCAGGGCAGCATTCAGGTGATTTTTGGAGGAATGGCAAGTTGGATACTTCTGCTAAAACATGTTCTATGCTTTAGAAATTTCAGAGAATTATATGTATTTTTAGTAATTTATTAATAATATCATTATTACTTCATTATGAACATGAGATTACAGCCTTTAAAACTGAAAGGGGCATTATAAATTAGCTAGATGAGGAAAATGAACTCCAGAGAGTGACTTACCAAGGTCACTGAGTTAGCCAGCATCAGTGCTCAGATTTCATCTCTCAGGACCTCTGACTATGAATCCCGTGCTGTTGCTAGTGTCTCTCTAGTAACTGCCTTTCATGAAGAAGACAAGAAAATCCAAAATACAAGGAAGCAATAAAACCACCTTTCACTTTAGGACCTTTCTAATGTTCTCCAGCTAACAGGGACAGGTATTACTTTTGTGCCCTTTCCTACACCATTGAAATGTTTTTTGGCCAACATTTAAATTTAAAAATGGCCTCCCTCCCACACAGCTGGTGGGACTGACATTTCAAAACAGCATTTGCTGACAAAAATTTAATTTGGAACAGTCTATCCAGGTGCTTATTCAAGGATCCATTCTTGGGAGAGTTTTCTTCATTACTTCTCATGGGAAATCGAGCCTAGCAAAGTAGCTCTGGAGTCTGTAATGCTGAAGGATATGCAGAATACTTTTCCCCACCACCATTCTATAAGGTCAGTGACTCAAAGATTCTCAGGATTCATAGGATTTAGAGCTAGAAGGGATTTGGTCAAGCATTTAGTCCAATTGCCTTTATTTTACAGATGGATCCACTAAGGTTTAAATTATTTAAGTGTCTTCCTCCAGCTAATAAGTGCCTGGATGGAGTCTGCACCCATGTCTTCCTGACTCATGTCCCACTTTCTATCTACTATATCCTTTCACTTTTGCTTTACATACACATGCAAGATTTACAAACCACTTTTCACATCATCTCTATTAAGTGGCAAATACTAGTAGTTACTAATGGAGAAAATGAGACTCGGAGGCAATGGTCAACTTGCCCAAAGACAGACTAGAATACAGTAGACTTTGTCCTCAATCTTCTGAGCAGAACACTAATTTTCTCGCATCCCCACATCCCTGGACCTTCCACTTGAGGAAGGCTTTTGGTGGGGATACATCTCAGGAATGAGATGTTAGGTGTTAGACAATCACGTGAGGCTATGAGAACACTGTCAATATCTCCAAGAAGTTAGAGCGGGGATATACGGCAAGTGACTATTTATTGCATCTGAAACCCTGCAAATTTTAGAGTTCTCTCAGGTTAGCTTGTATTACAAATGAAAGTTGAGAGTTCTCTTTACAGCCATCTGGTCCTTCTCAAGAGATTACTCAAGTAAAGGAATTGAATTATAATATAAATTTCAAAAAAATATTTAAATAACTCTGTACAGTAAATTTCATCTCAGCAGTCTCAACTAAACTGAGATTACATGTTAGTGGAGATCAGGGGTTATTTTCTCCCTCCATCTCTCATGTATCATAAATCCTATAATAGAATAATCTTGTACCATTTTAGGACAATCAAAAATGTGGCCTTGAACATAAGTGATTGAATAATGAGTTATTATTCAGGGCAACTAGGTAGTGCAGTGAATAGATTGCTGGGCCTGAAATTGGGAAAATTCATCTTCCTGAGTTCAAATATGGACTCAGAAACTTATTAGTTATCTGACCTTGGGAAAGTCACTTCACCCTATTTGTCTCAGTTTCCTATCTGTAAAACAGGCTAGAGAAGTAATTTAACATTACTACAATATCTTTGCCAAGAAAACCTCAAAAGGAGTCAGGAAGAATCAGGTATTTCAAAAAAAAAATGATTGAACAGTAAACAGATTGATCCTCATCACATTTGTACTATGTGAGAAAGTTACTGGGTATCCTATTTCCCTTATTTCATTCTTAAAGAAGTCAGAGCTCAGAATTTTAATTCCATCAGTATTTACTAAGAGTCATTCTCAAAGAGCTTACAATGGGGCAGAGCGATTACGCACATTAGTCATTTAAGACAGACTGTGAAAAGCATAGACGAGATTCAGAGTGCTATGGCTAATTTCAGGATGTAGAAAGATTCGATCCCATTAGACTATAAGCTTCTTGAGGATGGCAAATAAATCCTGCCTTTCTTTGAATCCCTAGTACTCAAGAGAGTGCCTGACACATGGTCAGTACAGGAAAAATGCTTTTCAACTAACTCATTATGCAACACCTATTATGTTCCTTTTACCATGCTAAAGATAAAAGTTTCTTAATAAAAGAAAAATGGCACTGTCCTCAAGGAACTTATTTTCTAGTGATGAGCTGTACCATGTACACCAAAAATAAATTTGATGGATATATAAGGTAACAAAAAAGCATTCGACTTTCTCCATCACATGGCACCGGAGCTAAGCCTTGAGAGGAACAATTCAGTATTTGGAAGTTGGCATTTGTAAGATTAGGTATAACAAGCAAAGGCGAGGATGAGAAAGGGCAAGACAAAATGGCCATGCTGAGGAGTAGCCCAGGGGGAGGAGAATAAATAGTAATAAGATGACATAATATTTAAATATGAGTTGAGTCCAAATTGTGAAAGGCCTTAAATTCCAAGAAGGAAATGTCTTACAAAGGTTACATAGCTGGTAAGAGGTAGAGATGGGATTCAAATCTAAATACTATTTTCATCAATTTATGCTCTGAAAGATAAGCGAATTGGAAACCTAGAAGGCCAGGTTTTAGTTCTATTTCTGACCCTAACGGCATGACCTTGAGCAAGCTACTGACATTGTCTGGCCTCAAGTTCCCTATTTGTAAAAATAATTTATAAAACTTGAAGATTTCTAATAGCTCTAGGAATTGTCACCATTGTTTATGTTAAATCATTTCAGTTGTGTCCAATTCTTTGGGGTTTTCTTGGCAAAATTACTGTAGTGGGTTTCCATTTCCTTCTCCAGCTCATTTTATACAAAAGGAAACCAAGGCAAACAAGTGAATTACACTGGATTACAGAGCTAGGAAGAGGCTGAGCTAGGCTTCCCGACTCCAGGTTCAGAGCTCTCTCCACAGTGCCATCAATCTGGCCCTTCTTTGAAAATAGCAAGGGTCTTGGCTAGGATGGGAACCCAAAGCCATAGAATTCTAGACATGACAAGACCAGATATTCACATCTCTGTCCGATAACCAGACCAATTCCTGATCCCAGCCAGTAAATAAGGATCTATTTGTGTTTGGGGTAAATTGTCTGCCCCTTCTTTCTTGTTACCAAGGGCTCCGTCACTCTACTCCCTCACAACAGAAAAGCTTCTCCCCCAGACTGATTCATTGCTTTTTTTCCTCCATGTGGCTTGCTGTAGGAGATTGAAGAGCTTAATAGGAAGCTGGAATATGAGTTGGTACACAGAGAGACTGCACTGCAGCAGCGAGCCATCATGGAGAGACAGCAGTGGATGTCTGAAGGAGTTGGCCTTTTGAGTCAAACTGGAGAAATAAATCCAGAAAGACAGATTTCTGCTATGCTTTGGCAGGCCCTCACAAAGTCTCAGAAAGTACTAGAGCTCCATAATCAAAGGTAAGATTGTGGCAAGGCATGTTTGAGGGATACTGGGAAGTGACATCAAAGATGTCCTCAAACAGTGATTTGTCTCTTCGGGTAGTGATTTTCCTGTCCTGGGAAGTCTGTGAGCAAACACGGGATGGCAATGATCTAAGAAGATGCCTTGTTTTGAGGGAGAGGTTGGATTAATTGACTGAGGCCCTTTTCAATTATAAGGCCTCAAAATTCTACAGAATGTTTTTGTTAATAAACTGCAGACCTGGCAGAAAAGCTGAATATTTCCAGTCGTTACCAATCTGAATCAATGATGGTAAAAGGGATTATGAATTTAGTCAATTCAAATAAATAAACATTAATTATTGTTCTAGACAATTGAGGATACAAAGGTACAAACAAAACAATGTTCACTTTTCAAGATTACTTCATGAATTCCCTTTTCCTTTTGTCCTCCCAGGGACTTACATTCAAAAGATGCTGTCAGTTAGAGCTTTAACTTTCTCCTCTTGACATTGAGATAAAATGTGTATTTAACTTAATATTGTTTTCATTTCAGTTTAAGGGAAGAGCAGCAAAATAGCATTGTGCTTGAAGACTTGCTGGAGAATATTGAGATGGACACATTTTTGACCCTTTATAATCAGGTAAATATACATTTCTCCCTTAGAAAGGAAAGTTCATTAATCTCATGTGGATAAGGACAGTTAAAAACAAACAAAAAAAAAGATTTGGGACAAATTTATATCCTGACAAAAGTTCAGAAATTAATGTCCCCCAGAATTCCCATTTTAGAATCCAAGACGAAAAATGGCTGCTCCTTGATTTCAGGTAGCTCACTGTCATTTCACCAAACGTTTACTAAGCAACTAGAATGTGCCGGGCAGTGAATATGCAAAGACAAATGGCAGTCTTTCCTTACAACTCGGGCACAGAAGCGTACATAAGAAATAAAGCTGGTGATTTCAAAAACAAAGAAAATACTGCAACTTTGGGCATTAGAAAAGTTCTCATGGGAAATGACCTTTAATTTCTACATTGAAAGATTAGGCGCTTTAGAAGATCAGCTCAAGTCTCTTTTGGAAATCAATGCTTTCTTACAATTGCTGAAGAGAAGATATTTTTGAGATTCAATCCTACTCCAAGTTGGAAGATCTTGTTATTTCTCTCTTTGCATTGTAGTAGCATCATATTATATTAAATGACTACTTTAATCAGGGTGCTCCTAATCTGTGATGTCACTGGCATTCAAATGCATTCACACTGACAAAATGAAATATTAAATGACAGAATTGTACTATTTTTATAAAAGTCCTTTACATTTATTTTTAAAAATATTTTGTTAAGGCTTTGTGCTTTTATTACATTTCTACTATCTCCCAGGAACCTTCCATTTGATACTCTATATATGTGTAGCTTTGTGCATGGGGGGAGTATCCAATCTAGCAACCAAGAGCTATAGAGTATACACTATTCTATAGCCAAAGCTCACCCTCTCTCTACTGTGAGGAAAAGTATGATGTGGCATTTGTGCCAGAGGTTTTAGAAAACAGAACATAGAATGCTAGATATGATGTGGAACATACAATGTTAAGGCTACAAGAGACCTCAGAATGGAGACTGCTGGACCGGAACCAAAAATGTAGACAGTGACCTCAAAAGCAGGGTATGGACAGCTGCCAAAGTATCCTTGAGGATTGACCCCAAGGGGTATGGGATCGCCCCATAGTAGCGCGTGAAGACATAGGAACACCTCAACCTCCCAGGTACCAGCGGTCATGGGTTCTGTCTCTATATTATGCCATCTAGGCTCACCTGCCACCATCTCTCTAGCCTACCCCTCCTTTCCCAAGGCAAGCTACAAGCCCCCCAAAAGCCACATGTGACACTGGTAAAATCCCCCGCCCCTTTAGCGTATCCCCTTCATCCCCTTCTCCCACCCTATTACCTCAGGACCAATGTCCTTTAGTTCTTTGCTTAGGGCAAAGATTGGTAAGAAACCTCCTCCCTCCTGTATTTTCATTTTGGTTGGCCCAGCCTGAGTCTTCCCACATGAACAGGCATGGATGGGGAACAGACCTCCTATGCCTTCCCTCCAAGCCCACTGCCTCCCACACCTTCCCATAATATCCCAGGACAAAGCTGTGATCCCTGACTCCTCGCTCTCTCTTCCCCCACATCCATCATCTACTAGAGCATCTCCTCCCCCCTTCATCTCTCTCCTCACTCCTTCCTTTCTCACATAACACCATTGCAGTTCAGGCTCCCATCATCCCTCCTGTGGCTGATTGCAGTGTCCCCTTAAGTCATCTCATGGCCTTCTTTCTCCCCTCTCCAATTTATCCATCCACTGCCACGGTCTCAGTCTCAGGACAGGTCACTCCCCACTCACTGCCTCTAGATTCCCGTCCATCACATCCTGTTAAGATGTGGGTCTTTGACAGGTTTTGTAACGTAAATAATTATTAATAACATTAGCAATTGGGGGAACAAGGGAACAAAACAACCATCGCTGGAGGTGACTATGATAGGCTCCACGCAGAGCACTTCACTCATTTTCTCCTCTCAGCAACCCTGAGAGGTGTTATTCTCATTCCGTTCATGTGAAAACAGAGGCAGACAGAGGGGAAATGACTTGTTCATAGTCACTAACAAGTGTCTTGAGGTCACATATGAACTTAGGTCTTCCTTTTTCCAGGAATCAAAGCCAAGAGACTCCTTAAGGGAGGATCTGGTGGGAAACCCCTCGGCTTCAAGGCTCTCCTGCCTTTGATTCCTTATTCCAGGCGCTACCACTGCCCTGATCAGTCAACATCTGAGCCAGGATTCACAGAATCTTTATCTTTTTAGAGCAGAAAAAATTCCTGAAAGCTTAGTGCAACCCCCTCATTCCCAGATTATCAAAATGAAGCTCAGGGGAGTGAATCCTAACTGAAAAATACACAATGATTTAGTGGCAAAAATGGGTAGAGAGCCCTGTTCTCCTATTTCATTTCTATAAGATGAATAGCACTTGAAATGCTATTCATGTAATAAATAATGCTGCTTATATACTTGGATTAGGTGAAATATTGCATCAATTTTAAGACAAGTTAATATGAGAAATTTTAAATAATCAAAATTTTTTGGATCATTGTAACTTTATGAAACATGGAGAGAACTTATATACTATTAAAATGAAATTTTACCTTTAAGAACATCTTGTCTAGACTGCCACTTTATTTTTAATGAACAAAAAAAATGGATTTTCTTTCCCTCCCAATACTGCCCAACCCCAGGAGAAAAATAAAAGAAAAATAAAAGTCTTGCAATTAACATTCAAAAAAGAAAACAAAAATCTGTTTCATTCTTCATCCTAAGTCTATCCTCTCTCAGGAGATGGATGACAGGATTCATCATCTTTGGGCTTTGCTTTGATTAGTTTGGGGGCCTTTTAAAGTACTTTGTTTTTACATTGTTGTTAAATAAATAGTTCTCCTTGCTCTACACTTCCTTCAGGGCCTACAAGTTTTTCGAGGCTTC
This sequence comes from Myrmecobius fasciatus, assembly GCA_023553655.1. Classification (NCBI taxonomy): domain Eukaryota; kingdom Metazoa; phylum Chordata; class Mammalia; order Dasyuromorphia; family Myrmecobiidae; genus Myrmecobius; species Myrmecobius fasciatus. Next base: position 219,567 of record JAJPUD010002774.1, read on the forward strand.
ACTGACACTGCCCCTTTCATCATTTCTTACAGCAGAGTAGCTTTACGTTCCATCTATATACCATAATTTGATCATCCACACCTGACCCAAGAGATTGGTTGCATCTTAAAGTTCTTTACCATTACAAAAAGAGCTTCCATACGTATTTTCATATACATGGGTCCTTTATCACTTGCATTGGTCACTTTGCATTATACCCCTAGTATCAGTACTTCTTCAAAGAATAGAGAGTCATATGTAGTTACATATGTATATACTTACATATATAATTAGTTACATATATATGTATTATATACGTATATATATGTGTGTGTATATATGTACATACACACACACACACACACACACATATATATATATATATATATATATAGTTTTAGATAGATGTTGGTAAAAATAGCCTTTAGGACATAGTTTCCAATTGCTTTCCAGAATGACTGAACCAATTCAGCTCTATCAACATGCTCTGATATTTAATACCTTTATTGTACAGAAGAGGAAAATCAAAAACCTGAAAGGGAAAATCATTTGCACAAATAGGGGCAAAGAAAAATAAAGTGAATGATCTTGGCATTATACTACATTGGATTATAGTATACTTTTCAAAATTTTATTAGACATTTATTTAGAAAATTAGGTTCCTTTTAATATATGCATTCATAAGTATAGCTGCAGCTCAATATTCAACATTAGAAGTATCTATACCGTAACTGCTTTTGCAAGTGTTAATGATAGTAACGACAATGATAGCTTACATATGCATTATTTTTGATCAACCACCTCCTCCTTGTGGATTTAAGAATGGATCTTAGCTTTCTTCCTAGAGTTCTTATTCTGTCTAATCTTCTCAGTTTACTTTGCTTGATTTAAATTTATTCCATTCAATGAACATTAATTCCCTTCTGGTACACACAGGGCAGTGAGATGGCACAGTGGATACAGACAGGGCCAGTTCTGTATTCTCAACTTCTTGAATTCAACTATGGCCTCAGAAGCTTGTTAACTGTATGACCTCATGCAAGTAACTTAACCCTCTTTGCCACAGTTTCCTCATCTATAAAATGAGCTGGAGAAGGAAATGGCCAACCATTCCAATATTTTTGCCAAGATAACCCTAAATGAGGTCACAATGAGTTCGACGTGAATAAAATAACTGAACAAAAACCTAGATCAAACCTATCACAACCTAGAATAATCATGACATTGCTTCCCTTTTCACTCCCTCATTCACTCATTCCCCTCCAATTAGTTGCCAAGTCTCCTCACTTTTAACTCGACCACATCTCTTATCCAGTTCCTTTTCTGCATTCATACCCTGTTCTCCTAGCTCAAGTTTGGATTTCCCTTTGCCCAGATCATTATCATGATTAAGTTCTATGCTTTTATGCCTCTCCTTTCTAACTCAGTATCCACATCTGCCATATTAATGTATCGTCGTAATGATACAATTCTGACCATATGACTCAGAGAATTCAGTAAGCTTTTTGAGAACAGAGACTGTCTCCTGCCCTTTCTTATGGCTCTTCGTGCTTTGTCTGCCATTCAATAAGCCCTTAATAAATACTAGTTGACCAGTTGATTCATCTACCCCAAGTCATCAATAGCTCTGTATTTTCTCTAGGAAAAAATTCAATCTCCTCAGCCTGACATTTAAGCCCTCTATAAAATGACTCCCATTTGTATTTCCAGATTGATTTCCTACTACTATGTTGTGCACACTCTACATTCATGCACATTGGCCTGTTTGTTTGTCCCTAAATGTGATGTTCCATCTCCCATCTCTGTGATAGAGATGTTCTGTTCTCCATTTGCTTCTCTGTCCTCAATCCACTATCTGCTGCTTCCAGCTCCATCTTTGTAAAAACAGTATTGGCGTTACCTGGTCCCCTGAAGCCAGACTTATTTACTGTTATCTTTTTAAAATAACATTTATTATTACCTTAGAGTTAAAAAAAAGTTCTTCATTTCTAAAACCTCATTTGATAATTTATAACTTATAGTGTTTAACAGCATTTTATTTAGATAAGTTTTCAAATTATCACCTGACTATCCTGTAAAGGATCATAGTAGACCGAGCACTCTATTTGAATCCCACTCTCTTTATGACCCATCTGACCTTGAACAAGTTCTACACTGGACTCCAATTATTTCTTACGTAACACATGACTGTTGCACTAAATGACTTTTAGGAATTCTTCCAGCTTTAAATCTGATGGCTCTAGATGTGACTTTTTAACCCCATTTTACAGATGGGCCAATGGAGATCAAACAGAGAGATGGGTGAATTTACCAAGACTTCATGTTGGCTAAGTAGTAGGTATTGAGGCAGATCTTAGGTGCTTTGCTGCCCAGCCCTCCCCACAATAAAGAGAAAGCCCCAGAATATCAGAGCTGAAAAACCTCGGACTTCTGGATTAGCCTGTGCATCTTACAGATGGGAAAAGAGGCTTGTGGGATATCTCAGAAGATGTGTGGGCAGAAACAAGACAAGAGCCTCAGTCTCCATTCTCTTCCCAGCGCCCCAAGCTTCTGACTTCTCAGTGGGAGGATGGACCCTTTGGCAGCCCCATGCTTTGGCCAAAGTTCTCTCACATATTATTCTCTCTCCTTCTTAAGCTTTGCGGCATCCCAGGAGGTAGAATTCAGATATTTTAGCCTTCTTAGAAGATAAGGTTCTGTCTCCCCCAGATTTTCCATGTGCTAGGTAGGCGACTTTCATCACAGCTAAATGCACCCTCTGAGCTATGGATTGGTGGCGTTCCTTCACTTAAGTCCTGCTTCTGCTGTTTCCTTCGAGGACACACGAGTGACTTCTCTTTTAGCATCAGTTTGCTTATCAGCAAGATGAGGAGACAGGACTTTATGCTCTCTGAAATCTTTTCTAGCCCTGACTCCATGGTCCGATTTCCCTGATGACTCAGAAGTGACTCTGGGTTCTTCAAAGTCACAGAAATCTACTCTCGACAATGGCATGTTAAGACTCTGGGAGGACAGACCCAACAATGGCCCAGGTGTCTAGGCTGGGGAACTATCCAGCTATAGGTGGAGAAAGTCAGGATCAAGGGCAAAGGCTGCTTTGGTCAAAACCTCTCATGAAGATTTTACCAAAGTATCGTGTCAAAGTCAGATAGAAATGGAGGCTAAAGCACACACGCAAGAATCTTGCTGGTTCTGTCTTATTGTATGTTGGTTTATTTTGCTCATTTATTTTTCCCCAGTGGCATTTTCACGTGGTTTGGTCCCGACTTGGGAGGATTGTGCACTGCATGTGGCCCATGGGCCCATATTTGACACTTAGGGATTTTTGATATATGAGCAGAAGCAGCAGCAAAGCTTAGTTCCTTCACCCTAGGCTGTCTTGGGCAGAGAGAAGAACTAGAGTGATCGGAAAGGAAGGAAATTGTCAAAGGGACAGATTTTGCTGACTAAGTCGCTAACCTGCCCCTAGACACGAGTGTGCGTGTGTGCCCGCTTGAGAGACGGTCCGAGGGAATGCGTCAGAGAGACATCTGAGCGTTTGAGAAAGTAGAGGCAAGGCTCAGCTGCCTGCCCTTCTCTCACTCTGAGAGAACACTTAGGCTGAGAGAAATGACCGCTGGCTCCCCAGCGGGCTCGGACCCGCGCCTCTGACCTCTGCATCTCCTCCACCAGGAGCTCCGCCTGGCGGCTCACTTGAGCAAGCTGACCATGGTGCCGGCCGGCACGCTGCCCAGGCTGCTGAGTCTGACGCTGCCTTGGAGCTCGCAGAGTGAGCTCCTCTCGGTTCTCGACGCGGCCAGCGACAAGTACGCCGACAACCTCCTTGAGTGTGACCCCAACGGAGCGCCCCCTGACGGCGTCCTGGAGAGGTGAGCTCCCGGGCAGGCTGGGGGAGGATGTCCGGCATACGCCAGGTGAACCTTTCATGAAGTCAGGGGCCATCCCCCTGCGTGCCTGGACACCGCTTCTTCAGGGTCCATCCGCCTGAGTGTTTGGAAGCACGCTTCTTTAGGTCTCTTTCTAAAAACTGGTCAGCTGGAAAGGCAGAAGGCACCTGAGCCATGGTCACCTCCTCTTGCCCCAAACTCTTTTTTTTTTTTTTTTTGCTTTTTGCTGAGGCAATTGAGGTTAAGTGACTTGCCCAGGGTCACACAGCCAGGGAATGTTAAGTGTCTGAGACCAGATTTGAACTCAGGTCCTCCTGATTTCAGGGCTGGTGCTCTATCCACTGCACCACCTAGCTGCCCCCCTCATCATTTTTCAGAAAATAAAAGTGAAAGCCAGAATCTCAGCACTTTAAAGACAGCTACAATCTTGGGCAGCAGAGTGGTAGAAAGAGCCTCAGGCCTGGAAGGTGACTGTCCCCAAGTTCAAATCTGTCCTTATCAGATACTGACTGAGTGACCCTGGCAAATCACCATCATGTTTGTCACGATTTCCTCATCTGTAAAATGAGCTGGAGAAGGAAATGGCAGACACTCTAGGACCTTTACCAAATAAAACCTAAAAGGGGGTCACAGAGTCAGATGTGACAGAAGAGGTCTCATCTCCCCCAAGGCCTATGGAAATGAAGTGACTTGCCTCAAGTCACCCATGAGCAGAGTCATAATCTGAACTGGGGTCTTCAGTTCCCCAAATCATTCCTTGATCTGCTCTACTCTATCACCCCCAGCCCCATGCTCTGTGGCCTTTCCGCTCTACTTTCTAATTCTATTTAGGGCACAGCAGGAATGAATCCTTCTTCAGTTTTCGAGTTTTGTTACCAATTTAGTTCAATTAACTTACTGGGTGCAAATGGAGTGCAGAACATCCCCAGTCTAGTGATTTGGGAGTCAAAAGTGATAGAAAAGGCCACAGGAGGACCATGAAGGAGGCACTCGGCCATGTGAAGGAAGCCCAATAATTACATCGACTCGGAGGAAGTCTAGCGCACATGCTCTGTATGACAGGAGACGGCAACTCCTTTAGGACAAGGAGCCATTTCCATACATCATCCTTTGGTGTATGGGTGTGTCCTTTCATACATCACTGGGTCACGCAGCCTAGGGTCCCATAACATGAAAAGGCTTGGATGGGTTCTTATATGTATGGGTGGGTCGCTCACATCCAGGTGTTGAAGAAGAATCTAGTGAACTTTACTTGGCAATCAATATTGTTTTAGGTTTATAAGATTACTTCTGTAATTATAGTTAATCCTTCTGGTCCTTTAAGGGTTCACCCTAATCCTTTTTTATTAACTTCCTGGCACCACTATTGTAGAATCAGAATCCTGGAAAGGATACTAGAGCCCTTTAGTTCAGGCCTTATTCCACCAGAAAGATAGCTCAGTGGTCATTCTACTGGATCACAATTTGAGTTTTACAGTTGACTACCCGTGGGACATTAAGTCATTGAACCTTTAGAGTTCTTTCTTTGCTCATCTGTGAAATGGAGGGTCTCTAAGGTCCCTTGTAACTAAGTGCATCAGCCCTGGCAGTTCTTTCTCCGCTAAGCGGACATCTTGAGAAAACATTTGGAGAGATGAGGAATAGAAGTGGCCATTTCTGCAGGTGCCTCTGTATTCTGGGGAGCTCCGAGGGAGATTGAGCTCTTAGGTTTTCTCTTTCAACTAATGATTGATTATTTTTCTTCTGAAAATGCTCTTAGCCCAGAAGATGTTACAATTTCCTTTTTTGCTTGTAGGAGGCACCAGGAACTCTGGGAAGCTTTAGAGATCAAACTAAGAGGAGATCTGATCAGCACAGGATCAGAAGAGAAACTTGTGGCTCAGCAGAAGAAAGAGAGGTGATTATGGCTTTCAGAGTTTGCCAAAGGGGGGACTAATGTATTCTGCTGCCTGTCACCTATACTCCCTGCAGAGGTTTGGGGTGCTGGGCTTGATTTAGAATAGAGTTTTTTAAACTTTTTTGGTGTCGTGTTACCCTCTGACAGACTGAGGAAGCCTGTGGACCCCCTTTTGGGAATATACTTTTTAAAATTTCCAATGAAAAAAAGTGCTCCACTTCACTTAGAAGCCAGGGAAAGTAAAGGTGCCATTTTCTCCATCTGATTTCACAGCCTCCCCCCCCCCACCATGGCTCTCTACTGAGAGGGGCAGGGAACACTTGGGTATAATTTCAACATCTGAATTTTGACAAAGAATCTAAGGGCAGGTCACGTGCCATTCTTGTGTATGACATGAAGAAATATTGAGATGGGAACCTTAGATGGCTTTAGAGCGGTCTCCATGTTCAAAGAACATTAATTAACAAAGACATGATGGAAGGAGGAGGGAGAAGAGGATTGGAGACTTAAGAGATATCTCCACTTGGGATTTGTCAGGATTGGAAAGCACCTGGCAAGAAGCTCCCTCCACAAATGCAGATGGGAAAGTGCTCTGCTGTCTTACTTAGATTTCTCACATGTAGGCAATCCGTGGCCAACTCCAGGGATATCTGAATTTCCCACACTTCCCTCTGTCCACACAAACACCCTCATCAAGGTTCTCCTTGCCTCTTACTAGCCTCCCAGGTTGTCTCCCTACCTCACCTCTTCCTTCTCCAATCCATCCTCCCTTCTTCTTAAGTGTCAAGGTGACTTACCTCAAGCCCTTCTTTCTTTACTTACTAACTTCCAGTGTCTCCCTGGGAGCCAGATAGGACCAGGAGCTCCTTCATTTGCCATCTGAAACCCTCGAGCTGCCATAGCAGCCCTCTCATCGTTCTTCATCTCTGACCCTTGGCTTCTTTCCCTCTGGCCTTACCCTGACTGGGTTCCCGTGCCTGGAGTCCTTGCCCCCATCTCATCTCTGTGCCTTAGAATCATTAGCTTCACTCAAGGCTCAGTTCAAATACCACCTTCCCTGTGAAGTTCTTTACTCCCCCCCCCCACCCCGGCATCTGACAATTATTTTGTGACCAGAAATCTTCTAGTTTGATTAAAAAAAAATCCAAGCTGGTCCATTCCCACCATGCAAAGGGAACACCTGAATTTCTCCCTTCTCAGAGCCATTTCAACACAGCTTGTGAGCAAGTACAGTTGATTAAACATTAATCTTTGTTCTCAATTTATTCTTTCATTATCCCAAGAACAGATGTTGTTTGTGCCCTAAAAGAATAAGCAATAAAAGCCAGATTTGATAAACACTTTTCCTTCCCAAGTAAAGGAAACAAGATCCTTACTTTATTGTGGATTGTTCTATTATTGTAGATCCCTCATCAACTGGCATTAGTGTTCTTTATTTCTTAAAGCAAGCCATGGCTAGCAGACATCCACAGAGCAGCCCTGACCAGGGGTCTGTTGTTCTACTGTCCATCTCTCAGCTCCACACCCCCCTCTCACCACTGCCATTTTCTCCCTGGTCTCCTCTAGGGTTGCCCTGTAAATATCTCCCTTGGCAGCAGTCCAGGGACCTCCTCCATGAGATCACCTCTGTGTCCCCTCCTCAGCTGAAACTTTTCCAGGACATTTCATTTAGACATTACTTATCAGACACTCCTACATCATTCCATGTAGACATGGACGATTTCTCCATTAGATTGCAGACTCCTTGAAGGAAGGGGCTTCCTTAATTCATCTTTCTGTCCTCAGTACCTAATATAGTAAGGGGCATAGTGGTGGGGGAGAGGGAGTGATGAGAGAACTAGATTTATTCAGCACTTTAAAGTCTGGACAGCATTTTTACGAATTTTATCTCAAGTGGCCCTGCAACACCAACCCTGGAAGATAAGTTCTCTTATTATCCCTATTTTACAGATGAGGAAACTGAGGCAGAGAGAGATTAAAGTGTCTTTCCCCAAAGTCACACAACTATTAAGTATTTGTGAGACCCTAGTAATTATCTGAGGTTTGTTAGAACAAGTTGTCCTGACTCCCTGTCCAGCACTGTGTCCACTGGGCCATTGAGCTACCTCTATATATCACATACAGAACATGTCTATGATAAAAGGTACTTGGGAGGGGGAGGAATGGGGAGACTAGGAAAGGCTTCCCATAAGTCAGGATTTGAGCTCCTATTTCTATTTCCTATTCTTATTTCGATTCTATTTTTAGTCTAACTTATCCCATTCCTGCCAGGTAGATTGAGAATATTACCTTAGAGTCAGCAAGGATCTGTGTTGCAGTCTTGCATCTGACACATACTACACAGAGAACCATTTAAGTGCTCAGTAGCCCAGGCAGCTCTCTAGGAACATGGTCTAGAATCTAGCTCCCAACCTGAATCAGAGGAGAGTCTCTCCATCTGGATGGAACCGCACATCTCGTTGACCATTCATTTCAGTCCCTGGGCCGATATTCTAAAGATCCTAACTCCACGCTCTCCTTCCTTTAGGATATTGAAGAAGACACGTCTCCCCTTCTTGGAGAGAGTAGCATCCTTTCGAAGAGGAAGTTTGCCCAAACTTTCAGCAGATTATGTCGGCCAGACCTCCGAAGTCCACATTGGAGGGGCAGAGGAGAGCGACTTACTAAGCACGGGTGAGAAGCTCTTCATATTCCGCAATTCAGAAGAGCCTGCCATCTCCCTGTGTGCTCCAGCAAAGAGGAAGAAGAACTTTCTGAACTCCAAAAAGGCCTCGTTGGTTGCCTCGACATCTGGGAGTAAAGAAGGCAGGAGATTCTGTCCCTCCACTGAAAATCACAACATTGACCTCTAAATGCCAAAAAGACGAAGTGGGCAAACATTTGTATTTGTACAGATATGGAACACACACATCCATTGACCCGGTTTCTGTTTTAATCTTTGTCTGATTGGAAGGAGTCAGAGTGAACTTCCCAGGAAACACTGGCTTTCTGGGAAGGCAGCTCTAGGGCAGGATATAAAGCCAGGACAATGGCCGTGTGCAAGATCAAGCCTCAGTCAATAGCTTCAAGATCTTTTATCAGTTTTCCCTGACATTTAGCCAGGTCACCTCTTACACATTAAGAAAAAAAGAACCATTATTCTACGTTTGCTAAAGTAAATCATTGTTCCCATGTTTATTGCGGTATTATATTTTTGTGTAAATATGGACCATTTTTAAATAAATTTCATTTTGAAACAAGCTATGGAAACATGCTCCTACTCTCACCTTGGGTGTGGAGTCTTTTTTGGTTATGACTATTCTTCACGTGAGAGGGAGGCTCTTGGGAAAGTAGCAAGCATCCATGAGAATTTTCCAGGTTGAACACATTGAATCACTATGAATAATGAGAGCTGGAGAGGATGCTGAGAAGACTAGAAACCAATGTTAATGAAGAAGGGGTTAAGGCCAAGTTTCTTAGCTTGGTATATGGACTAAGTTTTTTTTAATAACTAATGACACATTTTAAAATATCATTATGAGAAGATGTTCACTGACTTCCCACAAGAGTTCCATGAGTTAAAAATTCCTGGATTTAGGAACTTGCAATATTTACCCTGGAGAAGAAGAGTTAGGAAGAACGTGATTTCTGATTGTCGGTCTAAGAACCAACCTCAGGCCAGAGCAAGGTGTTCCTGTATCTGCAGCATTATTATACTCATCCGTCTGTGTTTTAGAAAACCTAGAAACTTTGAGAAATATTCCCTTTCTTCCTCCTATTTCTTGTTTTTTTTTTCCCCCTCTTCCTATACTTATACTACTGGATCCTATTCTAAGGCAGGGAGAACACTTCACTGAGCTACAAGATCATTTAGATTAAGAAATCCCAGTTGAGATAAAGTTAAGAGAAAGGGCATGCTCAAAAAACAACTTGGTGGATGACTAAATGGTGGGTCCTTTGGTCTAAGAGGGAGGGTGCCAGTTATTCCCAGAAGTTTGCAAAGTTTTAAGGCTAGATTGGAGGTATCAAGTTTAAATTCCCAGGATTTGCTACTCTATCATTCTACTCTCTCTATGCTTCGTTGCTTTTATCTCCTCAAATGCTAACAAAGTAGTTTGGAAAAAGCCAATATATAATGCAAGTGATTAAAGAGACAAAGTATATATGTCATTCAGCAAGAGAATCTTAATGAAACTGGAAGCCTCTGGAGGCCAGACAGACCTAGATTGGCAGCAGTAGCGATGAGATTACAACACTGGCAGCAAACTAAACCTTCTGCTTTACACAAAGTAGTAAAAGTAGAGACAAAAAGTCCTCTGGAAGAATTGCTTCTAGTTGGTCTCCTCCCTTTCTGGGGTCTTATTCCCTACCTGCTTTGCTCTTGCCATCCTAGTGAATGCTAATCCATTTCGTCTCCTGTTGGAAGTTATTCAGTATCATTAGAGGGATTCTGGTACCTCCATTGCATGATGCCCCGGAAACCCCTGTGAGAGGAACAGCTCTTTTGCATTCAGAATACCGACTGATTGAAAGGCCATTTCTCCGATGGGAAACGAGAACCTTCACATTTTCAAGATGTGTTGGCACAATAATGCAAATATCCAGCTTTGAATTCTAACTTTGCATATATATTACAGTTTCTACTTGGATAAATGAGGAGATTTGAATTGCTCTCTCTTGGTTATAAAAACTTAATAAGGATGAATTTTATCCATTCCCGTCACTGTCGAGCCATTTGCAAAACAGACGAGCCCCCAATTTATGAACAGGTTGTATTCCAAAAGTTTGTTCTTCTAAGCCAGAGTTCAGAATTTGAAATCTGCTTTCCAATGGAAACAATACTAGGGAATGATTCAGTTTCACTGACGACTGGCCCACAAAGCATAGGAAGAGGCAGCACAGAGATCAGTGGAGAAAATATCAGAGTTGGGATGAAGAAGGTTGGGTTGCAAATCTTACCTCAGCTGCTTACTTCATGTGAGGCCATGGAGAAGTCCTTTCAGCATCAGAGCCTCTGCATCCAGTGAGCAAGAAGATGATCCAACTTGTACCACCGACTCCGTGAAGTTCTCGCTTTATGAGCCTTTCTACAAAAGAAATACAGCTTGTCATTATAGAAGCCAGTATGTACTTTTCTAGAACTAATATCAAAAACCCAAGTGTGAGGAAAATCTCAGTTTCAATGGGAGGGCGAGACTATCATGAGAATCTGGTAGAGGAGATGGGGATGCTTAACCCAGAAAAATGAAGATGGGGGGATAATTATTTTCCCATATTTGTATCTTATTGAAGGATTAAATGAGTCTTAATAAGCATTACAGAGAATAACAATCAAACAGTGCTAGAAAAGAGCTCAGCAAACCCTTATTTGAGAGATAAGGACAATAAGCCTGAGAAACGTGGAGCTGGGAACACAACCAAGCACAGCTGAATAACAGTCTAGCACTTGTTCCTTCCCAGTACCCCGTTTCCCACAAGAGACACTGAGCGGAGGACATTTGAGCTTTAGAAGAAGCCAAACTTGCTGGCAATTCAATCCATCTACCAGTGGCAAGTGCCGAGTTTGCTCTAATCAGGGGCATCCAGGCAGAAATTGGAAGGCCTCTTGTCAATGGTGATGTAGGTGAGAGATACACTTTAGCTGGAGGGTAGACCTCATGGTTGAGTTCTCCTCCAATTCTTAAAATGTGACTGTGTGGGTTTTTTTTTTTCCAAGAGTTATGATTCCACAAAAACTCTCCAAAGTAATATTGTGACATCATGATTTCAGATTTGTAAGGAGGAAGGAAAGAAGGGGCAAAGGAAGGGGGGGAAGAAACAATAAAGAAGCAAAGAAAGCTTTTTATTTGATCCTTATCCCCTTTATCCTCAGTGATAAATGCTATAATTATCCCCATTTTATGATTGAAGAAACTGAGGCAGGCAGAAGTTAAATGGCTTGTCCAAGTTCACACAACTAATAAATATCTGAAGCTTCAATTGAATTTAGTTTCACTTAACCATAGGTCTGAGATTCTATCCTCTGTGCATCCTAACTGCCCCATATGCTCCAAGAGCATAAGCTCTGGCTGGCTCGACCACTTCCATTAAGGCTTCAGGTTTTAGGAGCAGACAGTACAGATTGAATCTGATGTCTCTAAACGTTGAGAAACTCACCATCAACAGGTCATAGGCAATAAATTCTTTGGCCATAACAACTCAGAAAACAAAGAAAAGTCACTTCATGGACCAAGTTGTAGAAAAGTAGACAGAGGATGCTATTATCCTAAGAATATCTATAAACTTTAACTGTTGCTGCTTTAATTTTGACACTGTTTTCTACAGATGTATCTACAAGTCACTATATGACTACAGGAAGTGAAATGTATCAAGACCAATGTTTTTATTATAAGGTAAAAGATAGGAGTAATTTGTGACTAAATGAGAGTTTTCAGAGGTTCTTTTCTGATAAGAGTTAGAAATTAGACTAAGAGGCTAATAAAAAGACTATATAATAGTCAAGGTGAAAGGTGATAAAGACCTTATCTAGACTGTGTAAATGGAAAGAGAACAGATATTTAGAATGGCAGCTAAATGGATATGTGGGTGAGGAAGAGAGAATTGAGAACCTAAGGAAGCAGAAGAATGGTGGTGCAGTGGACAGAAATAGGGACACTGGAAGATAGGGCTTAAAATAGAAAATCAACATTTTATAAATTTAAATTTGAACCACTATTTTTTATTTTATTTTTAATTTATGGGAAAAACTGACATTTCTAAAAACAAAGTAAAACAAAAAGATAAACTGTTATTTACTGTTTGGGGAGTTTTTCCCCTTATGCCTGTGATTTTATTGATATAGGAAATTCCCAGCGAGGGAATTCTTTGCAGGTGCAGACCGATTGCCCAGGACAGCGAGAGCCAAGTGACTTGTCAACAGTCACACAACCAGTGTGTAAAAGGGGCAATACTTGAACCAGATCTGGACTCCAAGGGTGTCCTCCTCAGGAGATAGTATACTAATATTAAAGGATTTTATTGTGATATAGGGGCAAACCTGGGTTTTTGAAGGTAATGCCAGTGGAACATAAGGTCAATATGTTTCAGATAAAACTTCCTAGTGCTATGATGTCTAATACCCAATAACCAAGCTGGTTAAGTGTGGAAAACCTTAAGGAATTAGGCACTAGATGATGATTCGTATTCACAAATGAGTTCAAAAATACATTAAGATGTGTGGGAAGGTACGCCCACAATAGTGAAAACATAGAAGTGCAGAAATACTGCTATAATTAAGCTAATAAGCAACAATAATAAATATTTATATATGCTGTTTGGAAATCTGCAAATCTATTTAAACATCTCATCTCACGAAATTCTTATAATAAGACTTCTATGATCTAGGTACTAAAGATAATGTTATTACCATGTGAAAGATAGGAAGCTGAGGAACAGAGAGATAATCTGGAATCACACAGCCAGTGAGTGTTTTAAGCAGCATTTAAATTCAAGTCTTGAGTCCTTAGTGCCTCTGAAAACCAGAATGACTGGAAGTTCTACAGGCTCTGGGCCTCTATTGCAACATGCCAAAGTGAGGGGAAGTAAAATCATAACTAGGAGTTATAAAGTCACTTCTTTATATTCCTTTTTTTTAATTAAATTTTTCATGTGACAGTTAGGAAAAGGGGGCAAAAAGTGCTTCAACAAAACCATACAATACACAGTTTCTAACAGTATGTGTTGTATTCTACACCCATAATCCCCTATCTCTGTAAAAGAAGAAGAGAATGTGATTTTTTCCAACAGAAAAGAGAATAAGAGAGATGACCTCTTGATTTTACAGATAGAACAACGAAGGTCATTTCAGATTAAGTGGCAGAATTAGTATTTTTAACTCAGGTTCTCTCATCAGAACAGAGTGTCTTGGTCTGAAATACCCCCATGTCTTCTTGGAAGAAGATGAAGAATGAATCTTCCAGCTCTTTGAGACACATGGAGATCCCATGGGCTCTGAGAGGCAGTAACCTTTCCTCATTTCCCCTTTGTAACAGGTGCTTTGGATCTTGCTGTCACCTAGGATCTGACTTACTATGAAGTAGTAAGTCTGAGAAAGCCCTGCCCCCTTTCATCCAGGCTTTAGATTTTAACCTCCCTCCAAAAAAAGTGAAAAAGAAGTTGAAAGAAATAAGATGAAAATTGTATCATTGCAGATGAGATGAGGTGCTCCTCCTTCCCTAGATCCTCCTAAAGACTTGGTGCTGCTTCATTGAGTCACCTATGGTTCCTCCTAGACTCTTCTTACAAGAACTGGAGGCTATCATCTCCATTATGTGAGGTCCTTGTGTCCTTCGAGAGCTTGGCAGAGAGACAGATGGATACAGGACAAGAGTTAGGAAAGGGGAAACCAGAGAGTGATTGACAGAGGCCCAAGGGAGGAGGAAACTAACAGATAAGCAGGATTAGGGTAAGATGGACAGAGACACAGTAAGGGGAAGAGAAACAGAAGGACAGAGGAGGGTGAATAGAGACACAGAGAGTGAGCCATAGAAAAAGGAGAAATATTCTGAGATAGAAACAGAGGAAGGTTCAGAGAGAGAACGCAAGGGCTGTCCTGCTTGAGGCAGTTATTAGGTTGGTTTTGTTTGGGGCTTTGGGGGAGGTGGAGGCAGGGCTAGGATTTCCACTGCTTTGAGAACAAAGCTGCTAGTGGCTCCTGGGATTGAAAACCACCTGGACAAGGGTATCACAAAGGATGCTGAAGAGCACGCTGCTATCACCAGGACTGTCAGCAAGGGCAATTGGGCCTTTTCCTCTCCTGCTTAGTCAGCTTCAGAACTGACAGTGTGAGCAACAGCCTGGGGCAGCAGCGCTGGAGAAAGTGCAGTTGCTGATCCTGCTGGCTCCTGGCCAAGACACAACACTTTTCCTGGAGGGGGCGAAGCTGTATCCTCAAAACATACCTAAATCTCAGTGTTTCCAAACCATCAGAGCAAAAAGGGATCTCAGAGATCCCCTAATCCAGTCCTAACCTGGCCAAAGCCCCTCAAAGATAATGATTAATGAGAAATGCATTTCTCCTCTGTGTAAGACTGCTTGCATGTCATTAGGTTTTACTGTTCTCAATCAAATTCTCTTTACAGTAAACATGTAGTTGTCACAGAGAGCTGATTTTCCCTGCACCTTTCAGGCGATTGTGTCTCTGCAATGATGTTCTAGGCTATGGAGCACCATAGCTCCATTGTCCGCACCATCTGCCTAGTAAGGGCATTCTGGATTCATATTCAGGTTAATCTCATAAAAATTTTATAGTGACAGAGAAATGGGCACATGGGTTGGTAGCTTTTTAATATTCTTCTATCACTGTAAGTCACAAAGCACTGAGGTCTTTGAAGAACTAAAACTTGATAGTCACCCAAAGGGCAATAATGAAGCCCAGGGAGGATTTTAGCCTTAACTTTGGGGAAGAAATGTTATAAGGGTAGGCACTAGAGAGATACAGAATCAGTAAGCCAGACAGGCAGTTCCTCAGGGAGAACAAATGGGTGGGTAGCTATCTGGTCCATGGTTGTCTACTGCACTTAGCATCTGCTGTCTGCCTGGGTTTCAACTCCAAAGAACAAGGATGTTCCTCCCAGGTTAGGCTCACCTTTAATCTCCTAAGGATGCAGCTAACTGAAGCTTGAATAATACCTCCTACTTCAGTCTCTTCCTTCTTACTAAAGAGACTCCTTCCAACATCTTCCCTTATAGAGGGCAGGAACTGAACTTTGGGGTTCACTCCACTCTGCATCTGCTTCCCTGCTTGATGTCAACTCCAAGAAAGAAAATAATATTTGAGCACCTTTCCACCTTCCCACTGCTTTCCAGATTCTTTATACATGCTGTCTCCTACCATTAGACTGTGAGATCATTGAAAGCAAAGGCTTTTCATTAATTGTACCTCCATTAATTACAGGGCTTGACATTTAACAAATGTTTATTAGATTGGATTGGAAAAGGATAAGAGACATAGAGGAAGGTCCCCAGCAAGTTGAGTAGAACATCCGGGTAGAATTTATAAGATGTCATGGGCAAAATTTGTATGGGATGAGCAAGTAGGGATGGGTTGAAATCTATCCCTAGTAAACAGAGTACAAACAACGATAATATTACAAGTCCATTGGAATATCAAAGCCAAATCAAATATTCCTTCAATAAGATATATTGAGAATAGATGCTGAAAGAGTATTTATTATAGCATAGTTATCATAATACACTAAAGGTATAACAGGATTAGAGATTGAATTGGATTGGACTCTTAGAAGGCATCTAGTCTAAATATCCCTATTACACAGATATGGAAATAAGTTCCATATTGGTTAAGTGACTTGCTTAAGGTCTAATAGGTAGCATGTACCAGAAATAAGATTCAAATACATCCTGTAAATCTCATGTTCTATCCACTAGACCACTCTACCACACCCCATGGAAACAATACAACAAAAACAACAAACTACATTAAGCACCGAGCCACTAAACTAGGAGAAAGGTTTGTACCTTTCCAAAAACCAATGTTCATATTTCTACACAAAACAAGCAAAACCATATTGACAAACTGGGGAGACCCTGAGATCACAATATGGATGCATTTCTGATTCTATGTTTATCTAATCTGGGCACTTTTCAACAAATCAATCCTTACCTAGATTTTTTTTTGTCTTAAACATTCTTAGGGGGGGCAATTTCACTTTGTATGTTTATCTGCATATTTTATGCAAAACTTCTAAAATCAGATTTTTCCCCCTGGAAAATGTATTTGTTTAAATTACATTTGCCACTGATGTCCTTTTTTTGGCAAGGGCATAGTTATGAAATCCTTTCCAAACCATGAAAACACCATTTTTTTTTACTTCTTTCTAGGCCCCTTTGCATACGAATATGGCTATTACTATTAATGTGCAAAATCCCAATTATTCATGAATAGAATTTGTAAATAGCTGAATCATATTTGGCTACTGGCCTCACTACCAAAAGGACTTTTACTGGTTGCATTTCAAGCACATTCTTGATCTAGACTGCTTTCAGGAATGATTTTTCGATATAAAAAATACTTTCTTTAAATATTTTACATTATAAAAATCCAAACAGGATTCCCATTTATTTTGACATCGCATATGATTTTTGTATAGCTCTGACAAGATAACTGAGTGTAAATACATCAAAGCTTCACCCAAATTTGAGGTGTATGTCAACATGAACTACAGAACTAAGATAATTAGAAATAACTGTCTCACAATTGGGGAATAGCAGAATCAACTACAGCATATCAGAATACACCAGCAGACTAGAATATAAATAAGTTGAATCAGTATGAGGAAAAACAAATATATTTAGAAAGAACTAGATTAAGTAATGTTAAGCAAAGAAAATAGTACCCAAAGTGATCACATACTATTTTAAAGGGATTTATATATGTATGCAAACATTCATATATGGATATGTATGTGTGTGTGCATATATGTATATATATTATATATGTGTATATATATATATATGTATATTTGTAGATGTGGGGAAAATTTTAAAAATATAGTTACAAAATATAAGAAACAGAATATTAGTTCCTTAAGGAGCTTTTGGTTTTTGTATTCCCAACAACTAGCATAGTGCCTGCCATATGGTAGATAATAAAGATTTGTGAATGAAACAAAGTGAATGAGATACCCAATTTAAATGGTACTGCAAACCTTAAAAGAACTATATAAAATATGGATAATTATATATTATGTGTTGAGGTTATTTTCTTTATATATAAAACCAAAATTTTGGGTACCACTTATCTGCCCTTCCAATATTAATATTCTATGCTTCTATAATTTCATCTCTTACCAGATAGGAGGGAGAGGATATGTGTGATTAATTCATACTATTCATAAGATCATAAGATGATGGATTTGGAATTATAAGGAGTAGAAGAGAACAATGCCAGAGAAAGGCTCTTAATGAGAGCCAATCAGCCACTGAAACCCTTAGTCCTGGGGTTCAGTAGTGGATCAGACCAGTGGGGCAGCCAGGACAGAAGGCAAATTGCCCCTGTGCTCAAAGTCAAGGTTTAGAGTGGCACAAGAAGCTTGGCACAGCTTTTTCTGTACCCCAGGAGCAGAACTTGCCCTCAAAAGTCACAAAGTAAAGGGGGAAATGAAGAAGGAAAATGAATAAGAAACAGAAAAGAACCTTAATCATAGGAAGCTACTGTGGTGACAGGGCAAATCTCAGAAGAGGATGAAATGCCACGTGGGAAATCTCAAAGAGTGATATAATTTGGTCTTAAGTCCAAAGAGTCTTCGTGAAAATTCTCATAAAGAATTGAAAAGGCAAATAAGGGAGATTAAAAAATTGGGAAAAGAAATAAGATGTATGGTTAAGAGATTTCATGGCTTGGAAAAGTAAATACAAAAATTGATTGAAGGAAACAATTCCTTAAAAAATAAAATTGGCTACGATAAATGGTCAAATGATATGAACAGGCAATTTTAAGATGAAGAAATTAAAACAATTTCTAGTCATATGAAAAGGTTTTCTAAATCATTATTGATCAGAGAAATGCATATTAAGACAATTCTGAGGTACCTCTACACACCTCTCAGATTGGCTAAGATGAAAGGAAAGGATGATAATAAATGTTGAAGGGAATGTGGGAAAAGTGGGACACTAATGCATTGTTGGTGGAGTTGTGAACTCATTCAACCACTGTGGGGATCAACTTGGAACTATGCCCAAAGGGCTACCAAACTTTGCATACCCTTAGATTCCTCAATGTTCCTATTGGGCTTGTAATCCAAAAGAGATAATAAAGGAGGGAAAGGAAGTTACACATGCAAAAAAAAATGTTTGACATCCCTTTTTGTACTGGCCAAAGTGGAAACCGAGTGGCTGCCCATCAGTTGGAGAATGGCTGAATAAGTTATAGTATATGAATGTTATGGAATATTATTGTTCTGTAAGAAACGACCAGCAGGATGATTTCAGAGAGGCCTGGAGAGACTTGCATGAACTGTTGCTAAGTGAAATGGGCATAACCAGGAGATCATACATGGCAACAGTGAGATTATAGATGATCAATTCTGATGGAGATGGCTCTTGTCAACAATGAGTGATTCAGTTCCAATGACTTTGTGATAAAGAGCACCATCTGCACCAGAGAGAGATCAGTAGGAACCGAATGTGGACCACAATATAATAGTTTCACTTTTTTGTTGTTTGCTTGCATTTAGTTTTTCCTCATTTTTTTTTCCTTTTTCATCTGATTTTTCTGGAACAGCATGATATTTGTGGAAATATACATAGAGAGGAATTATACATGTTCAACATATATTGGATCTCTTGCTGACTGGGATAGGGGAGAAAGGAAGGGAGTGAAATTAGAACACAGGATTCAGTAGGGATGAATGTCAATAATTATCCATGTATATATTTTAAAAGGAAAAAGCTTTAGTTAAAAATATTATTGGACAAATGCAAAAAAAAAATCCCACTGAAGAAATCAGTTTCTTAGAAACAATTGTCCAAAAGCAAAAAAAAAAGTAGAATTAACCAAATGTAAAAAGAGATACAAAAGCTAACTGAAGAAAATCACACATTAAAAATGTAAATGGAAGCTAACAACTATGGATCATCTAGAATCAGTCAAGCAAAAAAAATGAAAATATGAAAGAAAACATAATATGCCTCATTGAAAAAATAATTCATCTGGAAAATAGGTCCAGGAAAGACAATTTTTAAATTTTTAAATTAATTTTAAAATTATTTAAATTTAAATTAAAAATTGGCCTATCTGAAGACCATGACAAAAAAAATGAGTCTAGCATTTCTCAAGAGATCCAGGAAAACTGTCTTTTTATATTAGAACCAGAGGACAAAATAGTTATTGAAACAATCCACTGATCACATGCAGATCCCATAAAGAAAACCCGAAGGAACATTGGTTCCAAATTCCAGAACTTTAATCTCAAGGAAAAGTACTGCAAGCTTTATTGATGAGCAACAATCAGGATTACTCAGGATATGGCAGCTTCTAAGATAGAGAATTGAAGGACCTAGAATACCATGTTCCAGAAGGCAAACAATTTGGAATAACAACCAAGAATCCACTATCCAGCAAGACTGAACTCCTTTCAGGGGAGGATAGAGATCTTCCATGAAGTAAGGAACTTTCAGTCATTTCTGCTAAAAAGACCAGAACTACACAGAAATTTTGATCTTCAAATACAGGATTCAAAAGAAGCACAGAAAGTAAAACAGGAAAGAAAGAACAATATTAAACTGTAGACATCCTTAGATGGGAAAATAATAATTATAACTCTCAAGAACTGTATCTTTTATTGAGGTAGTTAGAGGAGGTATGCATAGAGATAGAGAATGTGGGTATAAATTCACTCTGATGTAATGATATCAAAGAAAAAGACATTAAGGGGTTGAAAAAGAATTGTACTGGTAAAAGAGGAAGTAAAAATGGGATTAATTAGCTCACATGAAGAAGCACAATAGAGGGGAAGAAAGGAGGAGGATGAATGTAGTCTCTTCAGTTTTGCTTCAAAAAAGGAATAACAATCACTCAGCTGGGTATAGAAATTTATCTTCCCACATAAGGAAATAAGAGAAAGGAGTAAAAACAAGGAGGAAAGGTGATAGAAGGAAGGGCAGGGGTTAGAAACAAAACACTACTAAGGAAGGACAGGATTGAAAGAACAAGAGTATATACAGGGGAGAAGACAGGATTGAGGGAAAGACAGCTGGTAATCATAACTATATTTGAATGGAATCAACTCTTCCATAAAATGGGAGCAGATAGATCATATTAAAAGCCCAAGTGCTATACAATATGTTGTTTACAAGAAACAAATTTGAAATAAATAGATGCATACGGAGTAAGAATAAAAGGTTGGAGCATAATTTATTATGCTGCAGCCAAAGGAAAAGAAGCAGGGGTAGCAATTCTGATCTCAGAAAAAGCTAAAGCTAAAGCAAAAAATAGACCTAATTAAAAGAGATGAAGAAGGAAAATACATCCTGTTAAACAATGAAGAGGTATCAATACTAAATGTATATATATCAAGGGTTTCATCATCCAAATTCTTAGAGAAATTAAGCCAGTTGCAGGAAGAAATAGACAGCAAAACTATTCTATCAGAGGACATCAATCTCCTATCACAATTGGATAAATCTACCAACAAAATGAACAAAAAAATAAATTAGAGACATTAATAGAATCTTAAGAAACTTAGATGTAATAGACTTTGGGAGAAAACTGAATAGGGAGAGAAAGAAATATCTTTCTCTCAGCTGTACATGGCACCTACACAAAAACTGACCATGTATTAATGCAGAAAGGCAGATATAGTCATGATCCTTTTCAGATCATGACACAAAAATTATATTCGATAAAGGGCCGGGGAAAGATAGACTAAAAACCAATTGTAAATTAATAATCTAATTCTAAAGAGCAAATGGATCAAAAAGCAATAACTTAATCCAAGAGAATGAGAATAATGAGACAATATACACAAACCTGTGGAATGCAACCAAAGCAGTTTTAAGAGGAAAATTGTATATCTTTAAATACTTACATAAATAAAATAGAGAAAGAAGAGATCAATGAATCGGTCATGCAACTAGAAAAACTCGAAAAAGAACAAATTAACCCCTCCCATTGAATACCAAATTAAAAATTCTAAAAATAAAAGAGATTAATAAAATTGAAATTGACTATTGATTAATAAACTGATTAATAAAACTAAAAGTTGGTTTTATGAAAAAACACTAAGTAAACCTTTGGTTAATTTGATTTTAAAAAAAGAAAGAAAAAAACTACTGATTAATATTATTGAGTTGGTTTTAGGAAAAAAAAAACACAGCAAAATAAACCTCTGGTTAATTTGATTTAAAAAAGGAAAGGAAAAGAAACTAACAATCAGCATTATTTTAAAGTAAAAAGAATGAACTCGCCATTAATAAAGAATAAATTAAAGCAATAATTAGGAACTATTTTGCCCAACTGTATGCCAACAAATATGCCCGTCTATTGAAATGAATGAATATTTACAAAAATATAAATTGCCCAGATTAACAGAAGAGGAAATAAATTATTTAAATAGTCTCATTTTAGAAAAAAAAAATTGAGCAAGCTATTAATGAACTCCCTAAGAAAAAATCTCTAGGGCTGAATAGTTTTACAAATGAATTCTACCAAACATTTAGAGAATTATTAATTCCAAATACTATGCAAACTATGTGGAAAAATAGGCAAAGAAAGTCCTGTCAAATTCTATATGTACCACGGCAACAACAGTACTATATGATGATCAATTCTGATGGACATGGCTCTCTTCAACAATGAAATGTTTCAAACCACCTCCAATTGTTCCCTGAAGAAAGCCATATACACCCAGAGAGAGGGATGTGAAATGTGGACCACAACATAACATTTTCATGATCTCTATTGATGTTTGCTTGCATTGTGTTTCCTTTATGTGATATATCTTTTGTGTAGATAAGATTTTTCTTGCACAACAATGACAAGTTTGGAAATATGTATACATATATTCGATTTGCCAATATTTTAACATAATTAACATGTAGTGGATATCCTGCCATCTAGGGGAGGGGTGGGAAGTTGGGGGAAAATTTGTAACGGAAAGCTATGTAAGGGTTATTGTTGAAGAATTACCCACACATATGTTATACAAATAAAATTTAAAAAATAAAATAAAAAAAAATGCCTAGACAAAAAAAAAATTCTATATGTACCAATACCTAAGCCAGGAAAAGCCAAAACACAGAAAGAAAATTAAAGATCAATCTACCTAATGCTGCAAATATTTTAAATGAAATATTAGCAAAGAGATTACAACAACCTGTCAGCAAGATAATTCACTATGATCAAGTGGGATTTATACCAGGAATATAGGGCTAGAAACATGTCAATAATAAAACTAACAGAAATCATATCATAATCTCAATAGATGGAGAGAACTTTTGTGAAAGTACAGCAACCAAATTTCTTATCTTGCATTTGAAGAGGTTTTTTGTTTGTTTGTTTGTTTGTTTTTAACTCTAGCATTGTGATGTTAGTAAAAGTATTGAATTGAGAGGTTAAAAAAATTGAATTGGAAACTTCAATCTATAAACTTTAACACCCTGTATATATCACCTAACTTTGCACTGGCTATTGATTTAGTTATAAATTTAAGATAATAATATGTGTAAGTATTTTGGGGGGATAATATTAAATATTCCAAATACTTTGATGGATCTCTGTTCTCCAACACCTGGATACACCCTGCAGTGGCACAGATTATAATCCATCCATACTGGTTACACAATATTATTACTTTATTATGTTTTTTCCCCAAATATTTTACCAGGGTCCACCCTAAGATTAATATTACCAGCTAATTACCTTGATATTATAGATGTACTAGTGTGATATGCTACCTGATTACGAGGGGAGGATTATAATGGTTAAGCACAAGAACAACCTCTTACTTTTTCTGCATGATAAAACCATTTTCTTTTTAGTTGTACATGTCTGATATCTTTTACATTACTTCTGAGGCATAATTCTTCAAAGTATGTAGAAGTACCAGACATATGGCAAGCACTAAAATAAATGGCATCCAATCGTTTTTCAGTCACATCCAACTCCCTGTGATGCCATTTGGTTTTTCCTGACAAATATACTTGAATTCTTTGCCATTTCCCTCTCCATAAGCTAAGGCATCTTCAAAGGAAAAACTTTTTCACCTCTGCTTGAAGGAGATTTGAGAGAAGGAAACATTGCATGCAGAAGCTAACCATTGTACTGGAAGCAAACTCTAAAAATTGCTCTGTTGCACCTTCCACCTGTTATTCCAGTTTGGGTCTCCAGAACAAAGCTAATCCTTCTTGTTCATGCTATCTGTTCAAATACTTCTAGATGGTTGCCATGTTTCCTCGAAGCTTTCTCTTCTCCAGAAAAACATGCCTCTTCAACTAATCCTCATAGAATGGAAACTCTTTGAGGGCAGGATCTCTTTCATTTCTGTCTTTGTACCCCCAGAATGTGATATAGCTTCTGCCTTAAAAAATGCTTATTGATTTATTGATAAGCTAAAATAGTATATAGAAATTGTTTCCTTCTTTAGGCATATGGCCCCACCACCTAACATAATACCAAGAATACAATAAGTGCTAAATAAATGCTTATTGATTGATTCATCTGTTGAAGCCAACTTACAACTATAATGTCTTCTTCCATTTCCTTTTAAGTGGTTCACCAGTTAAATTCTTTGGAAACTAGTATTCATATTACGAAAGGACATGTACTTAGAGAACCCTAGAAAATCATCCAAAAATGTGGTTGAAACAATTCACAACTTTAGCAAAGTTGCAGGACATGAAACCCACACTAATCATCAGCATTTCTAAATGTCACTCACAAAGCCAAGCAGCAAGAGATACAAAGAAAAAGTCCATTTAAAATAACGGTAGACAAAATAAAATATCTGGGTGTCTACCTGCCAAGACAAACCCCAAATGAACACAATTATAAAACATTTTACACACAAAATCAGATCTAAACAATTGGGGAAAATATTGGTTGCTCCTGGCTCATATATAATAATAATAATAACTAATATAATAAAAATGACAATTCTATCTAAATTATTCTCTTTGTTCAATGCCATACCACTAGAACTCCCCAAAAGATTCTGGAGAGCAAGAAAAAAGAATTTAAAAATTCATTTGGAAGAACAAAAGGTCTAGAATATCAAGGGAATTAATGAAAAAAAAAAAGAACAAAACCTAAAGGAAGGTAGCTTAGCCATATCAGACCTAAAACTCTACTAGAAAGCAGCAGTCATATGGGGAAAATAAAAAAAAAATTAAAGAAAGTAATAAAATAAAGAAGAAAAAGTAAGTTAAGGCAATGCTTTCTAGAGCAGAGAGGATTTAGATTGGGGCAGAAAATAGTAGACAGGCTCAAGAGAAAAGATAAAGAATGACAAATCTAGAAATAAGTGAACCAGCAGGTAGACTATCATATAAGAAATATGTTGAATAATTTCTCCCACAAGGGGAATACCAGGTTCCTCACTATTCTAAGGAATATGAGAGATATAAATATAATCTTTTACACTTTCAGGATTTCTGGTCAACTCCATTTATTTTTCCCCATTTCTCCAATTGTAACTTTTCTGGAAAACTTGCTTTCAAAAGAATAAAACCTTACCAAAAAAATCTTTTTCACACTATAACCTGATTAGAATTTTACAAAGCAGAATAGTAAATCTAAATTAGAATAGCAGTTTCTCCTCAGAAAGAAAGTGAGTGGGGTCCGGCAGAAAGCCCTTTAAAACCCTTTAAAGAGTAACATTGTCCTTATATTTTGACCCTGTCACATGTTCTTTCCCTAATACTCTTCTTAGCAGGAAGAAACTAAAGTTAATGAGAAAAGAACACTAATTAGCCATCAGATGGTCCAGCTGAGGGAAGGGGGATGAAGGATCCTTTATTTTTTTCAATTAATGAAAATCTGCATTATATATCTATCACCTCTTTGTAAAGAGATGGTTAGCATTTTTTTTTATCATGAGTCCTCTGGAATCATGATTTGTTTTTATGTTTTCAGAATTCTTCAATCTTTCAAAGGTACTTTCCTTTACAATGCCATTTTCCTTGTTTAAGTTATTCTTCTGGTTCTACCAACTTTATATTCCATGAATTCCTATTAGTCTTTCTAGGTTTCTCTGAAACTCCCTGGTGAAGGGACTACTACAGAAGATGCAAATTTTCTGTTGAGAAAATCTAGTTCATGTGTTTCTTTCCCATGTATCTATACAGGAAACAAATCTTTAAATAGATTGATGCATTTAGTTAGCAGTTCATAGTAAGTTGAAGCACCTTACTTCTTTCCAGGATTAAGGGATGAGCCAGCATGGTATATTTGTAAGGGTAGAAAGTATGGTATCCTAAGAGGAAAGACATCTGGGTTCAAATCTTGGAACCATAGTGGTTTTTGGAAGACACTTTGGTGACAGGGAAGATCAAGACACCAATCCAAAAGATGACAATGAAATCAAGTTGCTATATGCAAAAAAGTGTGTAAACTCCGAAAAAAAATGAGAATTGATCACAGGCTTAACAAGAATCCCTCAAGGATCCCAAAAAGGAGTTACAAAATCAAATAAGAAAGATAGAGGAAAAAAGAAAAAAGAAATGATTGATGCAAAAAATTATGAAAAGAGTCAACAGGTTGGTAAAGGAAGCATTAAAAAAATCTGAAGAAAAGAGTATCTAAAAAAAATGGAATTAGCAAAATAGTAAAGAAAAGGCACAAAAATCCATTGAAGAGAAGCATTCCTTAAAACAGAATTGGACAATTTGAAAAAAAATCGCCTCAGGGCAGGGAATGACCCATCCCTTCCACCTGAAACAGTTTCTTGCCTGTACTTCATATTTAATGAATGCTTTTTGAATTGAAAGAAATAAAGTTTATTGAAATAAGCCATATGGGCAACAGAATGCTGGGCTAGGAGTAAGGAGGTCCCAGCTTCAAATCCCACCTGGTTGTGTGGCCCTGAGTAAATCATTTGCTTCCTCCATGCCTCAGTTTTCTCATTTACAAAATGAGAATTTGCTTGAATGACCTGGAAACTTCATCCTAGTCCTAAAACCTAGGATCCTATAAATGACAACTCCTTCGTGCCTCAGGCTCCACAAATGTAAAAACAGAGCATAATTCAATGATTTCTAAATTTCCCTTTCAGCCCTCTATTTATGTTCCCAAGAAGTGGGTCTGGCAGTGACAAGGAATAACTTAAAGGCAAAGAAACAAGAGAGGAAAGTTCCTATTACCTCTGCTCAGCATCTCCAGGCTGAATCCAATTTCTCCAGACCAGTCCCAGCAACCGAAGCCTGCAGATCCTCCCAACGTCTGGGGGCGGGCTCACAGAGATGCTCTTTTAAGCAGGCGCCTTGATTGCTTATTCCAGGCAGCTGTGCCTCCTGACAAACTAAGCCCAAGAGCAGCCATCATCACGGGCCCTGCACTTTGGCATCACTAAAATGAGTTTTGATCATGCTCCATCTACGTCTTCCTATGAAACTAAGCTGGGGAACTGAGGTCAGTAGTTCTGACTTCAGACAATTACATCATACGGCAAGGAAATGAATAAGAAGCCATTTGTTACTCAGCAATTCGACCCCTTTTGCTAACTCTGCAGCTGCTTTCCCTTTAAAACATCTCTCAAAGGCTTAGCCTGGGAATGGGATTGGATTTAGTGCCAAAGGATCTGGATTCCAATTCTGAATTTGACTGATGACCCTGGACAAGGAAAGTCTCTCCTCTTGATCTCATGAGCTTTCTCTATCAAATCAAGAGATTTATCAAGATGATTTGTAAGCCTCCTTTCCAGCTCTGGGTCCTATTCATATCCATGAGTCACTACTTCAGGAACTTTGTTTAGATGGAAGCCTTCATTCCTCTCTAGAAATCAGAATTATTTCAATAGAAAATACAATTTCTGAATAAACTGATCCATTCTGCAAGACTGGGCTGTGCTATGTGCAACATTGGAATTATCCTGACAAGTTGCAGGTCATATTGAGTGGCTGTTGATGTATCAGCTTTAGCAACTTCAAGAAACGTGGGCCATTATAAATCAGGAAGAGCAATGCAATGGATTGTTGCCAACCCCTCATCTGTCCTGTGCTTCCATTCTCTGCTCTCATGTTTAGGTCTTTCTTTCTCCAGAGAAAACAGGAGCAAGTCAGGGTTTAATAACTTTACCTTCTTCCAGGTGTGTATGATTGTTGCCCCCACATGTGGTTTTATTCATTCCTTGATGCTCCCACACACTTAAGGGCTCCTTTTGTAGTCCAGAGCACGTTTGGCCATTAGTGCTTCAAAAGCCATTTTTATAGGACGTACTAATTTTTTATTCATCTTCAGTTACCTGTCCCTCCTTGCTTCCACCTCTTGAGATTATTAGCTCTCTGCAAGGCTCAGCAAAAGTGCCACTTCTCCAAGAAACCGTTCCTGATCCTCCATGTTGTTAATGCTCTCCTTGGAAACCAAGATACGGAAATAAATAAGAACCAAATACAAGACAAATGTATCAGTTGTCCCCCTGCTTAGTAGCATAAAATCTTATTGATTTTGCTTCTGGGGGGGCAGGAGCTAGCCCCTCAGAATCCAAAGTGAACATGAAAAGCAGTCCCTGAGCTCCAGGTGTTTGCATTTTACTGGAGGCTTAAAACACGTAAAAAAAAAAAAAACACATAAATGTTCATTTGAGAGGGATGGTAGAATAATAATAATTAGTCAAGTGAACAAAAGTTTGCCACAGGAGATGACATTAATCCTTAAAGAGAACTTCAGATTATACGGAGATAGTGGTGAATTATGCGACTTTAGGAATGTG
Source organism: Myrmecobius fasciatus (assembly GCA_023553655.1). NCBI lineage: Eukaryota > Metazoa > Chordata > Mammalia > Dasyuromorphia > Myrmecobiidae > Myrmecobius > Myrmecobius fasciatus. The sequence continues at coordinate 247,730 of JAJPUD010002774.1, forward strand.
GCTTCATTTCTCTGAGCCTCAGTTTCTTCATCTGTAAAATGAAATGATTAATGATCTGGACTTCCAGCACTAAATCATATTAAAGAATAGCAACACAACTTTCTGACAACTTTATGAAAAGTTAATTCAAGAACCAGGACTAGGGCCCATGTCACCTGACCTGAGCACCATACTGTTTCTGTACAAGAACTGTCCTAATGGCAACAACCCATCTGCTTGATGCTTTTCTCCTAGATAGCTGGTTTCTGGTTCTTCTGACATTTAAAAAATAATATTTTACATCCAGCAGATGCATAAACTCAGGAGAAAGGGCTTTTAACAGCTGGGTTCAATGACATGTGCACTTGTCATAAGGAATATAAAATTGATAAATTCTGCTTGGTTTAAGAGTGGGGAATCAAGCAGAATGTGTGGAAGTTACAGGGAGGTAGATGTTGTTTTAGTAAAAAAAAAATAGTAACAAGCCATCAACCAAAGAAGCTATCTTGTAAGTGAATGGTTTCCCCATCACTGGAGGTCTTCAAGCAAAGGCTGATGACCATTTCTGGGCATTACATAAAAAGCAATCTTATTCAGATATGAATCATAATAGATGAACTCTGAACACCCCCAAGTGACTTGAGTCACCTAGCAGATGTGCTTTAGAAGAAAATAGGGTTGGGAATTTGCAGTACTGGGAAATTTAGCAAGAGTCCCTTCCAATTTTAAGATTCTAAGATCGGATGGAAGAAGACAGATGATCGGATGGAAGTGTGGGAAGAAAAACAGAAACAATCAAAAGCAAAAACCAAATTCTTCTCTGAGGAGAGCTGCTCAGTTTCTGAAAAGGAAATGGAGACACGCTCTTCGGTCGTCTGCACACACAATACCCCACAGCTTGTTTCAGCAAACAGCTCCCTGGTTTCCAAGTCTTCTGCCACTTGTTTGTTTTCTAAATTCCCAATTGACAAAGGCTTGCACAGTTTACCTCAGGTGAGGCTCTTGCACCATGAATGAACACAGCTTGGATGCTGGATGAAATCTTGGGCCTCTTCTGATTTCTTCCCTTTTGAGGGAACAGGTTTTACAACGTGACTCAAAGTTCAAAACAGGAAAGAAAAGCCAATGTAAAATCACAGTGAGCAAGCCCTTTGTTGTCTGAATGAATGGAGAAGAGTTTTGACCACAAAGTTTTTCTGCCTACACCCAAGACTGAGTGTCCTGCCTAATTGACACCCATCCCATGGAGTGTGGAGAAATGAATCCAGTGTCTTCATTAGCATGTTGGACACCATCCACAAAAGTGACTGCTGGCTTTTCAATGTGCTTATTTTAACTAATAGTTCCATGGCTTAGATCACAAAGCATGAAGGCCCATGGTGAAAGGGCCCTTATTCCATGCAAAGTTAGAGCCAGAAAGAGAATTTTGAAAGTAATATTTTACAGCTAAAAAATCCCCATAGGATTTAGAATGGTAGAGAGAGAAAGAACTCAGGGTCATCTGTTCCTAACTGTGTCTTTTACAGATTAAAAAAAACCTGAGGTGTGAGGGAAGCAAAGTTTCTTAATAAAGGTTAGACGGATAGTCAGTAGTGTTGTGATACAGTCATTTCTCAGTTGTGTTCATGATCCCATTTGGGATTTTCTTACACACACTGGACAGGTGGGTCATTTCCTTCTCCAGTTCATTTTATAGATGAGGGAACAGAGGCAAACAAGGTTAAGTGACTTGCCTGGGGTCACACAGCTACTAAGTGTCTGAGATAAATTTGAATTCATGAAGTTTAGTCTTCTTGACTGCAGACCCAGCACTCTATCTACTGCACACAGTAGTGTAGCTTAAACTAAGTAGTCATTCTCCCAACTCCCAGGCAAGGACACATAGAAAAATCGAATCCGAAGAAACTTCAGAGACATTCTACTTCCAAGACAGAAACCAGGATCCCTTCCCTAAAATCTCTGCCATGTTTTCCTGAAGCTTCTACTTGAAAACCCTTCCTGATGGCTGTTATGGCACTTGCTGCCTCCTAAGATGATCCATCCCACTTCTGGACAGCTCTAATTATTAGGATTCGGTTTTCTTTCATCAAGCCAAAAAATCTGGGTCTCTGACATTTCCAATTACTGTCACCAGTTCTGCCCTCTGGGATTACACACAAAATGCTTCTTTTTCATTCAAATATTTGAAGGCAGCTCTCCCCCTGTCCCAAGCACTTTCCTTTCCAGTTACATCCTCCTGGGTCCTTCTGCTGATGTTTATGTGGTACTGCCATCCAGCCCCTCTCTGTCGCTGGAAACTCTCCCATTCGTCTATACTTGTCCTAAGATTCAGTGTCTAGAACCAAACACAATACCCTCTTTGGCCAAATCCCGATTCTGAGCTCCTTCACACTAGCTACTTCCTTTATGAAGCTTAGGATAAAATGAGGGCGTGAAAGTGGTTTCTTGGTTGGGGGAATGGCTCCCCTGGCTCACTAGACTTGTCCGCTCAGGCTAAGCAAAGCTACTTTGGATATAATTTATATTTATTTATTTGTGTACATATGTTGCCCTGTACAATGCAACTATTTCAATTCTGTCTTTGTATCTCAGCAACGAAGGAAGTTCTGGATCTGAAGAGAGCTTGTTGAGTTTGATTGTTTGGTCTTAGGGATACAAATATGGAACAGGATACAGTTCCCGTACCTTGAGAGCTTACAATCTAAGAAAGAACATCAAACAAATCCACTAATAATTCTAAAATGAGTTGTAATCTAAGTGTAGAAGTACTGAGAGGCATGAAAGGTAATAGTGGAGAGGATCAGGAAGTCTCATAAAAGGGGGGATGCCTGAGCCCCACCTTGAGAGAAGGAGAAGATGCAAATAGATGTGGCTGTAAGGAGAGACCCTTGCAGGAATCAGGGATGGCACAAGGGTGGGGAATTGGTGGACAACAAGAGGGAATACCAAGGAGTTCATTGGGAGTATAACAAGCCTGACAAAATAAGCAGGAGCTGAAATGCTCCTTAGACATTTGTTTTATTCAATAAGCAGAGAGACATGTAGGGCAGCGGATCAGGGCAGAATTTTGTAAACTAAAATTTTGTTTAAAGTTTAGGAGTGATCTGATAGCAGGTGAAGAATGGATTAGAGGAGAAGTCAATAAGAAAGTTAGGAAAATAGTCCAAGTGAGAGATAATAAGGGGCAGAATTAAGATGAGAAAAAGAGAATATTAGTTTACTTTCATCCAAAGATAGAATCAAAGGCATTTAGTAAAGGATTGTATATGTGATGTTTCTAGTTTTTGAAATTTCTAGGATAATTGGGTGAAAATGGGGAAGAGGGTCAGAATTTAGGGAAAGATGAAGGGTTCCATTCTGAATAGGTCCTGTTTGTGGTGCCAATGAAGGCACTGTGGGCAATCAGAATAAGCGACTGGACTTGAGAAACGGGGCCAAATGAGAGACATAACTTTGAGAAACCAAATAGTGAAGGCATAAGGCCATGGATAATGTCACCAAGAGAGAAGGAACAAGAGAGAGAAACCATAGTTAGGAAATAGAAGAAGGAAGAAGAGTCCCCGAAAGAGGACAAAGGAAAAGATTAAAGAATGAGAAGATCCAGGAGAGGGCTGTGTAATGGTAGCCAAAGAAGGAAAAGAATAAGAAGGTCTATGTGGAGGGGAGGAGAGGGAAGAAGTCATCAGTGTCAGACCCTAATAAAGAACTAGGAAAACAGAGATTCAGAAAAGGGCACTGGATCTGGTAATGAGAAAGTCTTCAGGGACTTTAAAGAGAGACTTTTAATAGAATGGAAGGGGATGGTGGGAAGACATTTTGCAAAGGAGTTTTGGCAAGTGAGTGGATGCTGAGGAAGTTGAGGCAATAAGTATTATCTACTCTTTCTAGAAGATCAGACAGTGAAATGTAAACTTTAGGAAGCTATTCTCAAACTTTTGAAAAAACCAGAACATTGGGTAGCTCTCCATCCACAGTGCTCTAAAGCACTATGGTTACATTAGCTTAAAGGGACTGGTCTGGGAGAAAATGAATACAAGTTTTTCATTTCTAGCTGCAGGAAGGCCTTTTCCCATACAGACAAAGCACTACGGTTAAAAATACTTGGCACTTGGGGTGCTAGGAGGTGTTTCCAATAAGAAATCCTGATTCTTTTCTATTTAAACTTTTGCCTAATTAAAATCCCTGTTAGTGACCTTGTAGCAACTTTTATCCTTTCAAACTAACTCATTTCCAAGAAGGTTCTTGTCTATTCAGCAGTACCTAATGACGTCTTCTGGGCAAGAAAGAAGCTGGCATTTGGCTCAACTCCTATAATAAGGGACATAGCAATGCCTATTTCCTGGGTACCCCAGGGATCAGGGAAATGACTGCTAAGTCATGCTTCTTTATGTATGGATTACAGCCAATCCTGTAGACTTCCCAGCAGGTGTTTGAGATATTTTTACTTCCTATGGGATTGTGTGCCTCACCATTGATTCCACCATATTGTATACTAGAGTAAAAAAAAAAAAAACTAATAAATTAAGCTCAATGAGTTTCTAGAAAAAGCCCTTTGTGTGTCTGGGAAAATACTTTCCAGAACTACTATGGCAACTTGCTTTTTTAGAGCAGAAATCAAGAATAGCACAGGCAAACCTTGACCTACATAGGATCATAGGATTCAAAACTAGTAATGATGTAAGAAATCATATCACTATCTTCTTATTTTATAAATGAGGGTGCTTTCATAAGTGATATAGCTACTACTTTCTCTTACCACTGACTCACCCAAATATTCTTCCCCATACTTAACCCTCTGTTTTTGAAATCAATGGCTCACATGTTACCATATTTAGTCTATTCTTTGGAGGTTATCTATATATATTTCTGGCCACAGGCCAGTCATGAGTCTCATTGCAACAAGTTTTGGGGATACCTGTTTAGCTAAAATTGCCTTCATATGTCAGGATCTCTGGCTTATCTTGCTTGTTACTCAGACTTTATGCAAATATGTAAAGACATGTGAGAACTAGAGGTTTGTTGTTGTTTTTCTTATCACACAGAATCTTCTTAGGTGTTGTTGAAGACTGTCTCCACAGAGGTTTCAGGTCTTTCTGATTCCAAGACCAACACTCACCCATGCTTACTTTGGAAACCAAAGGCCTGATTTTTAATTCCATCCCTCACATTTATTGGTAGTGTGACCATGACTCCTGAGTCAATCCCAAATGTCTAAAAACATGGAAAAATTCTTATGCTATGTACATAATAAGGACTGGATGAGCAAAGTCCTTTTGTAACAAAATGAAGTAATCAATATTCCCCGTTTCTGGATTTTCCCCAAATTTCTAGCAAGTGACTTTAAAAATATCTTGAAATACAAGTGCTTGCTATGTTCAAGTTATAATATTCATAATCCCCATGATAGTGCATCTTTGTGTGTCTATGTGTATATATTTTTTTCTTGTTCTCACTCAAATTCTACTTTCATGGCATGATCCTGAATTCTCATTGTCTATGTTGGTGGAGCACAGGCTCTGGCAAAGAAGCCCATAGAGCTAGAAAGGTTTCTGGCAACACTTAACATATTCAGCAGAGACCCCTCGGGGATAAGGTTCCAGACAGTGACCATGGGATGGAGGATGTTTTGGCCAAAGAAATTCTCAGAAGCTTCATAATCTATGTCAGTGGAAAAAGCAGCTTCGGTGATGAAATCATACAAATCCTGCCTTAGAAATCACTAAGGAAAGTCACTGGGACTCTCACAGCCTCTTTCTTCATCTATAAAATAGAAGTAATAATATCACTAACATCACGGGGTTGTTTTGAGGACCAAAGGAGACATGGTAACTCTTTAAAATGCTTTATAATTGCTGTGAAACTTACAAGTTTTGAATTATGAAATATTTATATGACATTTTATTTTATCAACCTCCCAGTGAATTAATGAGTCCAATTATTTTCCACTCTTCAATGGGTAAGAAAATGGACTCAAAGGATCAAGAAAATGGGAGATTCCAGACTCAAGCCGGTACCTTCTGAGGCTCAACTCATTCTTTTTTTCCATAAAAATAATGTATCTCTCTATACACAGAAAGATATGGTGATAAAATAAGGAACTAAAAATTACACATATGAAATTTAACTTCAGAAAGACAAACCTGTGTTAGTAAGAATATCCATATCTACTTAAAACAGTTCCTTTTATCATTTGATATATACATTATCATTATCATCATCATTATTACCACCATTATCATATATTTAAATACAGCTACCAAACTAAAAGGGAAAGGCCTTTTTGAAAACAGTTGGCAAAAAACCCATGTATTTTATTTTTGAAGATAGGAAATTTCTCATTATCCTAGATTTTATTGAAAATATTGAGAAAAATAAGCAGAAGATGATATAACAATGACAAGAGTTATGAAAACCCATAAGTCTTCAAGTCTTAAAAGAAAAAGTGGACAGCCACAAAGATAAGAAGCAGAGTAAGGTAATGAAAAGAACAGTGATTTGGGAGCCAGAGATCCTGGTTCAAATCCTGGTTCTGTGAATATATTTCTGTGTTACCTTGTGAAGGGCCATTTAATTTTTGTGACCCTCTGTTTTGTTCAGTGTATATTCTGTGACTTCAAAAATCTGTTCCAGGTATGAGGATATGAACTCAATTGGTTCAATTGGAGCACAACACTGTATTGCAGGGCCAAAAAATAATCTGAGAGTCATCAAGAAAAGCTAGTTATGCCCTGAGCGCTGCTTGCAAAGAACACTGAGCCTCTCTCTAATAGGAAAACCTGGCAGGATAGAGATTGGAACCATTTTCCTCTCCATCGTACTGATCCCAGTGATAAATTCAGACTTATTCCTTGAAAAATCAAATCAACTTGTTTCCAAGGAACAAAATTCAAGGAAATAAAAATCCTTACCTCACTATCAGTTTTCTGCCACATGAAGAGCTCTTACCCAATAGTTACACCATGCCCAAAGTGATTGCATGCATACTGGGAACTTGAACACTTTTTAGCTTCCCTAGAGTCCGGTATCCTTGTTTGGCCGATCTCCGTCACTGGAACATTTGTCCATTTCTTGCAAGGGAGCCTGAGAAAGTCATCTATTCCCCAGCATATGGTTACCTTCCAAGTCATGTCTTTTCAGGTGTGACTCTCGGCAGCTTCCCTCAGAGGCCACAATGACGTTTATAAACTTTTTCTTACCTGATGATTCGTGTAAAATCATTTTCTACCAGCCCACTTTGGGCACTGAGAGAAAAGAGCCTTGGATTCCTAATCAGAAATATCTGTTGGTACAACTAAATCAGAGAACTTTGAAACAAGAAGAGATCTTAAAACACACTATGTCACAGGTGGAAGGGTCTCGGAATATAAAATTTTCACAATGAAAAGGGTGTTGAATCAATTAGTCCAACCCCTTCCTTTGCAAGTAAAGAAGCAGAAGTCAGGATAAGGCAACTGGCCATTGAATAATGGGCAAAAGTTCATCACTTTCCTAAGCCCCACACCCCAAATACTAATGAACTAATGATCATGCCATGAAAGTAGAATTTGAGTGAGAACAAGAAAAAAATATATACACATAGACACACAAAGATGCACTATCATGGGGATTATGAATATTATAACTTGAACATAGCAAGCACTTGTATTTCAAGATATTTTTAAAGTCACTTGCTAGAAATTTGGGGAAAATCCAGAAACGGGGAATATTGATTACTTCATTTTGTTACAAAAGGACTTTGCTCATCCAGCCCTTATTATGTACATAGCATAAGAATTTTTCCATGTTTTTAGACATTTGGGATAAATGAACTGGCCATTGAATAATGGGCAAAAGTTCATCACTTTCCTAAGCCCCACACCCCACATACTAATGAACAGAAAAGGATCGATAATATACAAATGGTTGTATATGAATTTGTCACTGCTGATAGGTGGGATGGGAATAGGGATGGAGGAGTAAATGTCAAAATCCAAACTGCCTATTAGAGGTGATTTTGTACAAGACACTTGTTATGCTTATCTTGGAAATGTGAAATTGGAAAAAAAACCGATTGGAAATCAGAATATGTGCATTTGAGCACCAGACTAGACCTTAGGAATTGGTCAGGAAAATATATTCTTTTCTTAAAAGCAATAGGTGGAGCAGACTGAGGCAGAAGCACAAAGTACTAGAGCCAGACCTAGAAGAAGGGATTTGAGACAATTAGAGCTGAACTTTTTGGAGCACTATAGAATTGCAAAGAAGGTGCTACATATTAGACAAACAAATCGGGGTACATAAGTTCAATGGATCACAGGGTCCCAGATTTAGAGCTAGAAGGACCGACTGAGGCCCTGGAATACAACCCTCTTGTTTTACAGTTGAGCAAATTGAAGCTGAGAGAAATGAATTCAGAGTTTTTGGGGAAGAATTGCATGTATTGATGTTCGATGAATTCAGGAAAACCAGGAATTAGTCAACCAATACTCCTTAAATGTCCATTATGTATCAAGCAGTGTATGAGGTACTAGGAAGAAAAGTAGAAAGACTCCAATGATCTCTATTTGTAAAAGAGTAAAGGGGAAATAATACATACCATGATTATAACAATGCAAACAGAAAGAAAAAGTGGCAAAAATGAAGGTTCCTTAATTATTGCAAATAAAAAAAATATTAATACTAACACTGTACTCTGTTTTTAGGCTTGAGACTTCCAAGAACAAGGACTTTCTAGATTAAAGAGTGACATGTCCAAACTGGTATAATTCCTGTGCCCTCTGATATAATTCTCTTTCCCAAGAGAGTTTTATATTCACATGAATCACACAAAGGGAAAAGATCATTAGGTGTGAAATGCATGTTATGTTTGGGGGTTGATATTCTAAAACAGCTACATAACAAAATCACCATTCCATCTTCTCCTGTTCCACTCTCATGTCCCTTCTATCATCTTGACACTTTCTCAAAGGAGAAGGGTAAGTCATTAGCATAAATCACTTCAAGAAATGGAACAACAGATTGCCTTTAAATAGATCAAGATTCGAATCACTTTGGAGTTAATTAAGTTCATATAAATAAGAGTTATTATTTATTAAAGAACTAGTTACTGCCTTTACTCTAATTCCTTAAGAAAAAATATTGTCTTTCTAAACCTACCACTGACCTTCATAAAGGTATTTTAATGAATCTAGAAATGGCTGGGGTAGGGGGGGGTGGAGTAGAGATACTATTTCTTAATGTTTTCCATGTTACCAAAAAAAAAAACTGATGTTTCCCCAAAGCAAAGCTAAGAAAATGGATCTCCCTTCCCTCTTTTTGTATAACCTAAAAATGTAGAAGATAACATGCTTTCCGACTTCATGTATGCATTGATTAGCTCAGGTCTTCATCCAATGGTGCAGGCAGGACCATGGGGATAAGAGAGAGGGACAAGCCTGACCATTAGTGAACTACCCCTCACCTTTATCAAACAAATAGGTAGGGAAATGGCTCTCCCCACTGTCACATTTTTCCAGATAATGTCAAACTTCATTGAGTTTTAATGTCTTTAGTTAAATGGGAATGGTTAGTAGGAATGTAAAAGAATTCAAATAGGCCAGATATTCACATCTTGTTCTAGTGATCAATAATTATCTTGAATTTGAGATTTGAAGGAATATATAGTTATGATGTTGTTAATAGTTTTGATAAACTTTCTTAAAGACAGAGTTTAACTTTGATCCCGCAGTGTCTCTACTGGATCTATATCCCAAAGAAATCATATAAAAAGGAAAAGGACCCACATGTGCAAAAATGTTTGTGGTAGCTCTTTTTTTAATAATATGTTAAAATATGTTAAATCTAATATATGTATACCTATTTATGGGTATCTTGCTGCACAAGAAAAATTGGATTAAGAAGGCGAAAAAAAAAAGACCAAGAAAGAAAACGAAATGCAAGCAAACAACAGAAAGAGTGAAAATGCTATGTTGTCGTCCACATTTAGTTCTCATGATCCCCTCTCTCTGGGTGGAGATGGCTCTCTTCATCAATGAACAATTAGAACTGGTTTGAATCATCTCATTGTTGAAGAGATCCATGTCCAACAGAATTGATCATCATATAGTCTTGTTGTGGCCATGTATGACGATTTCCTGGTTCTGCTCACTTCACTGTCAGTCTCTCCAGGCCTCTCTGGATTCATCCTGCTGATTGTTTCTTTTTTTAAAAAAATTTTTATTAAAGCTTTTTATTTTTCAAAACATATGTCCTTGAAAAGCCCTATGTTCCAATTTCCCCCCTTGCCCCATGCTCTCCCCTAGATGGTAAGTAGTCCAATATCTGTTAAACATAGTTGAAATGTTATGTTTTTATAGAACAATAATATTCCATAATATTCATATACCATCATTGATTCAGCCATTCCCTAGTTGATAGGCGTCCATTCAGTTTCCAGTTTCTAGCCACTACAAAAAGGGCTGCCACAAACATTCTTGCACATGTGAGTCCCTTTCTTTCCTTTAAGATCTCTTTGGCATATAGGCCCAGTAGAAACACTGCTGGGTCAAAAGGAATGCACAGTTTGATAACTTTTTGAGCATAGTTCCAAATTGCTCTCCAGAATGGTTGGATCCATTCACAGTTCCACCAACAATGTATTAGTGTCCCAGTTTTCCCACATTCCCTCCAACATTCATCATTATCTTTTCCTGTAATTTTAGCCAATCTGACAGGTGTGTAGTGATACTACCTCAGAGTTGTCTTAATTTGAGTTTCTCTGATCAATAGTGATTTAGAGCACTTTTTCATATGACTAGAAATGGTTTTAATTTCTTTGTCTGAAAATAGTCTCTTATCCTTTGACCATTTATCGATTGGAGAATGGCTTGAATTCTTATACATTTGAGTCAATTCTCTCTATATTTTAGAAATGAGGCTTTTATCAGAACCCTTAAATGTAAAAATGTTTTTCCAATTTATTGCTTTCTTTCTAATCTTGTCTGCATTAATTTTGTGGTACAAAAATGTTTTAACTTAATATAATCAAAACGATCTATTTTGTGTTCAATAATTAACGCAAGTTGTTCTTTGGCCACAAATTCCTTCCTTCTCCACAGATCTCTAAACCATCCTAGGTCCTTCTAATTTGTTTACAATATCTTTCTTTATGTCTAGATCATGAACCCATTTTGACCTTATCTTGGTATAGCGTGTTAGTGTGGGTCACTGCCTAGTTTCATGGCAGCTTTTTGTAGTGAACTTCAAACTGAGTGACTGCTCATCAATAGGAGAGTGGCTAACTAAATTATGGTATATGAATGTTATGGAATATTATTGTTCTGTGAGAAACGACCAGCAGAACGATTTCAGAGAGGTCTGGAGAGACTTGCATGAACTGATGCTGAGAGAATTAGTCACAACAAGATTATACAATGATCAATTCTGATGGACATGGCTCTTTTCAATGGCAAAGTGATTTGGACCAGTTTCAATGGACTTATGATGAAGAGAGCCAGCTGCACCCAGAGAGAGGATGGAGGGGACCGAGTGTGGATCACAACATAGCATTTTCACCCTTTTGTTGTTGCTTGCTTTTTTTTTTCTTTTCTCTTTTTCCTTTTTGATCTGATTTTTCTTGTGCAGCATGAAAACTGTGGAAATATGTATAGAAGAACTGCAAATGCTTAACATATATAATTTATTGTCTAGGGGAGGGGGTGGGGGGAAGGAGGGAAAAATTGGGAACACAAGGTTTGGCAAGGATGACTGTTGAAAACTATGCATGTGTTTTGAAAAGAAAAGGCTATTATTTAAATAATTAAACTAGGTGGGGGGGGTTCAGGGGGAGACAGATTAAACCAGGCTTGGGCTTTTCTATTAAATCATGGGATAGGGAAATCACTGTTCTAACAATGTATGTTTGATCCGAATGTAGAAGTCTAGAACTAACCTCCAGGCTCCACAGTGTGAGAAGCTGGGAAGGAAGGTGATGACCAAAGGCAGAGTCACATCCTGACCGGCCCAGGGAAAGGACTTAAGTGTGGTCTGGGAGGAAATCAGTTTCCCCCTTTTCTGTGGGACAGGGGAAAGCCCTTCTTTGCCTAATTCTGCCCTGAGCTATGACGCCTGCTGCTTACCATCTAAAATATAGGATTTTTTCCAGAACTGATCCTCTCTTTGCTACTCTAAGTTGCCTCCCTAATCAGTAAAAATCATTTTGGTGTTGGGTATTAAACTAGTATGGGGTTCTATCCAAAGAGTTGATTCTCTCTGATTATTCTGTATTGTAGAACATCACACTCACACACTCACACACGCACACACGCGCACGCGCGCGCACATACACACACCTCCCTTTATTTATTACTATTTATTCAAATTATATTTAGGCCCTCTCCTGACCCCCAAGTACATCGTGAAGTTGGAGGCCAATTTATTTTTGGTTTTCCTATCCTTTGGACCTAGCACAGTGTTAAGAACATAAGTGATGAGAACATGTTTCCTGGAGAATTGAAATGAAGAACTATTTCAGGCCTTGTAAAACCACATTTTCAGCTCCCACTCTTTTTAGAAAGTCTCACCAACTGAGGGGCACATTCGGCATTTCCCAAAGATACTGGTTCCTTTGAGAAGAAGAAAACACCATCTTTTCCTGGGAGCCATCCAGAAGCCCATGTGTTCCTTCCATGAAGGTAAAGAACTTCCATCTTGTGTTTATTGACCTCATTTGGATTTGATTTGATTGTTTATTAGTGTGGATTAGACACTAATCAGGCCACAGCTGTGAGAGCCTGGGCTCAAATTGGAAACTACTACCTCCTCACCACAGCCAGCTTGCCTTGGCTCATTAGCACCTGCAAGGGTCTAGTGGAAGGGGGGCATCTCAGACAAGGTCATTGAAAGGAAGGAAAAGGGGAAAATAAGATGAAATGCAGCTCCCCTTGGAGGCTTCCAAAGGGGCCATGACTGCCAACAGAAGACCACGTGCTAGGTTTTCCATTTCCTCATGGTGAGGGAAGAGCTCTGAATAAGAGCCTGGTGGTCACTACCAGCTATGTGTGACCTTGGGCTCACTTGCTCTTGGGTCAGTTTGGTAGGACCCTAGATTTACATAAGTTATTACTACAAAGAGCCTAGTTTATCCAAATGAAACTTGAGGTAAAAGAATATAGCTCCGATTATCTGAAGCACTAACATTCATGAGAACTGTGAAAAAGAAAAATTTGAGAGACTTGATTTTGAGGCAATTAATAATCAATGTACTAATTCTGGCTAGCTATAAAATAATCAGTGAAATCAAGTCCTCTCTGAAGCCCAAGACCAATTTGGAGGCTCATTGAGAATTTACATACACTTGCAGGGTGAGTGTTCCCAACAGGGGGAAATCAAGTCTGGTTAACTAACAATTACTGAATGAATATTATAATGAGGGGGTTGATTTTGTCACTCTTGGAGGAAGAGATACAATGATAGAGTTGACCAACAGACCAGAATTCATCTGAATTAGATTAAGCTTTCCCAGTTGAAAAGGATTCCTCCTTCAGAAGCTGCTTGAAAAACCTATAGGGGCTTGGTTCTAAGCGAGGAAATAGGACAGGAAAAATCCCTAGATCAACCCTCCTCTCTCCCATATTGAATTGTTATTAATAATCATTTCTCTCAGAATTAAAAAAAAAGATTTCCCAATTTTTGTTCTGGTCTTATTCATCTTGGTATGTCTCCTATTCCTCCTTCCCCACAAGTGGGAAAGGAATAAGTGAAGTCCCCTCCCCAACTACAAACTAGTGTCCCATGTCACCCCTACCCCATATTCTGTACCTCACAAGAAGGAGCTGTTTTTGCAGAACACCCCTGTGGCTATATTACAAGATCCTGTTTTGTGACTGATATCGCTTAAGTTCTGACCCAGTCCTGGGTTTTCACACTCTGGAGCTCTTAGGTGTTCTGCCTTCGTTTCAGAGAAGAATTTTCGGATCTAGATTGTGCTTCCTGACTCCCAGCCAGGATGAGGGCATGGGGGTTAGGATGGGGGGCTCTTGCATTAGGGATATGTCTTGCTTCGTTTGGCTGAGGTCCTTCTTACTCCCTACAGGCCGATTGCTGGGGGCTGAGAGGGATGTACCCTTTCTCATAAGAAAGAAAGAAGTTCCTTTTTACCTCTCTATCCCAGCCTGTCTCCACACTACTAAATTACTCATTTAGACTAATCACAATCACAGTCCCCCCTTCCCCAAGGACACGGACAGAACGAGGTCTTTTTGTAGCAAGGTGCTTCTTAATTTGCTGAATTGAACAACACTGGTGTTATATCAGTGTCATTGGATTTTATGTTTTTTTCCATCCTAGGATCCAACTTTTCAAAGAAATTGCAGCTTTACGAATGACAGGGAAATAACCCAGTTCCTCTGGAAATGCTCCATTTCAGATGCCTGCATTTCTATAGGGACCGAATAATACACTGAGCACCAGACCTGACCCACCATAGAGATGTGAAAGATCTAGATGGGGTGTCTGGACCATTGTTCCCTTCATCCCTAAGCGAGGGTGCTGTACCTGGCTCAGGGTTCTAGGGCTAGCTCCCTCAGGATTGAGATCAGCTAGCTAGATCCTTGTTCTACTTGACTCAGTATCTCTCCTACCGTGTGCCTGACAGATGGACATCCAGCTTTTGCCAGAGAACTTCAAGGGAGAAGCAGCTCTAATCCCAGGGATGGCTTGCTCCTATTTGGTTTAGTTCTAATTTTGAGGAATCTTTTCTTTTGGGGGATGGGGCGGTTCTTATAGCAATCAAGGCTACTATTCAATGCACCTAGTTGTGGCTCTGGGAGCAAGAAGAGCAAGTATTACCCCATGATAACACATGAAATATTGGAGGACAATGATTATGTCCTCATGAAGCTAAGCATTCTCCATTGCTAAATCCATCTGAAGGCAGCTAGAGGATACCATAGTGCATAGTACACTGGGTCCAGTCAGGCCCTGAGTTCAAATCCCGACCCTGGACAAGTCACCTAATCCTATCTGCCTCAGTTTTCTCATCCATAAATTGAGCTGGAGAAGGAAATGCCCAATCCCTCCAGGATCTCTTGCAAGGAAACCCCAAAATAGGGTCAACAAGTCAAATGTGACCCAACAACAACAAAATAATCAATCCTGACATGATACGAATGGGAAGTGCCTTCGTTCTCCTGGTTGCCTCCTCTAGATCCTTTTCAGATCATCAATATCCTTTCTGATGTCCAGAACCGAATATAACTCTCCAGACAAGTGCAACGGGCAATCAGTGTCATAAGAAAGGCATAGACAGTAAGGGCCACGGGTAGTCAGAGAGGGAAGAGAGTTCTGCAATTTGGGGCAGTTAGGAAAGAATTCAAGAGCTTTCAAGAAAGAGGTCCCCCACACCGCACTGATGGGGACTTGAGTTCTGATTGGTTTATTCTATGTCTCCTCCCCCAAACCAGTACATCACCACCAGACCTCCCTCTGAGTCCAGCCTGTCCTGCCATTGCCCTGATCTCCAGTTGCAGAATTATAGAAGTCCACACCTGCCTTCCCTCCTACACACCCAAAGGCAGGAGGACCTTATGGTCTCAACTCAGAGGTCATCTTGTCTGAACTCCACCAGAAGCCATGAATCACCTCTCTGGCTCTGGTCCCTCTTACTAGTGGTTTATTTTGTGCTTCACAATCTGAATATCGCTTATTGGCAGAGACAGGAGCAAATTAGCATTCAGGTGGGATCATGCTCAGAGCTGGAAGAAAGCTTTTTTTCCAGAAGCAATGGTACTATTAACTCTTCCAGAAGGAAAAGATATAGAGTGATTCTATTTGTATGTTGGGGAAAGGGAGGTTTTTTCATGTTTGATGGAACAGGAGATGGTATCCTAGGTGGACGGTTATGAGATTTTTTGGTCTGGCCAGATACTTGTTAGCCGTGTTTAAATCCAAATCGATTTGGCAGGAGGTGTCAGGGAAGGTGGAGGGAACGACACGTGTGGGGCAGATGGAGAGACAGACACAGAGACAGAAGATGACAAAATGTCCATTTTGGAGCTTTTGCACATGTCCACTACATCGTAGAGAAAATGTTCCATCTGTTGACAGTGCCCTTGACTTTCTCTCTAACTTAATTAAGAGCTTAACAGGAGATCACTGTGATGTTCTAAAAAGTGGAAAGCATGGAATTGGGAATAGAAGAGATTCTACAGTTTCTCTTGGTAAGCAACCAGTGGTGGAAAATTGGCCCCATTTTAGTATCAACCAGGTAATTAACAACCCGAAAGCTGGCTCTGGTTCCGGGAGCAGCTGTGATGTTCTTAAGTCAGGTGCTCATATGTTAAAAAGAACCATCTCCTATAGCCAACTTTCCCAGAAAAACACGAGCCTCTGCCCTCCAAATATCGAGGTCTTCTGTTTGGTGAAATCTCTAAAGCCAAGGAAAGCATTTCACAAACACTTTTCTTTTTCTCCTCCAAAATAGATTAAAAAAAAAAGAGGCTGAAAGCACAGATAAATTGTAGCTGAAGTCAGGAACCAGCACGAAATGGCTCAATACACTGAAGAAAAATTATGATTTTCCTAATTATCAAGATGATGTATGTAATGAGTTGCACTCATAATTTAGATTTCTCGGAGCTGCCTTTTCTGGCCTGGGAGTGACAGTCCTACAGTACAGCTTAAAATGATCCATCAGTCCTTGACAACAGTCTCCTGTGTGTGGTAAATGAGTGAACCAAAGATTGCAGAACCTGTCCCCATCACAGAACTCTGGCCCTGACCCCCCACCAAATAAGAACTCTGTGATTTGAAACAATCACTTAAGAACTGTTTCAGAGGACAAGGGAACGCCCCTATTGTCATGGCCTGCTCATGGGAAAGCACTTCGGCCCTGACACTGTCTTGTAATCCACCTTCCCCTAGTTCCCACTGAGGATGTGTGTGTAAAATTACATGGATTCAGGGCAATTCCAATAGGCTGGTGATGGAAAGAGCCATCTGGCTCAGAGAAGACTATGGATCACAGCATAGTATTTTCAGCTTTCTTGTCATATGGTTACTTGTCTGTTTTTTCTTTGTCATTTTTTTCCCTTTTTGATCTGATTTTTCTTGTGTAGCATGAAAAGTATGGAAATATGTTTTTTTAATTAAAACTTTTTATTTGCAAAACATATGTATGGGTAATTCTTCAACATTGACCCTTACAAAGCTTTCAGTTATAAATTTTCCCCCCTAGTCCCCACCCCTCCCCTAGATGGCAGGATATCCACTACATGTTAAAATACTTGACAAATTGAATATATGTATACTTATTAAAGCATGGAAATATGTTTAGAAGAATTGTCCATGCTTAACCTATTTGCTGTCCAGGGGAAAAGAGGGCAGAGGGAGAGAGAGAGAAAAATTGGGAACACAAGTTTGCAAGGGTGAATGTTCAAAACTATTTTTGCATGTATTTTAAAAAGCTATGATTATTTTTAAAAACAAAATAAAATCTCTACTTTTCCTGTCACAGGTGGAGGTTTGCTGCCCAGGAGAACTTCCTCTCTCTGAAAAGGCTTCATTAAAGTGCTACTTGATCTCTAAAACCTGTCTCTGCTTTCTGCTGCTCCACAGTCCAGTGACCAATGCAATATGCCTTGGTTAACAATGTCTATTTCTCCATCTGATGCCCAGGGATTAGAGTCTTCCCTAAAACCACCCGTTTAGGATGCCCGAGACCAGAGAACTTGAGTGATTGGACTCAGGGGTAGAGCTGAAATTTAAGGCCCCCTCCCTGAGCACCAACCCAGCCCTTTCCACTTCATCACACCGCCTCAGGGTTGTCTACCAAATGCATTTTAAACTTCCTCTACCTGGCATTCAAATCCCTCCACCATCTGCTCCCATCCTGCCTTTCCAAGTCCCAATCCTGTTACTCCCCTTCACAAGCAGAGCCCTCTAGCCTCCCTGTATTTCTTTCTCTCCCCACCTTTGTGCATTTCTCCTTGCCTGGAACACCCCCCTTCCCTGCTGAGCTCCTATTCCTCTTAGGAGATCCTAGTAGAAGGCTCTTGGGAATCCAGAAGGACCCATCTCCTGACTGGGTCAGTCTAGGCAAATCCCTAGAACCATAGGATGATAGAAGGAGTTTCCTCATCCGGGAGATCCCTGTGCTAAGGAAGCACAGGTACCTTTGCTTATCCATCACCTTATGAAGGCCTCTTCCATCATCACCCCACCTCCTGACATCCTAATGCCCTTGTTCTGTAATATTGATTACAAGTAGATAAACAAAATACTGTTTACTCTGTGACAAGCAACGGAGACCGAAAAATGAATGTCATACCCCCTACCCTCAAAGAGCTTTATTATTTATATGGGGTAAACACAAAATGGGGAACTGACTGGAAAGGGGCTGTGGGGTGCTGATGTCTCATGCTGGAACAGATAATGGTGTAGGTGAGCAGAAGGAAGAATCCAGAGGGAATTTAGGAGTTGGTGAGCTGAACCACAGATGAGTTAGGATTAGGGTGTCAGAAGGGGATCCCCAGTGAGGAGAAGGGGGGGCCAGCCGGCAGGTTTATAGCATCCTTTATCTGCTTATGTCTGGGCTCCTTCTGTGAACTTCATGCAGCCAAACTTGGCAAGCTCCGTCCCTGAGGGGTGATCATTGTGCAGCAGATCTTTATTAAATATCTGATGGACAGAAAAGCAGAACTTTCCAACCAGAGGTCTAGAAGGTAGGGGAGAGAAAGGGAAAGAGGCCACCAGGTTTTCTCTTTTTCTCCTTCCTTTGCTAAATGAAAGAAAATGTCACCATTGACATTGCTCATCTGCCCTGAGCCACAAATTGCAGCATCCTCATTACCAAATGCAAGCCTTCAGATTCATCTGTCTTCAAGCCAGGGATCTTTTCAATATTTCAGTGATAACTGTTTTTTTTGAAGTCTCAGTTTAATATCATTTGTGGTTTGTGACCCTGAGGAAGAAAAAGGTAGCCAACAAATATAATCATTTGGGGGAAAGAGGCTAAGCCCAGGATGGCTGGAGGACACAGCCAAAGGGGAAGGTCTAGAAGCTGTTGGGAGGCCCAGCAAATGGGTGATGGGGCAGAGGGAATAAGGTCACTGCACTACTGAAGGGCAGATGAAAACCAGTTGGACAGCAGCGTGGTGATAGCGTTGAGAGAATCAAGGAAGAAAGCAAGAAAGAAGTACTGGGAGAGAAAGTGGGTGTGGAGACCACCGGGGAGCTCCTCCTGCCTCTGCTAATGCATTTACCATTTCTCAAGGGCCATCTGAATTTCAGAGAGGATACACATATTGAGAAATGGAAGATTTCTTCCCTTCAAGAGCTTGTGCCCTACTGGGAAAAAAAGGTGTGTACATACACATTTGTCTAAACACACACACACACACACACACACACACACTGGGTAACTACAACATGTATACGAAGTAAATACAAAACACCCCATGTGAAACACTGCATAGAATATTGCATTTGGTTGATGTTTTTATTGATTTAACTGAACAGATCATTTTTATTGCTTTAATTTTGTTGTTGTTGTTAGAAGGGAATGGTGAGTGGGATGGAGAAATGGGAATATGTTGGAAAATGGAAGTGATTTTTTTTTGAAATTCAATAATTAAAAAAAAACTAAGAAAAATGGAACACGGTTTTGCAAGGGTGAATGATGAAAACAATCTTCGCATGCTTTTTGAAAAATAAAAAGTTCTTATTTTAAAAAGGACGGGGAAAAAAGACATTAAGGCTGGAAATGATCTTAAAATGTGATGGTGTAATAAATGAAAAACCTTAAAGTTCAGTGACTTGCTTAATATTGTGCAGAGTATATTAAAGTTGGAATTAAACCCAGATTTTCTGTCTCAGAGTCCATGAGTCTTTCAAATGTATTATCTAGTAAGATCCTTTTCATCTCTAAGGGTGCCTCAGGGTTTATTGAGGCACTAACCTGTCATTTATGGAGAACCTGACATCCGCAAGTGATTGGCTGAGGGGAACTATTTTTTTTCCTGTAAAATAATAGCATTCTACAGTTATGTAGCACTTTCAGATTCATAAAACTTTTAAGGTGAATCTGTCTCTGTGAGGTAGATAGTACACATTTAATTGTTATTCTTATCTTACCAGCTAAAAAAAATGGGCTCAAACAGGGTGAATGTATTTTCCCAGAGGCATGACATCAGTCATGATTTTATAGATCTCAGGATTTTAGAGATAAAAGGGACTTTAGAGATGATCTAGTCCTGGGTTAATAAACTTTTTTTCCCCTGTTATAAACCCTTTCTCTGAATCATGTTTTCAGATAAATAAAATAAAATGCATATGCTTCCCACAAAACCACTTATAAATAATTATCCATTTTTAAAAGTTCACATATCCCAAGTTAAAAATGAATTCTGGTCTCACTCATTTTACAAAAGAAATGAAGGCTCCAAGAAGTAAAATTATCTTCTCAAAGTCACAGAGGTAATAAAAGAGACAGGACTTGAATTTCAAACCTCAAAGCCTGTGATCTTTCCATACTATATGATCATTAGAATATATTCATTAGTAGGTAACATGACCTTACAGTTGAATAGACTTGCATGAAAGGATATCTCCTACTTTTTAAAATGCCCCCAAAGACTAATCACTCTCTTCCATCACATTTCAAGCTTTTTGAGTGAAGAGGACTTACCAACTGAGGTGTCTCAGAGGAGCAAGAGATAGCCCTCACTGTATACTGTCCAGGAGTATACATGCTGGCTGGTTGAGAAAGCCATGATTGGCCAGATGGCTGGGCAGCCTGGAGAGTCTCTCTGCCTTCTTCCTCTAGCTGACTGCAATGGAAGACTGGATGGTTGCCAATGGAGAATTGGCGCTAATGAAGCCAGATCGATTGAGCAGCTGAGAGTCTTTAAATCCTCAATTAGAATGTTTTTACCCACCTTTAGATTTGATTGAAGCTCTTTCCCAGACTAACAATCCCACTACCCACAAAACCCCCAAAGGATTGTAGTTTTAATGATTTAGAGGTGTATTAGACCTCAGACCACCTAGTCCAAGCTTCTCATTGTTAAAATGGAAAAACAGACTTAGGAAAATGAAGCAGCTCTCCCAGGATCACATGCCTCTACAATATCTGAGGCAAGATTCAAGTAGGAGTCACTCTGTTTCTAAGTGTAGTGCTCTTTCCATTTA
The DNA here is from genome assembly GCA_023553655.1 of Myrmecobius fasciatus. Taxonomy (NCBI): domain Eukaryota; kingdom Metazoa; phylum Chordata; class Mammalia; order Dasyuromorphia; family Myrmecobiidae; genus Myrmecobius; species Myrmecobius fasciatus. The sequence goes on from JAJPUD010002774.1 coordinate 268,853, forward strand.
CCACACTGCCAGTTCCCACTTTAAAAAGTCTGAGACAAAGGGTCATTTTCCAGGCTTTTCAGCTCTCTTTTCCCCAGTCTGCCATTAAAATAAGACAGTGATTAAAACTGCAAGACAGCAGGGGGAAGACTTTTGACTTTCAAAAGTCCCATTCTAGTTTGTTAATCCATTATGATCCTTCATCTTTGCTCTCCCCTTTCTCAGGGTGGCCGTTCCTGGTGCAGTTGCAGATGTATTGCAAAATAAAAAGTGCCAGATATCGACCTACCCCAGTCTTTGGAAATTAAGGACACATGATCTCAATTCTCTTGCCACCAACAAAATCGCTAAAAATAGAGAACCAAGGTGGAAGATATCCCAGGATGCATTTAACCTAACCGCTGCCTGTTGAATAAATCCTCTCTAAAGCGTTACTCAATCGGTATGACCTTAGTAAGCAGCTACTTTGTGCTGGACATTGTGCTATCTGCCTCTGGGAATGTGAAGAGAAAATGAAATTAAATGAACTTGAGGAACTTGCATTTTCTCTGAGAGGAAATGTAAGATATAAAACTATATAGAAAATAATAAAATAAATTATAAGTAATCAGAAGGGGACACCTATGATAAGAGGGAGAATGCTGTGAACAAGTGTCCCAATAGGGAAGGGGGAAAGGGTCATTAAAGCCCAGGGGAAAAAATATGCAAAGATGGAGGAAAGTTGGTCAACAGTCAAAATTTGCAGAAAGATCAAGAAGGCTGAAGACATGAGATTTAACAATTCATTCAGTATCAACTTACTAAACATTTATTAAGATTAGTGAAGGACAATTTTAACTCATTGCTTTCCTTCCACTTTCTCTACTAGATCTCCCTATTTTTGTCAATGGCCTCATCCATCTCCATATTTTGAAGTCTTAGAGGTGACTCTTCTCTCTGTCTCCCTGCCCACATTTCAATCAGTTGCTAAGCACTATTAATTTTTCTTTAAATTAAAAAAATAAAGTTGTCTTTTGGGAAAAGGGTTAGCTTTGCTTGGCCCATGTCATGGAACTTATATACTCTTTTCCAGTTTAGTATTTAGCTATCTTGTATCTGTATTGAACTGTACCTATTTTCTCTCCGATTAGATTGTGAATTTCTCAATGATGGTGGTTTATCTAAACTTGGGCAGGAGGAGATTTCATCTTTTAAACATGTAAAAACCAGTAAGTTCTGAACATCCCAGACATGTCTTACCTTTCCATGTTCATTGCATTGGGCTTGAAGCCAAAATAATGAATGGAATGGGGCATCTCCATTTCAGGGTTACTTAGACATCACAGGAACATAGGGTTAGAGCCAGAGGGGACTTCTGGCTAGTCCAGAACTATCAAACTTATTGTCCGTGGGTGGTGAGATGAATGAAAAGGCTGAGAATAGAGTCTCTGGATAATTAATAATCAATAACTTGAAGTCAATGATTTTCATAGTATGCAAAGGCCCCAGAGGACATGGGGTATTTAAATAGCTTTCTAAAGGGGATGACCCTGAGGGTGAAAATCAACTCCAATTGGTGATGAGGAGGGGAGCAAAGAAGTCTTTAACTTCTCTTGTTTAGGCACTTAATATGTTGAACAATGGGCCAGAATTCACCTAGATTAGGTTCTTTTTTTACCCTTTAATCCGAAGTAAGATCTCCCATTTGGGTGGGGTCCTGCCCAAGATTGAGGAGAACTTCATTATCAGCCCTGCCCAGAAATGACTCCTGGGGGAGTAAGAAGGGAAAAAAACCATTCTCCAATTGACAAATGGTCAAAAGATATGAACAGACAATTTTCAGATGAAGAAATTGAAACTATTTCTGGTCACATGAAAAGGTGCTCCAAGTCACTATTGATCAGAGAAATGCAAATTAAGACAACTCTGAGATACCACTACACACCTGTCAGATTGGCTAAAATGACAGGAAAGGATAATGACAGGTGTTGGAGGGGATGTGGGAAAACTGGGCCACTGATACATTGTTGGTGGAACTGTGAACGGATCCAACCATTCTGGAGAGCAATTTGGAGCTATGCTCAAAAAGTTATCAAACAGTGCATACCCTTTGACCAGCAGTGTTTCTACCGGGCCTATATCCCAAAGAGATTTTAAAGGAGGGAAAGGGACCCACATGTGCAAAAATGTTTGTGGCAGCCCTTTTTGTAGTGGCAAGAAACTGGAATTGAAAAGATGCCCATCAATTGGAGAATGGCTGAATCAATTATGGTATATGAATGTTATGGAATATTATTGTTCTGTAAGAAATGACCAACAGGAGGATTTCAGAGAGGCCTGGAGAGACTTGCATGAACTGATGCTGAGTGAAATCAGCAGAACCAGGAGAACATTATACACAGCAACAAGACTATATGATGATCAATTTTGATGGACATGGTTCTCTTCAACAATGATGTGATTCAAACCAGTTGTGCTGCGATGAAGATAGTCATATACATCCAGAGAGAGGCCTGTGGGAACTGAGAGTGAACCACAACACAGCATTTTAACGCTTTCTGTGAATATTTCCATGCATTTTGTTTTCCTTCTTAGGTTGTTTTTTCTTCTTCTCTTTCTAGATCTGATGTTTCTTGTGCAGTAAGATAACTGTATAGATATGTATACATGTATTGTATTTGTCATATAATTTATCCTATCTAGCATGTATTAGATTACCTGCCCCCCCCCCCCCCCCGTGGGGGGAAGGAAAGGAAAAGCTTGGGAAAAAAAAGTTTTTTTGCAAAGGTCAGTGTTGAAAGGTAACTCATATGTTTTGTAAATAAAAAGCTTTATAAAAAAAAGAAGGAAAAAAAACTCTATTAATAATTGGTCATTAATATCAAAAAGGCAATCTTTGGATCCTGTATATAATATGATTATTAATATAATAAGAAAATAATCATTTTCCTCACTGACATGTTGGCAACAACCCTGGAGTGCTGCGGGTATCAGATTAAAATGCAATTGGGAAATATTCACCATTGTCCTTTGTGCTTGAAGAGGACACAAAAGACATGACTATGTTGGATAGTGTGCCTGCCTGTGACTGATCAGACCAAGATGAGCTTGGGAGGCCCTGCCATAAGTCAGGCAACAATAGATCCTGTGAATATGTGAAGTGGAAATGTCTCTAAATTTGCACCTCTTCTGTTCCCTGGTTTCTGCCTTTTATTGATGCTTGATTACCCTGGGCCAGTGTCTCCCATGTCCCACAGTTGATACCTATGTCCTTCGGAGAGACCTAGAGAGGGCACTTTTATTGCTGCTTCTGCTTTCCAGGTGAACTCCTCCTTTATAAGTTCTCCCTACAGGAGTCTTTTAGGCAGATGTTTGACATTTGAACCCTGCAGCTGGCTAATCAGAGCGGCACTCTCTGCAGAAAAGTTGAGATGTTGGCAGTTGGGCTTGAGAGGCCCTCATTGGCCGGTGTCTTCTCCTGCCAGGTGATCCTCAGAATCTTCCTGAGACAATTCAAGTGGACTGATGCTGGTATGCTGCCCAGATTTCCCAGGCACATAACAATGAGATCAGCACAACGGCTCTGGAGACCTCCAATCTGGTAGTCAGTTTAATACCTCTTCCCTCCTATACTTTTAGGGGGGAGGTATCCTAAACATTGAGCTAGCTCTGGCAAAGCCTATATAAGTCTTACCCTTTATGTGTACATCCCTGGAAAGTATACTGCCAAAGTAAGTAAACTTATCCACAACTTCTCTGGGAAATATTTCAGAAAACAAATAAAAATGCAAGAAAACATCAATAACATAACATTTTATTTATTTATTTCCTTTTTGCTGAGGCAATTGAGGTTAAGTGACTCACCCAGGGTCACACAGCTAGGGAATGTTAAGGTCTGAGATCAGATTCAAACTCAGGTCCTCCTGTCTTCAGGGCTGGTGCTCGATCCACTGCACCACCTAGCTGCCCCAATAACATAACATTTTAAAGCCAAGTCAACATATGGCCCTCAGCATCCTTATCCATGCATTATAGGCCCACAATTTCTGTTTGAGTTTCAAACTTCAGATCTAGTCCACTTCCTTCATTTTAAATAAAATAATGTTATTAGTCAAGATTGCCTCCCGGTTTTATGTCATTTGATACTGACAGAAGGTCAATGAACAAAGGTGGTATGGAGCATGACTTTTATATGATTTTGCAAATTATATGAGGTAACTTACTGGAAGAAAGCCTTTACCAAGTGAAAGGCTGGGTAATTTATATTTTAATAATTAACAAATAATGAACACGGAGCATCTTGAATGGTCCCAGTCAATTGTGTCACTGGGAAGATACATGTTTGTTCAGGATCCCAATGATTCCCTTGTGGTCTGCTTTCTGATTCTCCAACTCTCTCTCCAGAGTGACCAATGATCTCTGATCTGCTAAATCCATGACTTATTCTCAGATCTCATCCTATTTGATACTTCTCTAGACTTTGAAATAGTTTTCCATTCTCTTCTCCTTAATGCTCTGTCTACCTTTGGTTTCCATTATGTTGCCTACTATGTGTGCTTTGTTATAGAAATTCATCTGTAATAACTTGCCATTTTCTTCCTCTTATTGCATGGGGATAATTATTATTGAAACACTTAGTAACTTTAAAACAATGTGCAGATATACATGTATAGAGACCACCGCATCTATTTGAATTCTGCTTGTTTTTTTAAATTTCAATTTCATTGACATTTTGTTTTAAATCACCTTCCTTTCCAGAGTTCTCTCACCCTAACTATCCTATTCACCAAACTATGCCTTGCAAACCAGAATACAAAGGGAAAAACAGGTCATCCAAAGAAACCAATATGTCAATGTGAGTTTGACAGTATTTCTGCCCTCTTCCACCCAGCAAAGAAATGGGGGGAAGGTACATTGTTTTCAGCACTTATCTTAGTGATAATGATAATTACATAATTTTTCATTTTATCGTTTTTGTTGTTCTTTCCATTTATTTTGTGGTGGTCATTCTATTTGTTTCCTGGTTCTGCTTACTTCACTGTGTATTAGTTTATAAAGTCTCTGCATGTGTTCCTGAATTCTCCATGATCCCTATTTCTCCAGTATAGTAATAATGTATGTACTTTAAATACATTTACTCTTTGGTCAGTGATACAGAGCATCCCAGAAGTTTTAGTGCAGTTCTGAATTATTAAGCTTGAGGTATTAAAGCCAAAAACTGCACTAAAATTTTTGGGATAGCCTGTAACTAGAGAAAGTTTAAGAAAGGATAAGTGACTCATCCATACAATTCATGATACTATTCTGTTATGTTCATGTGTAATAAGTTGTCCATTCCTCAATTGATAGGCATTTATAATTCTTTGCTACCAGCAGGACTACTATAAATATCATACGTGGGTGGACTTTCCTTTCAATCTTTGATCTCCTTGAGCTTATATACGTAACAGTGGAAAGTCTGAGACAAGGGATATGTATAATCCAAGCACTTTTCTTCAAATTGAAATTTCAAATTGCCTATGTAGAATGAATTACTATCTAGAATCAATTTATAGTTCCATAGATCTACTTTTATTTTAAAGAAAGCAAAAAAAAATAATACTTGTAAACACTACACATTATTTTAGAAGAACTTTGACCAAAAATAAAAGCTTCCTTTCATATCTCGTCTAGGACAACATTATCGGATGATTCCAGGAAGAGGCAAAGATGATCTGCTTGGTTGGTGACATTATGCTATTTCTTATACACTGGAAATAAAACCCAGATGTCTAGAGCTGAGTCAAGTTTCTTCATGTGGAGATCATAATTCCCATTAATTGTCTGGAAGCCCCAAATGTAATATGCATTTGCCTCTACACACAGCAATGATAATAATCTAATATGCATCACCTAATGAATGCTAAGAGCACTGAGTCAGTCTCCTCTGTAGTCTCCCAAATATAGGATAGTTATTAAAACCAGAACAGAATGGAGTATACTTTTCGGCAGAATCTGAAATAATGAAATGAGAAACTTGTTCATGTTTAACAAGTAAGATGTTTTTATAAAGAAAGTAAATTGATACAAACACAAGTTTAACTCAGATAATATATTGGGTGTGTCCCTGTGGAGGAAAGAGAAGATCAAAATAATTAAAATCATACAGTAAAGCCTCCTGGCCCTGGATGGGAACCCAACCATCTTAAAGGAGTTACGTTAGATAACGTAAAGAACCAGTCCTTTCAAGCAAGTTCCAACAGATCAGGCACAAGTCACTTTTGGCCCAAGCTTTAGTTTCTTCATTTGTAAAATGAAAAAAGAATCAAGAATTACCCTATTTCTTTCATATGATTTCATGAAGAAAAGTTTGAAAATCTTAAAGCACTATTACAACATGTATTTATTTCTCAGTACTTATTTTAGGAAAGTGACTTTGCAAACTATGTACTTCAATTTCATCTGCAAAAGATAAAGAACCAAGACATTCTACTTCAAGATATCACAAAAGAAAAATTTCCAGATCTCTTAGAATAAACTCAATTCAATAAATATTTATTAAGTGCCCGCCATGTGCAGGAACTGTATACTAAGCACTGATAGACTAGAAATAGAATCTACAACTTATTTCTTAAAAGGAACCTCAAAGTGAGACCAGCATTATTATAGCCAAAACCCAGAGTTTTCAAGTCAAAGTAAAATTACTCTACTCAGCCAGAAAAACAAAAACAAATACAAAAACAGAATTCAAGTACCAAGAAACTATAGACAGGATCACACATGATTTTACAGTCTCCATTATTAAGTAATGGGGAGCTTGGAATATAATATTCCAGAATTGAAAGCATATATCATTACAACTAAGGATAACTTAGAAAACAATAAAATAAATTGTAAAAATTAAATTAGATGAATATAATTCTGTAGGTGGATTGTGGAAAGGATGCACCTTTAATGAAATGAATGACTTCCAAGTTTCCAAGACCAGATTTTCATAGGAACTTTGAAGTGCCAACATAGGAGTCAAGAGAAACAAGATAAACATGAGCCAACAACCACCATAAGACATAAAAAAGGATAAACTACTTACATTGTGAAATGGGAAACAAAACATATTTCCCCTCTCACCCTATCGTCATCAAGAGTCAAAGACAAAGTTCAATTCACCACAGGGGCTGGGATTTGCTCAATCATGCCTTGATAATCTTTAAAAAAATAGTGAAGGAAAAATAGATACACATGAGATATGAGTGGAGAAAAATGGAAAAAAATATTTCATATAATTTGGATGTATAAATAGAAATCTAGAAGAGAAAGATGGAGGGAGCTAGTGACATGAATTTTACTTTAATCTACACTGGTCAATCAAGAGAAGAATATAAATGCAGTTCCCTACAAAAATACATTTCACTAAATAGGAAAACCACAGGGAAAGAAAAGGAAGAAAGGAGAATGATATTGATATAGGGTTTAGTGCTAAACAAAATAAATTTTAAAAAAATGAGCAAAAATATTTATAGCCAAACTTTTTATGGGGGCAAAGAATTGGGAACTGACAGAGTGCATAACAAAATCGAGGAATGGCTAAACAAGTTTTGGTATTAAAGATATTGGAATCCTACTCTACTATCAGAAATGTTGCATGGGATGGCTTCAGAAATCTGGGAAGATTATATGAAATGGCACACAGTAAAATGAACAGAACTAAGAGCACATTCTGGGCAAGGGCAACAGCATAATAGAGACAAATAATTTTGAAAGACTTCTAATGGGCATAATGACTGACTAAAATTCCATGGTGAGACATCTTGCACATCCCCTCGTAAAATGATGAATGCGGAGTACAAATCAAAATACACTTAGAAATGTTTGTCCATACAGGTCTGTAACAGGGCTTTTGTTCTGCTTTCTTTCTTAGTTAAGGGGAGGGGAAGCAGGAGAAACAAAAGACAAGTTTTTGATGATTGAAAAAAATAAATTAAAAAAAATTAATGTCCACAGGGGACAATGAGTGGAACTGATTAGAAGCAGATTTTGCTTTGGAGATCATGGCCATTCATAAGAAGACTTGGCCCAAAAGCTGACCATTTCACAACTTTCATATGAATGGAGTTTTGAAGAGTAAAAAGAGAAGGTAAAATATAAAATGTCTAATCATCAATTGCTCAGGCTATTTTGTCTTCTAATTAACTTTAAGTTTCAACCTCTCCGAGTTAAAAGCCAAGTTGCTGAATCCTATTTTAAGGTCCTCTTTCCAATACATATGTGAGAGTTTTTATGTGTAGGGAATAAATAACTGTCCCATACCTTTAAAAAAAAGAATTAAACAGTAATTTAAAATTTTCCACCAACTTAAATGAAACTTCATTAATCATATTTGTCCCTGATTGCACAGGAAGAAAAAGTCTCTTGTTCTCAGTGACAGTTCATAATTAAACACGGTGGTTGTTGTTCTAGGACTTACAACATGCTGTCAACAGAGGAAATGAAATTGGCAGTAAACATCAGACCCCAGGAAACACAGCCAGATTTACCATGGTGAAAAAGCAAAGAACACAAAAAGGAAACATAACAAGAAGGCACTGTGATCTAACACAATGGAGAGACTCCTGGATTTGTACCTGAAAGCCTCTATGTTGAGTTCCATGTCTGCCTCGATAATACTGATATAAGAAGGAGACAAGCCCCAAGTCACTTCCCCTCTCTGACCCCAAGCTTCCTCATTTGCTCAGTGAAAGAGTTGGACCGTACCCCAAATCACCTCTGGGACCTCTTCTAGGTCTAGTGGCTTACCTTACAAGCCTATAATCTATAACTAGTTCTTTAAGATCTTTTACATCTCTGGCATTCAGTATTCTAGTGCTCCCAATGCCGGTTCCAACATTATATCATAAGATCCCTATCACTTACATATGTTAAGGTTAGTTTCTGTTCTAATCCTAGGTTCTAAGCCCTTCATTTTTAACATTACTTGGTTCTAATTAAAGTTTACTGTCCTGTATTTGAAAGTTCCTCCCAATTCTTATATTTGATATTCTAAGATCCGTGTCTCTGATTCTATGTGTATATGAAACAGTTGCTTTTTCCTTCTTCTCTCACTGAGATTCAAAGCTTCCTTGTTCTGCCTGTCTCCGAAGGTAGCTTTGTTTTTCTCTGTATCCCACTATGGGCAGCAGTAGGGTGAGCAGAGATCCCCTTGCCCTCCCCAGAGTGCCATCAGAATGATCTGTGCATCGTGCTGACTTTTTCCCTATCCTGTTTTATCTCTGTACTCTAGGGTGCTGGTCAGTGACTCTCCATAGCTCAGATTATTTAGGAACAATGGGAAAAAGGGGGTGCATCTGACACAAAGGAAGGGAATCTGTAAAGAAGACTGATTAAGGAAGAATATTACACAGAGGAGAAGAGAAAGGAAAAGGACTCTGCAATTCAAGCCAAAAATAAATTTATACTTCTCAAAGAGGAGAGAGCTGGATATTCTAAGAAGGAAGAAGTTTCTTACCCTACCAGTAATATCATAACACAGCCACAGAAGATATCAGATAAGAAATCATCCATTAAAAGACAAGGGAAGAAGAGAAGAGCAGTTGGAGTTGGTAATGCTGTGCTCTGGGGTACCGAGACAGCTAGTTCCTTACCTGAAAACAATAACAAATGATATGGACATCCTAGTGCATGGGAGAAAATTTGACCTCATGAGCATCACTTTGCACTTAATGGGATTAACGCTGTAACTGAACCAAAGCTCTGGATGTATGTGCCTCCTTTGAAAGAAACAGGTCAGGAAAGGAGGTTGGAGGGTCTCACGGTGTATTAAGAAAGTCTCTTCATGTAAAGAAATCCAGGAACCAGAAGAAGAAAGCATGGCAAAGGATATTTGAGTGGAGCTTAAAGGAACAGAATATAGAGACAAGTATATGATAAAGCACTCTGTCTCTCTTTCTCTGTCTTTCTGGTCTCTCTCCATATGTCTAACTGCTGTGTCCATCTCTCTGTCTCTGAAAGATCTATTGCCTTCCTGGGATTTGAATATAAAACACCACAGAGAATGTGCTAATACTTATCAAAGTGGATGCCAATTACCCAAGTCTGGCAATTTAGAAAGAGCAAATGACACTACTGGAAGGAACATGAAAGTGATTGCCAATGATTATGAAGTCTTGGACAAAAATAAAACAAAATCCAAAGAGTATAAGGGAACAAATTATGTTTTCTTCTGCTTTGTTCATTGAAGGATTAAGAAAAACTTATTTGAAAATGAGCAGCTAGCTAAGAAGGTCGTGTGTGAGAATAAGATTTGTATTTCTGGATCGTGGCTTACGTTGTCAAGTTGACAGATTCCACTCCAAACAAAAGCTTGCAAGAAGTTATTTGCCAAGTGTCTTGCAAATATAATGAAAAGAGCTTCAAATTAAAAAAGAAAGAAAGGGGGGAGGAAGACAGAAAACAGCTAGTGAATAACCCCAAATTAAATATCATAGGAAGTAGCCTCAGAGAAAAGAATTGCAACTGAGATAGCCAGACATTCAGTAGACACAAAACTCATTAATAGATTAGCAGTAAAATCAGTGGCCTTACATAACTATACACAAATGTACAAAATTTTAACAACAACAACAGCAAATGATATGGAGATCCTAATGTTTGGGAGAAAATTTGACCTCATGAGCATCACTTTGCACTTAATGGGATTAGCCCTGTAACTGAATCAAAGCTCTGGATGCATACGCCTCCTTTGAAAGAAACAGGTCAGGAAAGGAGGGTGGAGGGTCTAATTGTGTATTAAAAAAGTCTCTTCATGTAAAGAAATCTAGGAACCAGAAGGAGAAAGCATGGATATTCTAAGAAGGAAGAAGCTTAAAGCAGTGGAGCTTAAAGGAACAGAATATAGAGATGATAAGCACACTCTAAACCACTCTATCTATCTTTCTTTGTCTCTTTCTGTCTCTTTCTTTCTGGTCTCTTTCTGTCTGTCTGCTCTGACTGTCCTTTGTCTCTCTCTGTCTCTGTCTCTGTGTGTGTATGTCTCTGTCTTTGTGTCTCTGCCTCTGCCTTTCTGTGTCTCTGCCTCTGCCTTTCTGTGTCTGTCTGTTCTTGTCTTTTTTGTCTCTGTCTCTCTGCCTGTTTCTGTCTGTCTCATGTATAAAAACATGGAGGAACCAACAAGAGGACATTCTGTTCTGGATCTGGACAGGATTGCTAAAAATGGGAAGAATTGATGGCGAAGAAATCATGAAAAGTCCCGCCATTTAACCAATGAGTTAAGTGATTTTCCCAGGATCACACAGCTAATAAGAGTCTGAGGTCAGAGAGAGCAGAGTCCTCCTGACTCCAGGACCAACACTCTGTACACTATTGTGCTCCCCAGCTGCGCAAAGTCCTTTCTGGTAGGGCACTAAAAATTGAGGGAATCAGGAAAGACTCCATGTAAGAAGTGGCATTTGAGCAAAACCTTGAAGGGAGATTATGACTTCTAGAGGTGGAAGGACAGAGACGTTCTGGGCTTAGGGGATAGTTTATGCAAAGGCGTAATGATTTTGTAGATAGGGAATAGCAAATAGCAAAATGAGTCGATTACGTACAATGGATGGTGACGAATCATCTGTAATCAAGCTGGGTCAGAGAATTTTTCTTTCATCCCAGAGGTACCAGGGGCCTAGTGATGTCTCTTGAGCAAGGGAAGGGTTATGATCCAATTTTAGCTTCCAATAATGCCAATTTTGCAGTTGTGTGAAGAAGAGATAGGAAAAAAGAGAGACCTGAGGAGAGAAACAAGTTAAGACTCTATTGCAACAGTCGTGTGAGGAATGAGGAGTCTGAAAAGTTGTACTATCTGGTTAAATAGAAAAAGGAGATAGATTGGCAAGATGTTGTTGAGGGCAAATAAAAAGACTAAGCCACTGATGAGGTGTTGGGATGGGAGAGGAGAGTGAAGGGCTGAGGTAGCACTTAGATGGGGAACCTGGGCAGCTCTGCTCTTGGCAGAAACAAGGAACTTAGAACTAGAGGTAAAGTCTGCCTGGAGATGAGGGATCTGGATTGTGAGTCGGTATTTGTTCCAAAGACCATTTTAATCTGTGGAGCATCCTTCTTACTTCTGTGGAGAATAGCTTTCACAGACATTCATCGTGGGATCTTCATGATTGCCCTTGAAGCCCATACTGCTGGCCCTATTATGCTGGTCACGGACCAGGAGCTGAAGTGTCTTGCTTATGGAGACACACCTTGTCAGTGGCCAGGATAGGAGTTGTCAAGCCAGGTCTCTTGACGTCAAGTGAATGCTCTTTCCATCCCATTCAATGATTCCCTTGGAAAAGCATTTCTTTGATAGCAGCTCTTGTGATTACATTTCTCCTCCTTGTCTTTCTCACCCTGACATAAAAGTGGCCCTAGGCTCTCAAAGGCATGCCAGGGGACCCCAAGTTCTAGCATTGTCTACCAAAGGAAGAGGCTCCTTCCCACCAAAACCTTGGACTCTGCTTCTGGGAAGCCAGGCTCTGATAAGGAAACTTTGGCTTTATGTTTCCCAGAATCACGCCTCCATGTTTCTCTCTGACAGCTACTTGCTTGTGTATTTCCTTCATTCCAGCTCCCCTTTATTTCTGTGTTCTCCAATCAGAATGGAGACTTCTTGAGGACAGTTTGTCTTGCTTATTTGGATTAGTATCTCTAAAATTTAGTACTGTACCTAAAATATAATTATATATATATGTTATATGTATATGTGTGTATATATAATATATATATAATTATATCATATAATATATATAATCATATTAATAATTATTCTACCAAAAAGGGTAGCTAAATGGCACAGTGGCTGGACCACGATGCTTGGAATCTCAACTTCATAAATTCAAATTTGACTTCAGACACTTATTTACTGTATGATCCTGGGAAAGTCACTTATTCCTATTTCCCCAGTTTCCTGATCTGTAAAAATAAGCTATGGAAACAAATGACCAACCTAGTATCTTTTCCAAGAAAACCCAATGGGGTCACAAAGAGTTGGACACAACTTAGCAACAACAAATCTCTCTAACCTGCATTGGTGCTTTTGGAACCTTCTAAACTTCTCATTTTAGTACAAAATCTTTATTGTTCTGTCTTAATTAAGGTTTTCGTGTGGTGTAATGGAATGAATCAGAGGCTATGGAGTGGTATAGTAGCTCCACCTCTATTTGCTTGGTTTGGCACCCTATCACCAAAGTGAGGGTCTCAGGTTAAGTGATGTCTAAAATCCTGGCTCTAAATGCTATAATTGAAGATTGCTTTGTAAGCAGTAAAGGCTAGATTAAGTTTGTTTTTTTAATATATATCATCTAACTTTACTAAATAATGTAATCTCAAACATATATATATATTGCCAATCTTTCCCATTTCTAATTATATATATATGCATATAAATATATCTACATACCTCTCTCTCTCTATATATGTATATATATATATATATATATTTCTCTCTATTTTTAACATATTATTTATTTATTTTAACATTATTTTCTCTCTAAATTTTGAGCTCCAAATTCTCTCCCTGCCTCCAAACTCTCCCTCACTCACTGGGAAGGCAAAGAAAATGGTATCAATTTTGCATGTGAAATCATGCAAAACAAAGTTCTGTATTTCCAAAATAAGGCAAGAAAATTCTACTTCAATTTGCACTGAGTTCATAGTATTTTTTCAAGATGAGTGGTTTGTAATTGTTTTGGATCATTATATTGATCAGGAGCCAAGTGTTTTATTGATAATCGCTGTTACAATATTGTTGTTGGCGTTCACAATGAACTCCCAGATCTTCTCACTTCACTTTGCCTCAGTTCATAAAATCCTTGTCCTATTTTCCCCCTGAAATGATCGCTCTCATCATTCCTTATCACACAACAAAACTCCATCAAAATGATATGCCACAGATTGTCCAGCCATTTCCCAACTGATTAGGATCCCCTCAATTTCCAATTCTTTGTCCCCACAAAAGGAGCTGCTATAAATACTGTACATATAGATTCTTTTCCTTTTTCTTTGATTTCTTTGAGATCCATTCCTAATAGTGGTATGCTGGGTCAAAGGGTATGACCTGTTTTATAGTCCTTTGAACATAGTACAAACTGTTCTCTAGAATGGTTAGACCAGTTCACAGCTCCACCAACAGTTGTCATTCTCAACACGTGTGAGATGGTACTTCAGAATTATTTTAATTTATATATCTTTACTCAATAGTGATTTAGAGTACTTTTCAGGGGTGAGGAGCTAAAGATAGCTTTGATTTTTTATTCTGAAAACTTTTTTTCATATTCTTTGCCTTTTTATAAATTTGACTTATTTGAGAAATAAAACTCTTACCAGAGAAACTTGCTGTAATATTTAAAAATATTACTTCATTGCTTGTGGTACATGTTAACAAAAATGTAGTTTCCCTGATTAGCTGTTTTAATTATATTTGTTGATTGTAACTCCTGCCTTTTTTACTTCAACTGAAGTATAATAGATATTGCTTCAGCCCTTTATTTTACCTCAGTGGCTCTATCTCTTTCAAATGTGTCTCTTGTTACCAAAAAAAAAAAATGTTGTTGGATTCTGAGTTCTAATGTATTCTGTTATATGATTGTATTTCATAGGTGAACTCACTCCATTCACATTCATAATTATGATTTCTAACTGTGCATTTCCTTCATCCTAATTTCTTCTGTTTCTTTTTCTTTTCTCTTTTTATTTTGGAAATAAAAATTATTTTACTCCTGACCACTAGCTTTATTAGTGTGCCCTCCCTTTTATCATTCCTTTCCCCTCCTAATTCCCTACTGGGGAAGAGTAATTTCTAAACTCAACTCTTTATATAAATTCTTCCCTCTTAGACCAGTTCCAATTAGAGTGAGCTCAACATTGCCTACCATCCTCCCTCCCACTTCCCCTTCATCTATCAAAGTTCTTCCTTGAATGTCTCTTTTAGGGGAAAAAAACTTCCCATTCTACCTTTCCCTTATTCCTGGTCACAATGCAACCCCCTTTCTTACTCTTTCATTTAATATTTGAAGATAATCCCAACATAATAAACATACAACCATTCCCTGTGTCTATGTAGATTCCTTCTAACTACTGTAATAATGAGAAACTTCTTAGGAGTTACATGTATCATCTTTTCATAGAGGAATGAGATTAATTTACTGAGTCCTTTATGGTTGTTCTTTTATGTTTATCTATTTATGCTTCTTTTGAATGTTGTGTTTGAATGTCAAATTTTCTATTCAGCTTTGGTTTTTCATCAGGAATACTTAAACATCATCCATTTCATTAAATATTAATTTCTCTCCTGAAGGATTATCCCCAGTTTTGCTGAGTAGCTTATTATTAGTTGTAATGCAGGTCTTGTGCCTTCCAGAATATCATATTCCAAGCTCCTTTAATGTGGAAGCTGTTAAAAATGCTCGTGGCAGCCCTTTTGTAGTAGCAAAAAACTAGCAACTGAGTGGATGGCTATCAGTTGGAGAATGGCTGAATAAGTTACAGGATATGAATATGATGGAATATCATTATTCTACAAGAAATGATCAGCAGGATGATTTCAGAGAGGCCTGGAGACAAATGCCTGGAGACATTACATGAACTGATGATACTAAGTGAAGTGAGTAGAACCTGGAGATCATTCATTGTACATGGCAACAGCAAGATTATATGATTATCAGTTCTGATGGACATGGCTCTTTTTACCAAGGAGGTGATTCAGGCCCGTTCCAATGGTCTTGTCATGGAGAGAGCCATCTGCACCCAGAGAGAGTACTGTGGGGACTGAGCATGGATCACAAAATAGTATTTTCACTCTTTTGCTGTTGTTTGCTTCCATTTTGGTTTCTTTCTCATTTTTTTCCTCCTTTTTGGATCTGATTTTTCTTGTGCAACATATAAATGTGGAAATACATATAGAAGAACTGCACACATTTAACATATATTGGATTACTTGCTCTCTAGAGGAGGAGGTGGGGGAAGGGAGGGAGAAAAAATTGGAATACACACTTTTGCAAGGATAAATGTTGAAAAATATCTATGTATATGTCTTGAAAATAAAAAGCTTTAGTTAACAAAATGTGGAAGCTGCTAAATCTTCTGTGATCCTGATTATGACACCATGATATTTGAATTGTTTCTTTGTACCTGCTTGCAATATTTTATCCTTGACCTGGAAGCTCTGGAACGAGGCTATAATATTTCTAGGAGTTTTCAAATTTAGGAACTTTTTCAGGAGATGATCAGCAGATTCTTTCAATTTCTATTTTACCATCTGAATCTAACATTGGGGAGTTTTCCTTGATAACATTTTGAAATATGATGTCTAGGCTCTTTTTATAAGAAACCTTTTAGACATCCCAATGATTTCTCCTCAATCTATTTTCCAGGTCAGTTGTTTTTCTGATGAGGTATCTCACCTTTTCTTCTTTTGACTTTGTTTTAGTTTCTTGCTGTCTCATGATTTTTTAGTCATTAGTCTGTTGCCCAATTCTAATTTTTGAAGAATTACTTTCTTCAGGAAACTTTTGTAGCTCTTTTCCCATTTGGCCTATTCTGCTTTTTAAGGAGTTCTTTTCTTTAGTGAATTTTATGCCTCTCTGGGTTTTTTAAGGTACTATTACAATTGGTACCTCATTTGCTAAGCTATTATTTTTCCTTTCATAATTTTCTTGCCTCACTATCACAAAAGTCAGGCTTTTTCATACTGCTGTTTTCAGATGTAGTTGGGGGGAAGTGATCCTGCAAGTTTTCAGTGATTCAGAGAACTGTTTGTGTTCTGGTCTTTAGCTAAATGTGGCCTGACTATCCTGCAGCTGCAAACACTAGAACTTCTCTCAACTCTGGAACTGTGACCAGATCCCCTGCTCGCCAGCACTCACAAGCACCGGTTCTTCTCTCTGATTTGGAATTGTGACTCTTGCCTTGTTCCTTTGCAACCGATTACAAATCCTCCTTTCTGCTCTGAAATTGCAATTCTGAACTGTCTCTGGGCAATAGATGGGCCACCCAGTGCCAGTCAAAGAACACCTGTAACCTCTTTCTGATCAGTTGTCTGATCTTCTTGCTGTCTCTGGACTGAGCCCCCCCAAACTTCTCCTGCTTTCATTGTAGACCCCAATAAGGGCCACTGCTGATATTGCCGTCATAGCTCTCCTGGCTGGCCCCCACTATGGTGTTCTCTTGAGAACCTGCAATGTTGTTTTAGGAAAGATGTTTCTTTCTGCCCTTTTTTGACTCTCCTGTTCCAAAATCTGAGTTGAGGAGATTTTTTAAAAGTTGTTTTGAGGGGAATGTTGGGAGCATTATGCTGAGTTGCATCTTGGTCCTGTCTCCCCCTAGAACAACTTTTATGACCTCTATTCCAGGACTCTTTCCCAGACTCCTTTTCACATTTTACCTTACACAAAATTTTCATTTTATAAGGAGGGAAAGAAGGATCAAGCATTTATTAACTGCCTTCTATGTGCCAGTTACCATGCTAAGTGATTTATAGATCTTATCTCATTTGATCTTGTGAGGTAGGTGCTATCCCCATTTTATATTTGAAGAAACTGAGGCAGACAGAAACTGTGACTTGCCCAGTGACACACGGTGGCTAGTAAATGTCTGAGGTAGTTTTGTGTTTGACTCCAAGCCCCATAGTCCTACGCATTGCACCTACCAGATGCCCCAAAATAATCTTAAACTCAACAAGTTCAGAAGAATAATAATGGTAATATTTCATGTTTATCTAGTGCTTGCTGTACGCCAAATACTGTGCTAAAAGCTTTAGAATGATTGTTTCATTTGATATTCCTAACACCTCTGACAGGTCATTTTTTTATGTCCATTTTATGGCTGAAGAAACTGAATCAGAGTTAAGGGACTTGTCCAGAATCACACAGCTAGTACATGCCTGAGGATGGATTTGAACTCAGGTCTTTGTGATTCCAGTCTACTGTATCCCTCATCTATCCATAATCACCAACAGGCTGATGAATGGAAAGATGATTATTTCTCTCTCCAGGCACTCTCTGCTTCTGAACCTCCCTCTTGCTTTCCCCAAGATCTCCTCAAGATTCAGCTCAGACCCCTCCATGAGCTAGAGGCTCCTCTCACTCCATCAAGTGCCACTTCCTTTCCTGTTAAGACTTCCTTTCACTTTTTCTCTGAATCTTTCACAGGTCTCCCCTATTACAATGTGTCCTCCTTGAACGGAGAAATGGTTTTTCTTTTTCTTTCTTTTCTTTTTTTTTTCTTTTGCATCCTCAATGCTTAGCCAGTGCCTGGCCTGGAGTAAACAATTAATAAATGAATGCTGATGGAACATCCTCTTCAGCCTCGTATTTTAGTCTAGCATCCTCTTCTGCCATCCACTTATTAGCTATCTCTTAGTTTGCTTGGTCTTAGTCATTCAAACTTTAGTGCGGATTTGTGTGTCAGATGATTTTGCTATAGGAAATCGACCATATTGAGACAATGGGAGTTTTGATGAGGGTGGCAGAGAGGAAAGAAAAAAATTAATAGGGATAAATATAAGAACCATGGATCCAAAAAATCATCTGTGAAAGGAGAGGGTAATTTTGATACGTGGGACTCTGTGAAGGAGGGCACTGCAGAAAAATAAGGGGCTAAGTGAGGAATACTGAGAAACCAGAGTAGAGCTTGAAGGATTTGGGTGAGTGGCTAGGAAGGGGAAGTAGGGTGCCTGGGATTGGGAGAGGATTTAAGAGAAGGGGAGGGA
Organism: Myrmecobius fasciatus; assembly: GCA_023553655.1. Classification (NCBI taxonomy): domain Eukaryota; kingdom Metazoa; phylum Chordata; class Mammalia; order Dasyuromorphia; family Myrmecobiidae; genus Myrmecobius; species Myrmecobius fasciatus. The sequence goes on from JAJPUD010002774.1 coordinate 287,517, forward strand.
GGGCACCAAGAATATATTTAATCTAATTTAAAATTCTGCCTAAATTTAATCAAATGAGAGGAAACTATGGGTGTGAGTCAAAGAAGGGATTTTTAACATAGGATACTAGAATTAAAAGGAACCTTAGAATGGAGAACATAAAACTTTAGAGCTAGAAGGGACATTAGAACATAGAACATACAGAGGTCAGCATTGGAAAGGCAGCTGGACATTGCAATCTCCAATCTCCTCACTGTTTGGAGGAGGTACCCGATGCCCTGAGATGTGGGCAGAAGAACAGGTCAGTTTTCTGACTTTTGTCTCCTGTGCTTTCTCCCACTCCATAGGCAAAGACCCTTTGATGGTAAAACATATCTCCCCCTTCCTACTGGCTTGCGGATTTCCCTTGGACGTCTTTGAAAATGGAGTTCCGTCATTCACCCAACACTCCCATGAAAACAGAACAAAAGAAATAAAAACACCTGTGGTTGTAAGAAGGAGTGAGCAAGAGAGAGTTTATTCTGAAAGATGGATATGGACTTGAGCAGATCTCAGAAAAAATCCTGCCCCGGGGGGGGGTGATCTGGGCTTTGCCCTCTCTATGATGAATAAACCAACAGAATGAACCATCTGCAGTCCTGTCAAGGCCAGTGTAGATGCTGACTCCATTATTCTGCACAACTTGTTTCACTGACAGAGTAAGAATGCAGATTATCGTGAACTAACGCACAAGGAGTTTTGAATAAGGAAGCAACACAATTTAAAAATAGACCCAACTCTAAAGCAAAAAATATTTTTCTTATCAAAAAAAGTTACAAAGCAATACAATACAGTAAAAATAGTCTCTTAAAAAAAGAAGATGGGCTGTTGTCATGTCTCAAAGACCTAAATGAAATGGTAAAAAGGTGAAGATGGCATTTGGCTTCCAGATGAAAAGCTATACAAACTGAAAACACAATTCACAGGCACAGCCATGCACTTATCCAGATGTGTGAGGAGCAAGTTTAAAAGGAGAAAAAGTACCCCACAATATCCTGATTGTGGGGACACCTAGAGAAAGAGAGAGAAATGTTTCCCCCAAATGGCAGTTGCTTCCCCAATATACCAAAGATTTCTTGGTTGATCAACAGGTGAAACCTTCTAAATGAGCATTTTTTTAAATGAAGTCTTCTCTGATTCCCTACATCTAAAAGTAGTGGTCCCTTCCTTGAATTTCCCTGGAAACCCGATTGGATCTCAGACCTTGGGACCTAATTTCTCTCCTTCTTCATATAAATTTGTAGGTGTCGTTTCTCCCTTTTCTGCCTTCCCTTCCCCTCCCCTCCAGCCCCCACAGCCCCACCAAGCTGGACGCTTCTTGAGAGCGGGACTTTGGTGGCCGCTATCCCGTAGATGTGTTATAGGTCGTCGGCCGCTGTAGCTAGGACCCAGGTCCCTCGGCATCCTAAAGCATCAGAATCCGTTGCTTTTTCTCCATCTCCCAGAAAGGCGTTGGGGGGGAAGGAGGGCAAATAGCCAGGTTTACATTCATGTGCATGACTAGGTTTCAGGTAGTTGGTCACCAGAATTAGGCGTTGCCTACAGAGCACACGGCAGTCACGGACACTGGAGACGGACACATTGACACAAGAGGCAGCGTAGGTTCTAGTCACATTTAGCAACCACAGAGTCCCGGCTTCCACATACATCACAAGAACACCACGTTCTCGAAAGCGGATTGGCGCACGAATCTCAGGGAGCCAGGTGGGGAGGGGGCCTCGGGGAGAGACTGAACCTCACAGGCCGGGCTCAGGGAACGTGAACTGCAAAGTCTCCAGGTGGGTTTCCACGTTCTGAAGGCGATTTTCTCCCAGGAGTCACCAGAAAGCATCGATTTTGTGGGGGCTGAAGGGGCTTTGAAAACCCCAAAGCACACAAGGTCTAGGCAGGGTTGGAATTGCTGGGGATGAAATGAATTATGAATCGGATGGGGAGTCTGTCACTGGGTTTTAAAAGAAGGATAGAACTGGGAGAGATCTTACAAGCTAGAAGGGGAAAGCTGGAAGGGTACTTGGAACATAAGACATTTGATTTAGAAGGGGTCTTAGAACATAGAATATCAGAGCCTGAAGGGACCTTAGAACCTAGTAGGTCAGCACAAGAAGAAACTTTAGAACAGAATCTAGAATGTTAAAGCTAGAGGGACATTACAACATAGAACCGAAAATGGTGGAGCTAGAAGGGTCCATATGTAATTTAATCTCATCTCGCCCTCTCACAAACATGGAAATTAAGGCCCAGAGAGAGGGGAGTTAGAGGGGTTTGTAGAATGGCTGGGACCAAAGCCATCGTCCTCCTGGTTCTTGGGCCAGCGTTCTTTCGGCTTTAGAGAGTGAGTTGTACTTTGAAGAAGGGTCTTCCCATCTGTCACAGAGTCTGACCTTCACAGCAGCTCTGTGAGGTGGCAGGGCTGGGATTGGGACTCCCACTGGACAGATGAGGTAAGGAAAGTCTGGAACAGTTATTGTAGGATTTGGAGCTGGAATGGACACCCCAAAACCACCCGGTCCAACCCTTCCTTTACAGTGGACAAAGTGTAGGCAGAGGGAGGTCAGTGGTGGTGCCCAAAGTCAGAGGGAAGCAAAGGAAAGGACTTTGCTCGGGGTCTCACACAGAGAGCTCGTGGTGGGCGCGGGCTAGGCTGTGTGTCCCCAGGGCTAGTCCTGGGCTCTCTTTCCATTGGGTTGGGAGGGAAGGGCCACAAAGAGATACCATCACATGCACAGAAGGGATTGGAGACACGGACGTGGTCGAGGCCGGCCATGGGAGGCTAGCAGCTGCAGCCCCGTGTGCAGGCCTGGCTCAGGATGTTGTTGTTTCGCCCATCCTGGAGCTTCCCATGAGCTGGGGAGGTCACGCGGTTTTCACCAACGGAGAGCTGCCCGCTGGTGTCCTGCTGCCTTCTCAACCTGGAACCAATCACAGTACAGAAGAAGACATGGAATTCGTTTCCGAGAAAATAGGGGTGCTCGGGCTGAGGAGTAGGATGGAGGGGCCTGAGGAGTTCTGGAAGGGCTATTATAGAATAGAAGATTCAGTTCACCTAATGTCCTTAATTTACAATTATGTAAACTGAGGACCAGGGAAAGGGGTGGTTTTTTTCAGGGTCTAAGTGATAGAAATGGGATTCAAACTCATGTCCAGGTCTTTCTAAACTTTGTCCTCTGTTTCATAATGAAGGGCAAGCCCAAGCGAAGCCATTGGGGGAGATATTCATTAACTAGGATCCTGGGGGAGTATCTTCCCCCTTCTAGGCTTACAGGATCTGGCTGCTGACACCTCAAGCTTCTTTCATCTATGAAGCTCAATGGTCCCAACCCTACACAGCTCTACACATTGCTCAGTTAGTGTATAATGTCCCACTTTTGAGAAACAAATTGTATATCTGGGAACTATTCTTTCTGAATGGCACTTATGGCTGCAGACTCAGAAGGGTCCTGCAGGAGCAAGGAAAGGGATATTTATTAAATTACCCACTGGTCCATCCCAACCTATTATTCATTTTCTTTCGCAGATATACTTTGCGCATGTGATTATATATATACTCTCTCCCCTATTAAGAGAAGGGCACAAACTGGGGTCATATATTGAGTCTGCCACTTCCTGTTTATAGGATATTTTTGACAAGTCCATTTCCCTCCTGGGACTTTGGCTGCCTCTTTTGTTAAAGAAAAGGGGCTGGATCACCAAATCATCTCCCAAATCACCAAATGATTGCCCAGTTTGCTCCTAAACTCAGGATCCTCTTAGGTAGTAGCACTATGTGATCCTAGTTTGGGCAGCATTATAGCAGCCCTATAATGGCTTACTATAAGTTAGGACCTCCCTTCTCCAAAGATGAGCAGGACAATGGAGGTGCACGACAACGAGCCAATGAGAAGGCTCTGAAGCCCAAAGCCACTTGACATCCCCGTGATATTTTGCTAGTGAACTCTAGACATTGAATCTGGATTTCCTGCAGCTGCCAGAAACCACCGAATCAGCCTTGAACAGAAGCTGCAAACTCAAGACCTAGCCCAGGACTTTCTGAACATCCTGCTGCCTGACTTGGGTCTGCAGATGCTCTTTCCCTCAAGCCCATTTCCCACCCAAAAACCTCTAGGAGCTATAATGGTTCAGCCCTTTTCTACTCCCCTTTGAGCCCTGAAAACTCTCCTTCATGACTTCCGCCAGGGATCTTTTCTCCTCTACACATCTTTTTCTCAGACAGCAATTGCTTCTAATTGGTGATTGGACCCTGCTTCATTTCAGGTCCCTTTATAGTCCTTTATAGTGGGGATCTTTTGTTAACAGCAGTCACCGGAAAGGGAATTACCAAAATTAACAAGCAAATGCTGACTTTCGGAGACATCATGTTTTCCTGTTTTTCAGACTGTGAAAGGGAGAAATATCAGGACAAATGACTTGCCTGAGATGACACATACAGGAACATTAAAAAGTACATTATTTAGTGCATATGAGACCTTAAAAATGGTCCAACTCAGTCTCCCCATTTTATATAAAGGGAAACAAAGGTCCAGAGCAAGAGAAATGACTTTGGAATGGGATCCAAAGAATCCAGGTCTTCTGACCTCAAATCCAATGTTCTGTTATACCGTATTCCTTCTTAAATAAAGGAGGCGAGACCACTTTGTAACTTTCTGTTTAGTTAATATGGGTTCTCTGCTCCTAAGGAGTAAGAAAGCTTCTTACTCAAGTAGAAATTCATCAACTAAGACAAAGATATAAAGCCATTTTTGTTGGCTCTGAGCCCTTACTTATCATCAGGCTGACACCATAGTTAGCTCTAACTTAAAGGGAAATGAGAAAGTATTTGTATCTCCTAGAACCTTCGATTCAATCCCAGGAATGCCCATTCTGGTTATCTCCGGCATAGCAGAGGAATTTAATTTGCATTTTCAAATTATTTGTCAACTTTGTGACCAGAATTCGGAGAGAGAGAGAGAGACAGAGAGACAGAGAGAGTTGGGTAGAGGGAGAGAAGGTGAGAGAGAGTTGATATCCCCATTCAGAATTCAAGAATGGGAAAGATTGAAAGCCAAGAGTTTACTGCGGAGAAGAACCCTGAAGAGAAAAGAAGGACATTTCCTTTTTCTACCATTTCCCACATCTTTGTGTCTTTGAAATGACAGCTACTAAATCTGATGAGTGCCTGGATCCATTAGGAAACAGAGGCATACATTCAAGACAGACACAGACACAAGAAGGTAGTCCTTTGAGAGAGGAAGCAGTTTTAAGGAAGCTTAGTAGATAGCTAGCTATTTAGAGGATCCAAAGCTGAGAACCAAGTCCATAAGAGACTCCTCGACCCTAAAGTAGCCAGAATTGTGGGTCACTTTTGCCACATGTGAATTCCTGAGTAGCTCATGATAAAGTCACTCTTCCCATGGACACTGTGTGCATTTGTGTGTGTCAGCCACAGATTTATGGATAAGGCCATTTATACTTAAGCTTTTTTTTTCCTGTCATCTTTGTAAATCTTTTTCTGCCATCCACTGCTAAAAGCTAAATATTTCTATTTGGGATGGTTATTAATAAGAAGTATACTGCTGGGGACTCATGGTCTATACTATAGAGTAGTGAGTCATAGTTATTCTTGCAATCCAAATTAGGTTCTTTCTTGCCAATTCAACCTACAAATCTGGGAGTGAAAATTGAAGGATAATCTCAAAAGCATGGTCCTTTCAAAATCAAAATGCTGAATATGTAAGCTTTCAATTTCCAATGCTTTCTTTTAAAACCAAAAGTTGTCACATTTAATTGTCAGATTTAATTCTTTGAACAATTATAAGGATTTTCCCTGATTTGAATGTGAGTGAAAATTATGAAAAATATGATCCCTCATATTTCAAGGATCAAAAAGAAGATAACTAAGATATAAGAAATATATATATAAATGGGATAGGATTTCTCAGTATAAATTTCATAGTTCTCATTCAAGTGAAGTAGAAGTTCATTTTTAAAAGAATAATGTTCTGATCCCAACCAAAAATTTTCAGTGTCATTGCTTTTCTCTGGTCATTGTCTTGCTGCTTTTGAGATATGTCCGTTTTCCTTGATAAAAGAACAGTCTTGGTCAAAACCCTTCCTTGCTCCCCGTTGTCATACCACAATATCCCCCAGGCTCAATGCTGTCAGCAGAAGGAATGCTCTCTCTTGGGCTTGATGGAAAGGGTACCAAAAGGCTGCTATGATTAAACTAACTTCCTACAGTGAGATGGTTTGGGGCTAGAAATTAGTTCTTTCATTAAGTGACAGTGGTGATGAAAGCCACTCTCCTCTGAGACAACATGAGTTAATGTTATCTTCTTAGCTTTGTCAAATTTGCTCATCACCTAGCAGGTCCCCAAAAGAGGGGATTTAGGGACACAAAGCTGTATTGGATGCTCAGCAGACATGCAAACAGCTATATACAAACAAGA
>JAJPUD010002775.1:0-55290 GCA_023553655.1 Myrmecobius fasciatus
CTGGTATACTTACAAGCATTTGCACACTTGCTCACTGAGACATTTGTGCAATGGTTCGTTCATTCATATTGGATCACTCATACAGTGCACTCTTACTCATACTGGTGCAATCCCATACTGACATATAACCACTGGCCCAGGACCCAGCTGGGTAACACAGTGGATAGAGCACAGGCCCTGGAATAAGTACCTAAGGCAGGATTTAAACTCAGGTCATTATGACCTGAATTCAAATCCAGCCTTAAGACACTAATTTACTAGCTCCCTTGGGCAAGTGACTTAGTATTGACTTGGACTCTGAGTGCTTCAGTTTCCTCACATGGAAAATGGCAATAGTAATAAGATCTACCTTGAGGGGTTGTTGTGAGGATCAAATAAGATAATATTTGTAGAGAGCTTAGCACAATGCCTAGCACATAGCAAATGCTTTATTAATACCTATTTCCTTCTCCAACTCACAACATATGCTAATGCACTAGCATATATACCAGCGCACTTATACATTGATACATTTGTATACTTATTCATTGATAATCCCCAATGTTGTGGATTGTTTGGAATTACTAACCAGCGTTAATCAATTCCCTAGGACTTGATGATTACAGATCTGTGACTTAATTTCTTTGAAAAAGAAGGAAAAAAAGGAAATTTATAATTCATTTTAAGAAATGAAAAATCAGATGTATTTCCCCTGTTGCATCCCAGAAAGAACTTTACAGAGGTAAGATAAGACAACAGCAACAATTCAGGAACCCCAGTTACTTCACTAAATAACTCAACCAAACCTCTTAAAAACCCCATGTCAAATCTCCACCTCTAAGTAATTCTGTGCTAAGTAAAAAAAATGAAAGAAAAACAAAACTAAGTTTCAGCCTACACAGGGATTTGGGCTGAGCCAAGTCGTAGGCTTGATACTCCTCCAGAAGCCTGGAGCCTTGGAGTAACCTCATCTGCTATTCTTCTTCGTGCAGACCATGAGAGGAAGTGAGAGCCCTTCCCCACTGAGGCTTGGAGAATTGGGGAGGGGTAGGTCCTTTCTCCCTGCCCTTCCCTTTCCTTCCCTCTAAGGAAAAGGTTTATTATAATTTCTCTGGAGTCCTTTCTAGCACCAGATTGTGCAGTTGAGGATTGAGATGGGCTAGTACTGACCCCTCAAGCTGAGCTGAAGAGAATGCCCAGGTTAGATCAGGCGCCTTGCCCTTCAGACTCATTTCCCAAAATTAAGTCCCAGACATACTCACAAGAACTTTCCTAGATGCATCGGGGAGGGACTCATCTGCATTCTTCACTCCCAACCCTATTATAACTTTTAGATTTCTGCAGCTGTTCTTCCTCCTTCCTCTACTGTGGTCCCACTCACCTCTTCTTCTTTTTCTCTCCTTCCCTCCCCAGGTCAAACACTGACCAGCAGGAGATGGAACCCAGGACACGTGGAAGAATGAAAAGACTCCTGACTCTCTAGTTGGAGAACCTGAAGTAAAATTCTGCCTCTGATGCTCACTACAGGACCACTGCCTGTCCCATAATCAGTCTGGGCTTATGCTTCTTGTTGGACTCATCGGCTTCTTGGATGGCTTCTTCCTCTAGGTCTGGGATGCATCCTTGTGCTTCCAGATGCTAGTTTCACAGTGTCCTGGTTGAATTCCTACTGGATAAGGCCTTGGTTTAATTTTTACTCTATATTTTCCCCCTGATAGCTCCTTTATCTTCCTTGATAAAGTGCAAGCTTCATGAGGACAAAAATTGTTTCCTGGGTGAGTGTGTGCACACGTGAGTGTGTGCACAGAGCTTAGAAAGTAATCTTAATAAATACTTGATGACGGATTAGCTTCTTCCTTTCCAGTTCTGAGGGGAGATAATGCAGAAAAGGGTTCCCAAGACTTGGCCCTGTTGTTGTGAGCAGGGAGGAGGGAGATGGGAGGAGAAAGGAGAGATCCACTTCCTGGGGCTTTGCAAGATTGGAGTTTGCTTCTCAAGTAGGCTTTGTCTCCAAATATCCTGGGGAGAGCCCTTTCAGGGAACTTTGTGTGGAAGGTGGAGCCCTGTAGAACTGGGGCCTCTTAAATTCAACTAAGGGTGAAGGATAGCAAAGGGGGTTGCCAGAAAGCCCCACTTTCCGAGGGCCCTGAGAGCCAGCCCAGAGCTCAGTAATTGACAGGTGGGGAGGCAAAGGCAGGCCAACTGCAGAGATAATTGATGTTTTCAGCCTTCCAGGTTCTGCTCCTCCTTAACCTGCCTTAGGGGCCCAAGCGGGGCGGGGCCTGGGTCAGTAGGAACCTGTCTAGCAGGTTTGGAGGGTGTGATTACACCATTAAGGCCAAGATACGGAGAGGGTTAGGGACAGGAGGTTGGCCAGGGCTTGTCTCAAGCTTCATGCAACTTTCATGTAACTGTTCTGCTGGGCTGGAGCTCGCTGGGGCCAGACTGGCTGCTGACTCCCTGGGGATTCCTGCTTAGGAAGTGTCCCTACCTTTGCCAGACGGGCTTCCTAGGTGAAGGAGGTCAAGGCCAGTGTGCCTTCTCTCCCTGGCAGGAGTTCCCTGAATCCTGCCCTCTCCAGTGGATAATTTCCTGCTGTCCAGAAACTCTTCCTGGCCCTCATTTTCCAGTGTTATATAATGGGTAAGACTCCCAAGCCACTCCTCCCTATGCCCCCCCATCTCCTGGAGGCTAGTGGGGTGCAGTCGATGTCCTGGCCCACCCCGAATATCAGGGTTAGTGGTGCCCTGAGAATAAACAGAAAAGGGAAAGAAGCTCTGTTTGGGGGTGAGCAGGAGAAGAGAGCCACAGTAAATCACTGGCTTGTACCCCTTATCATGCTGGACCACATTTTCTTTTAAAAGAACAGAACTCTTCAGGCTCAGGCTGGGCCTAGAAAATAAGACCTGCCTGAACTCTCCAGCTTTGGGGAAAGAAATAGGAATGATTCACCATGTGGTTTGCACACCATTCTTCCCCGGCAGCTGAGCTACTTAATTAGAAACCCACTTGTGGAGTTTCCTTTCCCCACCTTCCTTCACTGTTCCCTCCATAGGAGCCCAACCCTCCTCCCCAAAACCTTCTCCAGCCAGGCCAGATTCTTTTTTGGGGGGTGCAGGGTGAATAGGGGCTCAAACGAACAGCCACAACTTCTGGGTTTGGCTTCCTGAATCGCTTTCAGATTTCTTGGAGAGCCGGAGGTCTTTTCCCTGGTGGAGAGGTAGTAGTCTGGCCCCTCCTTGAAGAAGTGTTTCTCAGGGGAAGAGGAGCTTTGACCAGTGAGTGTGGATATTTGGGGCATTAGTTAATGCATCTAGGACTTAGGCCTCTCCTGGCGTGATTAGTGAATGCATGATGACTGATGTCAGATTGAAGTTAAGAAGGAAAACACTGATCCAATCTATCATCTCTACTAGGAACTACTGACCCCATCCCAGTGTTTTAGGAGAGAACAAATGGTTCTCTTTTCTAGTTCTCCTGGGACAGTGTAAATCCCATACCTATGGCAATTCATTAACACGCTTACATTGTATTGCAGGTCTAATGAAAGCTGAAATAGTATCATAATAATTAATAAGAACAACAATAAATAAGTCTCATCTTTAAATAACAGTTTACAAAGCACTTTCCTCACAAAACCCCAGTAAGCAAGGTAGTGAAAGTATCCTTAAACTAGCTGAACCTCAGTTTCTTATTCTGTAAAATGGGGAGAAGTGACTTGCCCACTACACTCATAGAATGTAAAGCTGAAAGGGACCTTTGAGATCATCTTCTCCAATCCTTTCCTTTTTAAAGGTAAAGAAACTGAACCTCAGAAAAAGGAAATATATTGCTTATAATCATTCAGTAGCTAAATGGCAGTCTGTTCTCAAAGCTGTCTTTTGAATCTGAATCCAAAAATTTTTTCCTTCTCTTTTCTGCAGTGCCATACTGCTCTCCAAATCAACTTTTGACACTTCTATTCTTTATATTTCCCCTAACCCCAATATTATTAACTTTAATTGTTAAAGACCAGGACCATATGGTAAAGTAAATGTGCCATGGAGAAGGGCCAACTGGTAGGTCACAGGATCATAGATTTATAACTGGAAGGGGCCTATTTAGTCCAGCTCCCTTATTTGAAGATCAGGAAACTGAGGACCAGATATGTTAAGTGACTTCTAGTTTACCTAGATAATAATTAGCAAGGCTTAAAGTTGAACCTAGGTGCCCTGACTCTAAATCTAATGTTTTTCAGACTGCTCAGTATATTCCTGCAGCACCAGGATTAAGTCCACTTCACAATCAGGGTGAGGGGGAGCGTCAATGGAGCAGCTTTGAAGCATGAGGGCAAGGGGACAGACTGGTGGGGGAGCTGCTCAGAGATGCAGGGAGGGCTTGCAGATTAGTCAGAAGAAGATGCAGGGTGCTCAAGAGAGCAGCCTCCACTCCAGAGAGCTAATTAATCATGCACAAAAGCTCATCAAGGAGTGGTCCAGTGATGAGAGCATACTGAAACAAGGTTATCCTGAAGGTTAAAGACACAGGACTTAAAAAACTAAATTTCCAGTGAATTCTCTGAGTCTGTATCCAAACATTAGTACATCTAAAAGAAAGAGGAGCTGAGTGCTGGGAAGGTTTTTGCTTTCATGGGGGAAAGAAGGCTTATCCACGAGGGATTGATATCATTATGCCTTTTCACTTCAATGTCCTGTTTATTTCCCTTTGGGAATTAAAATTCAATAATAATATTTTTAAGCTTTGTCTTTCCCTTTCTTTTGTCAATAAGCCCATTTCATGGATAGAGAAGCCTTAAAACCAGTAGCACAAGAATTGGGAGGGAAATGTGACATAGTCCTTGGGCAGAGACTGAAGCAGGAGGGGCAGCTGGGATCAGACAGGCAGCATGCTTGCCCTCCTTTCATGAGTCATTCCCTGGAGATGGTTGGGTTTTAAAGATGGAAAGAACCTTTAATTTCATCCATTCCATCTTTCTCAATTGACAAATGTAATGGGAGAATGGCCAATGAGGACCCAGTCCTAATACATTCATGAATTTGTCCTTCCTGGTAAGATAATCAGAGAATGCACAATATTTCCTGCATGGTTTCAGCCCAAAATATGGAGGCTTGGAGAGCAATTTTTTGGTCATGAATGATTGGAGGATGGGATGATGTTGTGGTGAGGAGGAGTTTTCCAGCTGACTTCAAAGCCTGACAGTTTAATGATAGAGCTAGAATTCAGTGAATACAAAAAAAATCAACATTCTTCTCCCTTGGATTAAAAAAATGCTTCTGTCTTTCCTGTCTAAAAAAAGTAAAGAGCATTCCTATGCTTTAGTAGTTAGAGAAGAAGCAGGCTGCTTTATTTCTTACCTGGCCATCATGTATCCCTGAGAACATGATAGCTTCACCTTTTTAATTTTTTCCCTTAAATTTAGTTTTAAAAAGTATCTGGAGAAAGAATGGACCTAAAGAAACCAAATTATGATGTTCTGAGCTTCTGAGACTTCTCAAATGTCTCCTCAGAAACCAGCATATACTATAGTAAGTGAGCCTGGTGGAGTTAGTTTTGAGGAGTGACCTGCTTGACTGTATTGGATTGACCCAGTGATCAAGACACTAAGACCTGCAAGAAGTTAACCCAACTGAGGAACTCCTCCAAGAAGTTAAATTGAAGGAGAACTCCTTGAGAGAGAGAGAAAGACTCTCAGGCTAGCCAGGAGTGATTTCAAGGGATCTTTTGGCTCCACTTCTCTATATGTGTTTCTGAATACCTGTGATTTCAATTTTGGCCCCCTCTCCCCAAAGAATTTGTGTGTGTGTGTGTGTAGAAGGGAGAGTATGTTCCATTTTACACACACACACACACACACACACACACACACACACACAAATTCTTTGGGGAGAGTGTGTGTGTGTGTGTGTGTATACTTCTGTCCTTGCTATACTTTCTTAGTAAATATTTCTTAGTGAAAACTAATTTATATAGATGAGTTGGAAAAGAGAGTACATATGATAGGAGTTTATGAATGATAGCATTAGAATATTCCTGCTTCTCAGGGTTACCAATGATAGACTCTTAAGTGGGAGAAGTAATCATTGCCCTCTGGAGACCCAGCCTGCCAGTAAGAGTAGGAGTTGGGAACCAGAGCAGGTTTTATACAAAGATGGGAAGCTCCCACAGGTGTAAGATTTTATCCAACTTTTTTTGGACTCTAAATCCTGTGCTCATTCCACTGTGCTGCCTAAATTTCCTGTTAACTATCTTCATTGTTTTCAGTCTGAATATAATTTTCTGTGGTAGAGAAGAGAGAAGAAAAATTGATTAGTTTTATCCTATTTCTGATATCTATCATCATCTTCTCATTCACACCAAAAAAGAGTACTATCCCTTCCTCGATCTTACTCTTTCCTCAACATAGTTAAAGTGAAACAAAACAGATAAACAAGCAGCAACCCTGCCTTTCGTTTTATCTGGCATCACTAACTCAGCTCCATTTGCAATGAGCTTTCTGATACTCTTCTTATAATACCTTGTCACTTTTATATTCATCCATTCCTTATGGAGGTTCTTTAAAAATCTGAGATCTTCTGTAAGTCCCACCATTCATTGAAAGCTCTCTTTTGCACTGGGTTCACACATCCCTACCCTGACCTCAAAAGCCATATCTCCAAGGTATATGGATCACTATGTATTATAGATCCTTAGATTTGAAAAGTCCTCTTATAAGCTATTCTTACAAAGAATAAATCAAGATGGAAGGGAAACAATAATTCATATGTATTATGTACTTACTCTGTACTAGTCATTATGCTAGATGATTTACAAATATTTGAACCTCATAACAACCTTGTAAGATATGTGCTCTGGTCCCTATTTTATAGAAACCGAGGTAGACAGAAGTTAAGTGACTTGTTCAGGATCTGTTAGTTAGTGTCTGAGACTGGATTCCCTTAGAAAACTTACAGTCTAGTAGGAGGTTATAAGTCTGCTTCCTATCTCTGGTAAAGATAATTTGTCTCTAGCCTCATTAATGTAACCAAACCTCCCAATATCCCAAGGCAAACATGCATCTTTTTACTCAAGAAACAATAGCATCTTTCTATTGATTTGATCCTGGAAAAATTCACTCTACTCTCTGGGACTCAGTTATTCTACCTGTAAAATAGACTCAATAATCTTCAAGGTCTCTTTCAGCTCCAATGAATATTTCATTGATTTATAAGTATACCTATCTATTCAATAAACATTTATAAGTCACCACTATGTGTTAGTTGCTGGGGAAATAGTTATCTTATGTTAAGACTATGAAATACTTCCAGAGTTAATTAAAGCCATAACTCAACAACAATACAAATACAAAGATGCTACACATTAAGGCAGTCGGGATGGGGCTTATTCATGAAGACTTCACAAAGCAGACACATTTTCAGTTTAGTTATAAAGAAGATGATGAGTATAGAAAGGAGGAAAACCTTCCAGATAGAAAGAACAGTATGTGATCTGGCATAGGAAGTATTGAAGTTTTTATGTGGAATGGCAAGTCAATTGATTGATTTGGAGCAAAGCAACCATATTGTGGGCAAGAGTGGGGAGGGTGGAGTGGGAAATGATGATGAATAGAATAAAAGGCATTTAATGGCAAATAAAAGAGTTTGGACTTACTATAAAGCTATGGATCATTTGAGCTGAGAGATATTCTGGAGATAATAATTCTACCCCAAATTGGACGAACAAGGAAACTGAGGCCTAGAGGAGACTTGCCCAGTGTCATGGGTAATAGGAAATCCTTTGTAGTACCTTATGGAGAAAGGCTGATGATGATTGCTGTTGGATTCAGGAAGGGTAGGTTCCTTTAAGGAAGTTATGACTCAATCCTTTTCCATCTTGCCAGCAGCCAGAGGCAGAGGAAACACCCTATGCAGTAGTGAGAGATTTCAGGAAAATAGATGGGAGATAAAGTCTCCCTCCCAAGAGGTTTGAAGATACACAAGAATAACATTTGACTTGGATGTGTTTGTATACTTATTCTTGGAGGCTGGGGCTCTACTAGATGACTTGGGAGGTCCATTGGGTTCTAGAGTCCACAAAATGTTTTTCTTCCCTCCAGGTCAAATGACTATTTTTAGTGCTATTACAATGTCACTGACCATTGAGGTTCCTGCTCCATTGCATGACTGACTGGAAGCAAACTTGGTCCATTCCTCTTTGCTCCATGCTTCTCTCTTCTCTCTCCCCTATCTTCCCTAAAAGAGACTTTTCCCCAATGTACACTGGGACTATAATTGCCCCTTTTCATTGTGTAAACATATGTAAAATGAATGTATTGGGATGAGTGTTTGAAAGGTATCAGGGCAGAGAGTTAAACAAGTGGGTGTTCTAAAGTTCATTTGCTCTTTTGTCTGAGAGGTACCATAGAGTAGTGGATGTGGAGCAAGTCTTAGAATCAGCAAGACCTAGGTTGATGTCTCACCTCTGACCCATATGAGCTGTAGAACTCTGAGAACACCACTTAGCCTTTTCATTTTCTAGACAGTTAAAAAAAATTAAATTGCATAGAAGGTGCTGTCCTTCATTGGCAAATGAAGTTTCTTGTACAAATGAAATTAAAAGTCTATCTAGTTCTTAGTCTGGCATAATTCATTTATCCCATCTTACTGCCCATTTATCCAAGACATGAGAATTCCTGCTTGAAGAATTTGTTTATAGAATCTGGGGCAGCATTTTTTGTTCATAGAGTGAAATCTCAACTTCTACTTTCTAATTTAGTTTTTACAAGTGAAAACAACCACCTAAATTTGATAATTTCCCCAATTTTGACCCTAACAGTTCAATTAGTAAAGGGCTTTGTGAGTGGTAAGGGGGAGACTGGCAATGTTTGCCAATGAAGCTGGGAGGGGTTCTTTTACTTCTCTGGAAACTCTCATTTTATCTGATATGTGGGCAGTGGCCCAGGCTCTCTATCTCTCTTTCTCTGTGTCTGTGTCTTTCTCTCTTTCTCTGTCTCTTTTGGTGGTAGAGAAGTATGTGAAGGATGGCATCAGGACTGAGAGCTAGCCTGTGATAGGATGCTCTGGATGACTTCTATCTTGAGTATTTCCAGTACAGGCAACTTGAATCCAAGCAATATTATTTAAAAGAACTAGAAATGATTAATTTGAGAGAAGAGATAATTTAGAGGAGGACATGATCTCTGTCTTTGAATTTGGGAGGATTGTTATGTAGAAGAGGAATTAAATCTTTTCTGGTTGGCCCTAGCTGTCATAACTACAAGTCAAGTATAAAAGTTACATCTCTATAAGTTTTGACCTGATGTTAGAAAAATCTTCCAAACCAACACCAAACAAAAGTGAAACAGTATTCCCAAAATGGCAATAATGATAATTCATTTTTATAACAACCGCCACCAACAATAGCAAAAAGATGATAATAAAACACTAATAATTTGAGTGCCATCATAGACTGAATTGTTGTCTACAATTGCCTCTATTTTACATAGATCCACAAAAACAATTTAGAACAACATTTCTAATAGCTTGTCACCATCCCAAATAATCATAATCTCCAAGGTGTGCAGAACAAAAAGCTTTCAGAATATAGAGACTCAGTGGAAAACATCTAAATCATGTAGGAAAAGAAGATACATATTCTCTCCCTCATTTTTTTGCTACTATAGTTGTACCAAGGATTATTTCAATAAGCCAATACAGGATGAGTTTATATTCTAATACATTGATTCAATTACAACCCCCCCCAGCTATTTTATCCATAATAGCCCTAGATCATTAAATATAACACAATAATACAGGATAGTGAGTTGTTCCAGAGCCAGTTCTATTTTCACTATACCAAATAAATTGAAAAAATTCCTGTTGTAATAATTGCAAAAACCTCTCATATATGTGAATTCACCTAGAGTTATTAATACATTCATATGAATACAAGGTGTTTTTACTATCCCTCCCATAACTCATACATGTGTTAATATAATAGTTGTCCTTCATTTTTGAAAAGGACCAATATGGCATTACTATGTTAGAGTCAAATTACAGTGTGTCCAACTGTGGATGATCAGATCAATATGAGCTTGGAATGCTCTGCCACAGATCAGACACAAATAGTCCATGTGAGCATTTGGTGTGGATTCTCTAAATTTGCACACTTTGTGTTTCTTTTGAGTTATTTCAATTCTTCTTTGCTTATAGAACACAGTACCTATTCTGATGAGGTCACACCATGTTGAGCGGTCCTGTGTCAGTGTCTCTCATTTTGCACAATCAATCCCAAAGTTCTTAAGAGAGACTTTGAGAGTGTCCTTACACTGCTTTTTTGCCCTATGTGAGTTCTCCATAAAAATATCTTTTTGGCAAGCATGCGTTTGGCATTTTAACAATGTGGCTAGCCCCACAGAGTTGCACTCTTTGCAGTAGAATTGGAATGCTTGGCAGTTTAGTTTGAGAAAGCAAATGGAGAAGTTTTAAATAAGTTCTTTTATTTTGGCAGTATTCTTTCCAGGGATATACATATTGATAATGAGGTCGATGTACACATTGCCAGAGCTAGCTCAGTATTTGTTAGGCTCTGAAGGAAAGTGTGGGAGAGGAGAGATATTAGGCTGACTACCAAACTTAAGATCTGTAAACTGGTGATCTCATTGTTGTCGGTCTGTGCAACCTGGACAGCATAACGCCAAAAAACTGAATCACTTCCATCTGAATTATCTTAGGAAGATTCTGAAGATCACCTGCCAAGATAAAGTACCAGACACTGAGGTCCTTTCACATATTAATATATACATGTTAATATATGTATATATACATACATACATATATACACATACAAAGTTGTTTTTGCTATCTTTCCACAACTCATAAATGTATTCATATATTTATAATAATAATTTGTAATAGTATGCTATATATTTATACTGTATATGTATATATATATACAAGATGTTTTTACTATCATTCACATAATTAATATAAATGTAGACACCCACATATATACATAAGCATATGTATATGTGTGTATGATTTTACAGTTTCCAAAATACTTTTCTTTCAATATAAATAAGTAGCACAAGTATTATACCCATTTTACAGATGAGAGATAACATTTGACAGGTTGAGTAACTTGTTCATAGTCATACAGCTAGATGATGTCTGAGACAGGATTCAAAATTAGAATCTCCTGGAGAGACCAAAATTAGGTCTCCTGAATTTGGATGCAACATTCTTTTTAACTGAGCTCCCCATCACTCTAAGTTTAAGCAGAAGCTGAATAACCAAATCAGTTATCAGGGATATCATAAAGACATTCTTAGTTGTACCTAGGGTGAGGCAATCTATGTTTTCCCCTAAACACTAATTTTTAAAGGGGTAAACATTTTGAAATAATGATTTTAGAAGATTATACAATTTTGAAATTTACATGGCATTGACTCAAGGACCTTTCCTCTTTTATATTTTTCTGGATGTTCTTCAACTTGTTTAACTTCTCTGAGCCTTATTTCCTTATTTTTAAAATAAAGGCATCAGGACTAATATATATATATATATGTATATATATGCATGAATATGTATTTATTATATATATGTGCTCTCTATAATCTCTAATAATATTTGATAACTTCTTGCTGAGGTGATACCATTTACTTTTGTCTAGAGAGATCCTGTGTCTGGCAAGAGGAAAACATTATACTTCTATATTCCTAAGATCATAAATTGAGATCTGGAAGAGATCTCAAAGATCACCTAACCCAATTTCTTCATTTTACAGATAAGGAATTAGAAGTTCAGAGAGATTGAATACCTTGTTAAAAGTCACACAGGCAATAGTCAACAGAGTTAGGTTGTGAATCTGGATCCCCTTTCCTCCTGACATCTTTTTGCATGTCTGTCAGATTCCAAGTCTAGGTTGAGGGGAACCTTCTCTTGCATATGTCAGTGCTAGTTTGAGATATGAAGATTGGGCCTTTGGAGGTCATCTAGGTCAATCTCTATTGGAGTAGAAATCCTCTCTCCAACATTTCACACCAATGCTCATCCAGTTTCTACTTGAAGGCCTCTGATGAAAGGGGAACTTCTAGCGTATGTAATTTACTTTTGGAATTCCTAGAATCTGAGGGAGAGTGGTCAAGAATTTTCCTTATATTGAATAGTGTCCTTCTCTAAAGCTTCAATCCATTAAAAGTAGTTCTATCTTCTAGGGCCTAGCAAAATTTGTCTAATCCCTCTTTGACAATAAAGAGCTTTAAATACTTGAAAACAGTTATATGTCCAGCCTAAAAGCTTCCAATTTCTTCAATTTAAAGTGTTTTATGGCATCAGAAAATCACAGAGATATCAGACCCTTAGAGATCCTCCAGTCTATGTCCTCATGCCCCATTTTACACAGAGGAAAGTGGGGATTGGCATGTCTGAAGTCACAGAAGGAGATAGGGTCAGAGCCCAGATTTCCCAGGCTAGGACTCTTTTTTTTATTGCACATTTTCTCTGGGCATGTTCATCTGGGGCAGGGGGCAGGCACTTAGGCAGGGTGGCTAGTGTGAAGTTGGCAGGGATCCTGGGCTCAACTGAGCAAATACTAGTGCATGTGATGGGTACTAGGCTTCAAAGTGGGACAGGCCATTCCCTTCCCAGGTATGGATCACGTCACTCAAAAGCTGTCCTGTGAACCTGGGTGAGGTGGAAAAGTGTTCTCAGAGTCCATTGGCTGGGTTGTGTAGCCTTGGACATAGGACAGGGACAAAGGAATTCTTGGAAATTTGAGGATGGTGTACTTTGCATTTGATGCCTTTGTCCCCTGGGGTCCTCTCTGCTCCAAGCCATACCTTGGTCCCAGAGACACTCTACAAACTACTCGCACAAAGAAATCTCCTTGGGAAATATTCTCCTTGATATTAGCCTGCTGGGAGTGTTAGTATCACTTTGGCAAGATTTATTAGGGGATGGACTTTGAGTTTTGAGGAAAATAGCAACAAAAATAGTAATCAAGAAAGAGAGAGACAGAAGTAAAGACAAAGAAAATCAAGGAATAAACCCAGGGGCTGGAGATATGGCAGTCCTGGGGGGATAGGAATGGGGGCAATAAGGGTATGAGGCAATCTCTGGTGCACCACAGATATTAGAAAAGTATGAGGGAAAGACAATAAATGGAAGTTCTGGTCTCTCTGGCTTGCACAGAAAATCTGAGAGAGTGTTAGAGATGGAAGTAAATTTAGCAATAATCTAGATCTCCTTTTAATTTGGTTCTTCATTTGATCTGTGACTTCCTTTATGTTTTTTCCAAAGATACAGTGCAAACTCTCCATGCCTGTTTTCTTTTTGTTGAGTAATTTTTCAGTTGTGTCTAATTCTTCATGAACCCATTTGGAGTTTTCTTGGCAAAGATACTGGATTGGTTTGCCATTTCCTTCTATAACTCATCTTTACAGATGAGGAAACTGAGGCAAACAGAGATTCAGAGCTATCAAGGTTTTTTTCCTTTGGATTGATTACTGGACTTGGAGTCAAGAATACTTGAGTTCAAATCCTGTCTCAGACACTAGTTATGTGGCCTTGAGTAAATAATTTAATCTCTTTTTTTGTCTCAGTTGACTAAGTAAAATAATGGCACTTTCAGAGTTGTTTTGAAGATTAAATGAGATAATATTTGTAAATTTCAAGCACTATATAAATGCTCACAACCTCTGTTCCTCCTTCTTCTCCTTCTTCTTCCTGCACTTAAGTGACTGCTCTTATCTTCCCTTGGCAGCTGGGTGACATCATGGATAAAGTACTGAGTTGGGAGTCAGAAATATCTGAGTTCAAATTGAGCCTCAGAAGCTTACTCATTGTGTATCATTTAACTTGTCTCAGTTTCCTCATATGGTAAATGGGGATAAAAATATTACTTACCTCCCAGGGTAGTTATAAGAATAAGAATATAAGAACATGAGGGCTAATCTTTATAAAGTATTTTGTAAAACTTTAAAGTGCTACATAAATGTTAGCTTTCATCATAGGCTATAGAGGATTATCATACATTAGTGAGGAAATCTCACTAATTGTGGGAATGTCACTTAGGAATTTCTTCCCTAGTGTATCTCATGGAACATGTTCCAAAGATGAACCAAGGATGACTGTTTCTAATGGGTATTTACTTTCAATACCTATTTCATCATCCCTGATGTAGCCCCCTACCTCTTAGACACTCTTTCTGCCTCTGTTGCTTTGAGGAACTAATTCATTCTCTGAGATCCTTACTTTCCTTTCTGTGAAATAAAGGGCTTAGACTAGGTAACCTCTAAGGTCATTTCCAATTCTAAATTCCATAATCTACCATAATATTTCTAGAAATAACAAACTTTTTAATAGAGCTTTAAGTTCAAACACTATGTAGTATCTTTCAGGTACTTCTGTTTGCTATTCAGTATAATTGTGATAAAACACAGAGTACAAGAGAGCCTCCTTTAAGTTTTATGATCATTTACACAGAGATAGACTTAATAACAATCCACATAGGAAAAGCAAATGGATGAAAAATACTTATAGTCCATAATATGATATGAGGCTAGATGATCAGTCTGTTTTAAGTTAGTTTACCAGTGGATATATCTTGGAGGGAAATTGTAGGTAGACAAAATGAGCTCATCCTGGAATTGAATGGGAGAGAGTAGGCAGGATGACATCTGGAAAATTGTGAAGTGCTTTAATAATCTCAACTTGTTTCTGGTGTGCATGCCCAAGTACACATACCCACAATCTCTCCCTCCCCCCTTTTCTCTCTCACACACTATCTATATAACCTATAAATGGAGACTGGCAGTTTCTAATGAAATGTTATAGTAACTTCAATTTCTTATTCCAATATTCTTTTATTGATATTGGATGGTTGAGAGTCATTAGTCATTGAGAGCAATAGTCACTGAAAAATTAAAATTGTGGGTCATCTAAAGGGTAAAGGAAAGATGCATGGTGGCTTTAAGTAGGAAATAACATATTAACCAAAGATTATTTGAGGGCAAAAAATAACTATAAAAATTATCATCTAGAAAGAGTATGATCAGAAAAAGATATGGGCCAATCTTGCAGTAAGACTAAGGTAAAAACAAATAATAATAACCCCATCCTGTGCCCTGGTATCCAAGGAATGTCAAAAGACTAAGAAGATTTCTATTCCTTTTGATAGAATCTTCATGATAGATTTGAAAAGGATATGAACTAGAACAGCAGAAGAGGGGATAGGGCCCCTGGCCCCTTTGAAATATTAGTTTAAGGTTTACAAAATCCTATTTTTGCAGCTACCCTGTAGGGGTTGCCAGCAAACATCCTATTAATTATGCTCATCTTTACAGATGAGGAAACTGAGGCTCAGAAAGATTGTATCTCGCCCATTGTCATATTGCCTGTAATGTCAGGACTGGGATTTGAAACCAGACTTCCTACCTCAAAATCTAGTGCTCTTTGACTGTGTTCAGTACTGTGAAGAAGATAGATCTAACTGGAGATAAGAGATGAGGAACATGCTAAAACTGTTAGATCTTTGGCACTTTACAATTTAGTACTTAATCATAGACTACCTTATGCTGTTGTCCAAATGTCATAGAACTTCATGGGAGAGGGAAAAAGTAAGGGTTGGAGTAGACAAGGAAGGCTTCATAAAGGGGATTTAGAAGCTTTCAAGGATAAAATTGGATTTAGAGAAGCTAAGGAATTGTGGGAGGGAAGACAGGAAGGCAACCCATGCAAAAGCAAACCTTTAATTTTATTTTATTTTTTATTTTTTTTTTGAGAAAATGCAGCACCCATTTCTTTATTTTTTTTAATAAAGCTTTTTATTTGCAAAACATATGAGTGACCTTTCAACATTGACCTTTGCAAAAAAACCTTTTTTTTCCCAAGCTTTTCCTTTCCCTCCCCCCACCCCCCACCCCTAGATGACAGGTAATCTAATGCTAGATAGGATAAATTATATGACAAATACAATACATGTATACATATCTATACAGTTATCTTACTGCACAAGAAACATCAGATCTAGAAAGAGAAGAAGAAAAAAAAACAACCTAAGAAGGAAAACAGAATGCATGGAAATATTCACAGAAAGCGTTAAAATGCTGTGTTGTGGTTCACTCTCAGTTCCCACAGGCCTCTCTCTGGATGTATATGACTATCTTCATCGCAGCACAACTGGTTTGAATCACATCATTGTTGAAGAGAACCATGTCCATCAAAATTGATCATCATATAGTCCTGTTGCTGTGTATAATGTTCTCCTGGTTCTGCTGATTTCACTCAGCATCAGTTCATGCAATTCTCTCCAATCCTCTCTGAAATCCTCCTGTTGGTCATTTCTTACAGAACAATAATATTCCATAACATTCATATACCATAATTTATTCAGCCATTCTCCAATTGATGGGCATCTTTTCAATTTCCAGTTTCTTGCCACTACAAAAAGGGCTGCCACAAACATTTTTGCACATGTGGGCCCCTTTCCCTCCTTCAAAATCTCTTTGGGATATAGACCCAGTAGAAACACTGCTGGGTCAAAGGGTATGCACTGTTTGATAACTCTTTGAGCATAGCTCCAAATTGCTCTCCAGAATGGTTGGATCCGTTCACAGTTCCACCAACAATGTATCAGTGTCCCAGTTTTCCCACATCCCCTCCAACAGCTATCATTATCATTTCCTGTCATTTTAGCCAATCTGACAGGTGTGTAGTGGTATCTCAGAGTTGTCTTAATTTGCATTTCTCTGATCAATAGTGACTTGGAGCACCTTTTCATGTGACCGGAAATAGACAAACCTTTAATTTTAGATAAAAGCTCTTTCTGCTACATTGTTTTACCTCCCTCTGTGTGGTCTGTATACAGATGACGCTTAATAAAAGTTTGTTCAAGTGTCAATGACAGGAATAGTATTCCAAATTTAGAAATAGAAGGAACCTTAGATGCCATCTACTATATCTCCTCCCCATTTTACAAATGAGGTTCAGAGAGATTAAATGACTTGCCTCAAGTTATATAGATGATAAATGACAGCCAGCATTTGAACTCAGTTCCCTTGAGACAGACCTTCAACAGTCTTTCATGAATGGTACCATGCTGCCTCTTTGAAACTTCTTTAGTAACTGTGGCATGTGACATATGGCAACCAATCTCTACCAGGGAATAAGTACTTATTAATCACCTAATATGCTTCAGACAATGTGGCTGGCAATAGGGATATAGAGACAGGGGAAACAAAAGCAAAAATGAAATAGCCTCTGCTTTTGGGAGCTTAGGTTCTATTGGGGAAGATTGTGTTCACATATAACTCTCTCTGTGTGTACATACATGTATTGTGTGTTGTATGTGTATATAACATACATATACACACATGCATGACACTTAGGAGGTGGGGATGGGCATTAGGGCAGTCCTCATGTAAACAGTGGTGCTCAATCTGAGCTTTGAAGGAACTTGGGATTCTCAGGTTGGGAGTTAGGAGATCAGGGTTTGAATCCTGGCTATATGTGAGCTCAGTTTCCTGATATGTAAAAAAAATACTTACTAATGCCTGCTTTGCACCAGGGATACTAAAGACATATAAAACTCTTCCTGCCTTCAAGAAGACATTGTATTGATGTGACTACAAGCACACAAAATACTCATTGCTACCCGCTTCCCAAAATGGTTGTGAAGACAGCAGATTATTTTTAAGTTTTGCAAAGTCCTTTACCCAGTAGTAAGCTGTTGTTGTTACTTGTCCTTTGTTCTTGAAGAGGACCATGACATCAGGGAAATGATGTCATGACATACAAGTGCATTGGATTTGAATGAGGGAGGGTTGTATGAGCTTACCTGCTACACTTTCCCCTCCAGAGCTATCTCCAGTCTCATCCAGTCCAGTCTCCAGAAGTAAGTAATAAATGTTTAACAACCCGATTTCTAGAAAAATGGTTATTTTTTTCTCTGTGTGTATACATAGAAATTATATATATTTATGTATACACACATACATATGTATAAAATATACATATATACCTATTATACACTTTTAAATTTAATCTACTTATTAACATTTTCTTAAGTCTGGACAGTCAATGAAACAATAAATCAAGGTGTTATTTGTAGTGTTTGACAAATGCCAAGGTATGAATGCTGACATTGGAAAGTTAATATTCCTCTCTCAGGTCTTTATGACTTTAAATTCAGTGCCCTATCTATCACGTACCTAGCTTCCTAAGAAGTATCTATTTGGTCAGACAGAATAGCTTTTTTTTCTTTTAAAAAATATTTATTTACTTAAAACTAAATACAAAATAGAAAAAGAAAGACATAAAAGGAAAATAAAACAAAGCAAAATATTGTCATGTGCTCAGCTGAACATCAAGAAGAATTAAAAAAATGTAACAATGAATTTCCATTTCATATAATAATGACACACATAATATATGATATAATGTATAATACATAAAATATGTATATATATATATATATGATTATATATATATATATAATGACAGCAATTTTTAAAACTTAAAATAATCTAGAAATGGGAGTTATTGTTGGTAACATGAAAGAAATGTCTGGAGGAGGTAAACATAAGTATAGTGGATCCAGTTAAACTGCTGTGATTTTCCATTACTCACAGAAAACATTACAAATTACTTCAGGGATGTTAGATTTAGGACTCTAAGGACTTTACAAATCTTTTGGTCTGATCTATTGGGGTCTATTGGAAAAAACATAATATTGGGAGTCAGAGGACCAGATTTTCTTTTCTACCACACATGTGACTTTTGGTAAATCGCTTAATCTTTGTGCCTCAGTTTTCTCATTTGTGAAATAAGAGGGTTGGACCAAATAACTCTCTTCCAGCTTTAAGAATCCAATTCCTTGAATCCTCTAATTTTGTAGATCAGAAAAGAGAGGTTTCGATGGGACTTTCACCAAGTGACTTGTACAAGCTAACAAAATGAGAAAGTAGCAGAGCTGGGATTCTAATTCAGGTCTTTGGACTTCAGAAAAGAAAATGCTTTTCCTTCTGATTGATGGAAACACAGTCCACAGCACTGGTATGTTTGAAACCTCACTTCATTTTTTCCCATTCATAATCAAGGTTTTAGTGCTGGCTTTTAGTTAACCACAGCCTGGCTCCTGGCATTTTTCTTTTTTTAAACCTCACTCTAATGAGTAGCTCTATAAGAACAAAGCCCTGTGCCCAGGCCAGGTCCCTTGAGCAATTCCACAATAATAAATCAGTGTGTTCGGTCCAATGTGTTTGAGCAATCCCCAAGCCAGGATCAATATGCTACTGAATCCCAGACCATTGCACAAGTTGTCGACCCCCTCTGCTCCTGATCTGGCTGCTTCCAACCTCAAGCAGGGGAATCTTTGCCATGAATGGCTATAAGATTGAGGGCCTGAAAATTGTTCTGCAGCCAAGGTTCTGAGCAGAGGCTAATTTCAGGCATGTAAGCCCTTTTGCATTTGGCAAAAGCAACAGCCCTCATGGGTCTAACTGTTAGTAAGTTCTCTCATGTTTTAAATTAATTTAGTTTTAGCTTTATCATTCTCTTGTTTTTAATCACCTTCCTTTTTAAATATATCCCTCCTTTTATATATTGGGAGAAATCCCCATATAACAAATAATTTTTTTTAAAAAGAGAAAAAAAAGAAAGTACATGAAAATAATACAGTAAAAACTGGTAGTATATACAACATTTCACACCTACAGTCCCTCACCTCTCCTATGAAGAGATCTTTTATTTCAATATAAAGAAATAAGGAAGATGTGTTGCTCTTCAAATTGCTAGACTTTTTGGAGTAAGAAAGATCTGAGTTCAAGTCCATCTCTGGTTAGCTTTGTGGCCATGGACAAATTACTTCATTTTTTCTGAGCCTTAATTTCTTCTTCTGTCAAGAGATGGCTAATACAGGTAGCACCTCTCTTACAGGGATGTAGTGTAGCTCAAATTACATAATCAGAGCATGTAAAAGTGCTTGGTAAATTTCACAATGAATCAATATCAATTTAACCAATTAATATACATTTTATAAAAACATAAATGTGACATTGTTCTCAAAAAGCTTACATTCTACTAACTGAGTTGGGATTGAGGATGTGCTCTTGCTAGTAAATGCAAGTATGGAATATATTACTGCAGGTCCTTGTCAGGATTGCCATGAATTTAGGACTCTGCTGAAATAAACAAATGATTCTAATAAACACTGGAAATATAAAACTAGCCTTGATTAATGAATTTATTAATTGTAGCTTCTTTTTTTTTACAGACTTTAGCTAAGTTTGACTGTGACCTGCATTAAACTCATATGACAGCTGTAAGCACTTTGGGGAACTAGAAGGAGGAAGGATGGCAAGTGAGGGACAGAGGCAGATTCCTGCTCAGAGGGACTGGAGAGTGTAAAGTTAGAAGGGGTAGTTTGGAAACATTTCAAGGAATTAAGTTCTCAAGGGGAGAAAGGCTTATTATGGTTTAGAGAGGGCATTTGGTGTGGGTGTGGGGAGATGGCGGTACACTGGGCACAGAAGAGACCAAATCAGTTTGCTGTCTGAAGCACAGACCACAAGCTGGAGATAGTTGGGGGATGGGGTCATATGGTCAAGGCTCTTACAGTAACCAAGCATCTAGAAGGGGCCTGAGGAACTCCTCCAAGAGTTTGCTTGAAGTTCCTCTTGGCCCTCCCATCCCAATGTTCCTTTTCTTTTTTCACTACCCCCTTCACTCCCTAGAATTCAATCTTACTAAATCATTCAAAAGGATTAATTGGTAAAATCCCTAAAGGAGCTCACTTGGGGGAAGGACAGCACAAAAGTTAATAGAATCTTAGGCTTTATGATCAGGAGTGTGTCTCTTAAAATACAGGAAGTGTGTCTCAGACTGCAGGTCTTTTCAGCCTTGAGATCCTGTGATTCGAGAAGACAGTCTCACCTGCAAAAGTATAAAAGGATTTTATACTTTTTATACTTTTATAAAAGGATTTTTGATTATATTCAGGAGACCTGTGTTCAAATCTCAGTTCTGCCACAGGTTGTGTGATTTTGGGCAGGGTTTTTTTTTTTTAACTCTCCAAGCTTCATATATAAAATGAAGGAAAAGAATATCTTCCTCAGAATTTTTGTGCTTTTTAAAGTACTTAAAGTACTGTGGAAATTTTGTTGTCAATATTATTATATTATTATTATTACTGCCAACAAGTCATATCCCTATCCTTAAAAAAACCTCACTTGATCCTGTCAGCCCCACCAGCTAATATTCCATAACTCTCTTCTTCTAAGGTATACTTCTTGAGAAAGCCATCTAGACAGAATCTTTCATTTTCTTTTAAACCCCTTGAGATCTGACTTCTAATCATTCTATTGAGCCTACTCTCTCCACAGTCACCAGTGATTCCATAATTGACAAATCCAATGGCCTTTTCTCAATCTTCATCCCTTTCTGTAGCATCTAACACAGTTGTTCATTCTTTCCTTCTAGATACATTCACCTCTTCAAGTATTTTATGACTGATTTCTCCTGATATTCTTCCTATCTGTTTGATCACTCTTTCTTTGTCTTCTTGCTGAATTTTCTTCCATTAACCATAGCTGTCACCAAGGGTTCTATCTTGAGCCCTCTTCTCTTTTTCCTTCCATATTGTCTCACTTGGTGATGTTGGATCAAATTCCATGGATTCATTTATCGTTTTTATGTCAATCATTCCCAGATCTATATGTCTAATCTAATCTTTGTTAGGTTCCAGTTACTCTTTTGCCTCTTGGACATTTCAAGTTGAATCTGTTTCAAACTTCTTATATCCAAAGCAGAATTCATATTCTTTCCCAAGTCTTCTCTTTTGCTCAACTTTTCTATTACTGTTAAAGGTATTATCTTTTTAGTCATGAGAATCACAACTTTGGTGTTATCTCACTTATCACAAATATCCAATTCCATCTTTACAACTTCTTTTGGATGTATACTTTTCTTTTTACTTACCAAACTACCACCACTCTAGCACAGGCTTTCCTCACCTTATACTTGAACTATCAGAATAGCTTTCCAGTTGGTTTCTCTATCTCAAATCTCTCCCCACTCCAATCCTTCTTCCACTCAGTTGTCAAAACTGTCCAAAAAAATCTGGAAACATGATTGGACACCTTCCTTCATATTGATGAATTCTAGCCGTTCCTTATGACTTTCCATATCAAATCAAAAATTCTCTGGAATTTAAAGTCCTTTGCAACCTTAACTCCTTTCTAGTTTTCTTAACTTTACTCCCCAATATGTACTGTATAATTCAGCTACACTGATATATTTGCTGTCCCTAATATATAACATTCCATCTTCCAGTCCTTTGAATTTGTACAAGCTGTTCCTTAATACATGAAGTATTCTCACTCCTTACCTCCACTTCTATCTCCCTTAGTTTCCTTCAAACCTCAGCTAAAAATCTTACCTTTTGCAGGAGGCTTTTCCTTCTCTTCTCAGTTGTTGAAAAATATTTACACTTAACATGTTTGTACATAGTTTTTTTTTGCATATTATTAACAACATTAGAATCTGAGCACTTTCAAAGCAGTGATCATGTTTTTGCCACCCCCCCTTTTTAGTACTGTACCTGGCACATAGTAGGTGCTTAATAAATGCTTGACAACTGAATAAACAATTAACTGTCTTAGACAAGTTATTACTAGCTTAAGGTCTCACTGCTAGTAAATTCCAGAAATGGGGAAGTTCATATCTCTCCTTGCAGTTAATAATAACTGATCTCCTCCAGTAAGATTATTTAACAATAACCACTGTTTTTACACCACTTTAAAGTTTGTAAAAAACACTTCACATGCACATCTCATTTAAGCCTCATAATTGCCCTGTGAAATAAGTACTACAGGTCATATTGTGAGCAAATTAAAGTTCAGAGTAACTTTTCCAAGGTCACATAGCTAGTGAATATCAAAGGTGGAATTTGAATCCAGACATTAACTCCAGGTCCTGTACTTTAATATATTGGTGCTCTACTATTGTTTTTTTTTATTTATTAAAGCTTTTTATTTACAAAACATATGCATGGGTAATTTTTTGACATTGACCCTTGCAAAACTTTCCATTCCAAATTTTCCCTCTTTTCCTGCCAGCCCCTCCCATAGATAGCAGGCAGTCCAATACATGTTAATTATGTTAAAATATATGACAAATCCAATATATGTATATATTATCTTGCTGTACAAGAAAAATCTAATCTACAAGGAAAAAAAATCTGAGAAGGAAAACAAAATCTAAGCAAACATCAACAGAAAGCGTGAAAATGATATGTTGTAGTCCACACTCAGATCCCACAGGCCTCTGCCTGAATGTATATGGCTTTCTTCATCACTGAACAACTGGAACTGGTTTGCATCATCTCATTGTTGAAGAAAGCCATGTCCATCAGAATTGATTATTTTATTGCCATGTACAATGATCTCCTGGTTCTGCTCATTTCACTTAGCATCAGTTCATGTAAGTCTCTCCAGGCCTCTCTGAAATCATACTGTTGGTCATTTATTATGGAACAATAATATTCCATGACATTTATACACCATAATTTTTTCAGCCATTCTCTAACTGATGGGCATCCATTCAGTTTCCAGTTTCTTGCTACTTCAAAAAGGGATGCCACAAACATTTTTGCACATGTGGGTCCCTTTCATTCCTTTAAGATCTCTTTGGGATATAAGCCCAATAGATACACTGATGGGTCAAAGGGTATGCACAGTTTGATAATTTTGGGGCATAGTTCCAAATTGCTCTCTAGAATAGTGGGATCTGTTCATAATTCCACCAACAATGTATCAGTGTTCCAGTTTTCCCACATCCCCTCCAACATTCATCATTATCTTTTCCTGTCATCTTAGCTAATTTGAAAGGTGTGTAGAGATACCTCAGAGTTGTCTTAATTTGCATTTCTCTGATCAATAGTGATTTGGAGCACTTTTTTTTTATTAAAGCTTTTTATTTGTAAAACATATGCATGGATAATTTTTCAACATTGACACTTTCAAATCTTTCTGTTACAAATTTTTCCCTCTTTCCCCCCACTCCCTCTTCTAGATGGCAGGAAGTTTAATACATGTTAATTATGTTAAAATACTTGACAAATCGAGTATATGTATACAGTTATCTTGTTGTACAAGAAAAATCTGATCTACAAGAAAAAAAAAACCTGAGAAGGAAAACAAAATGCAAGCAAACGTCAACGGAGAGCATGAAAATGCTATGTTGTGGTCCACACTCAGATCCCACAGGCCTCTCCCTGGGTGTATATGGCTTTCTTCATCACTGAATAACTGGAACTGGTTTGAAACATTCCATTGAAGTGAACCATGTCCATCAGAATTGATCATCATATAGTCTTGGTGTTGCTGTGTACAATGATCTCCTGGTTCTGCTCATTTCACTTAGTATCAGTTCATGCAAGTCTCTTCAGGCCTCACTGAAATTATCCTGCTGGTTGTTTCTTGCAGAACAATAATATTCCATGATATTCATATACCATGATTTATTCAGCATTCTCCAATTGATGGGCATCCATTCAGTTTCCAGTTTCTAGCCACTACAAGAAGGGCTGCCACAAACATTCTTGCACATGGGGTGCAAGACTTGGGAAAGAATATGAATTCTGCTTTGGATATAAGAAGTTTGAAACAGATTCAACTTGAAATGTCCAAGAGGCAAAAGAGTAACTGGAACCTAACAAAGATTAGATTAGACATATAGATCTGGGAATGATTGACATAAAAACGATAAATGAATCCATGGAATTTGATCCAACATCACCAATGTGCACCTTTCATTTCTTTAAGATCTCTTTGGGATGTAGGCCCAGTAAAAACACTGCTGGATCAAAGGGTATGCACAGTTTGATAACTTTTTGAACATAATTCCAAATTGCTCTCCAGAATGGTTGGATTCGTTCACAGTTCCACCAACAATGTATCAGTGTCCCAGTTTTCCCACATCCCCTCCAACATTCATCATTATCTTTTCCTGTCATCTTAGCCAATCTGACAGTTATGTAGTGGTATCTCAGAGTTTTCTTAATTTGCATTTCTCTGATCAATAGTGATTTGGAACACCTTTTCATATAACTAGAAATAGTTTTAATTTCATCATCTGAAAATTGTTCATATCCTTTGACCATTTATTGATTGGAGAGTTCTTATAATTCTTATAAATGAGTCAATTCTCTATATATTTTAGAAATGAGGTCTTTATCAGAACCCTTAAATGTAAAGATGATTTCCCAATTTATTGCTTTCCTCCTAATCTTGTCTGCATTAGTTTTGTTTGAACAAAAACTTTTAAACTTAATATAATCAAAATTATCTATTTTGTGATTGATAATGATCTCTAGTTCTTCTTTGGTCATAAATTCCTTTCTCTTCCACAGATCTGAGAGATAAACTATTTTATGTTCTTCTAATTTGTTTATAATATCATTCTTTATGTCTAGATCATGAACCCATTTCAACCTTATCTTGGTATGTGGTGTTAGGCGTGGGTCAATGCCTAATTTCTGCCAAACTAGTTTCCAATTTTCCCAGCAGTTTATGTCAAATAGGATTTCTTATCCTAAAATCTGGGGTCTTTGGGTTTGTCAAATACTAGATTGCTATAGTTATTGCCTGGTTTGTCCTATGATCCTATTCTATTCCACTGATTTACTGCTCTATTTCTTAGCCAGTACTAAATGGTTTTGATGACCGCTGCTTTATAATATAGTTTTAGATCTGGCATAGCTAGGTCACCTTCATAAGCATTTTTTTTCATTAATTCCCTTGAAATTCTTGACCTTTTCTTCTTCCAGATGAACTTTATGGAGCACCTTTTCATATGACTACAAATAGTTTCAATTTCTTCATCTGAAAATTGTTCGTTCATATCCTTTGACCATTTACCAATTGGAGAATGGCTTGAATTCTTATAAATTTGAGTCTATTCTCTATATATTTTAGAAATGAGGTCTTTATCAGAACCCTTGAATATAAAAATGTTTTCCCAGTTTATTGCTTCCATTCTAATCTTGTCTGCATTAGTTTTGTTTGTACAAAAACTTTTTAACTTAATATAATCAAAATTATATATTTTGTGATCGATAATGATCTCTAGTTCTTCTTTGGTCATAAATTCCTTCCTCCTCCACAGATCTGAGAGATAAACTATCCTATGTTCTTCTAATTTGTTTATAATATCATTCTTTATGTCTAGATCATGATCCCATTTCGACCTTACATTGGTATCCGGTATTAGGTGTGGGCCAATGCCTAGTTTCTGCCAAACTAGTTTCCAATTTTCCCAGCAGTTTTTGTCAAATAGCGAGTTCTTATCCCAAAAGCTGGAGTCTTGGGATTTTTCAAACACTAAATTATTATAGTCATTTACTATTTTGTCCTGTGAACCTAACCTATTTCACTGATCAACTGCTTTGTTTCTTAGCCAGTACCAAATAGTTTTGATGACTGCTGCTTTGAAATATAGTTTTAGATTTGATACAGCTAGGTCACCTTCATTTACTTTTTTTTTTCATTAATTCACTTGAAATTCTTGATCTTTAGCTCTTCCAGATGAATTTTGTTGTTATTTTTTCTAGGTCAGCAAAATAGTCTCTTGAGAGTTTAATTGGTATAGCACTAAATAAATAGATTAGTTTAGGTAGTATTGTCATCTTTATTGTATTCTCTCGACCTATCCAAGAACACTTGGTATTTTTCCAATTGTTTAGATCTGACTTTATTTGTGTGGAAAGTGTTTTGTAGTTTTGTTTATATAGTTCCTGACTTTCCCTGTGGCAGATAGATTCCCAAATATTTTATACCATCCACAGTTATTTTAAATGGAATTTTCCCCTTGAGTCTCTTACTGTTGAATTTTATTAGTGATTCTACTATTGTTTTGAACTCTTTCTTCCTTCTCCCTGCTAGGAATGACATATACTTTTTTTTTGTTGAATGTCCATTTTTTCCTCATTGATAATTAGGTTCATAATATGCCACTTGGGGTTTCATTTTATAATCATTTTCTTTTTGGAATATAGTATTTCTTTCCCTTTTGTGGTTTCTAGAGTTTTTAGTGGGTGCAAAATACTATTTTGTTCAAATTTCTTTTTCTTTTTGTTGAAAGTCCTCCTGGCCGCTTGTAGAATTTCTTTTTTTTTCATAGAATTGCTAAATTTATAGATATTACAAATCTTAGAGTTTAAAATATAGTTTTGTTTATTATTGGAAATAATCTGGATTTTGTTTGATTTTGGTTGGCTTCTGTCTTCTGTATTCAGAAGTTTAGGGAAGCTGAGTGGTGGATAAAGTACCAAATATCTGGCCTGGAGTCAGAACCTGAATTCAACTGTGACCTTAGTCACAGTTACTCTGGGCAAGTCACTTAACAACTATTTGCCTCAGTTTCCTCATCTGTAAAAATGAGCTGGAAAAGAAAATGGTAAAAAGCTCTAGCATTTTTTGCAAAGTAAAACCCAGTTGGGACTGTGAAGAGTCAGATACAATTGAAATGACTGAAAACCAACAAAATTTAGAATTTTAAGGCTTTTTTCTTGGATTACTTTCACATAGTTCAGGTCCAGATTTGTCATGCTTCTCTGGTCTACCTAATAATCCTTAAGTTGTCTTTGTTTTTTCTGTCTTCAAGGTCAATGATTGATCTCTACGCTAATTACATATATTTTTTAATACCTTTTGTTTCACTTCTGAGAGATTTTCCTCCACTTCATTATTTTTTAAAAAATCAAAATCCATTATTCTCTCTTTTGATTCTTTGAAGAAATTTGAAACCATGATCCATGTCTTATTAAGTTCTTATTTCTATTTTGATAGCTATATATTCTGATGTTTATTATTTCCTAAAATCTTCCTTTATAGATTTTCTTTTTTCTTTTGAATCATTCTGAAATTTCTTGTTGTTATTCCATATTCTCGGGATCCCACAAGATTATGTATTTTATTATGCATTGGTTCACTTTTTTTTTGCCTTATATGTATGCGATGATAGCTTTGTACCTTTAAATTCTAATTTTTCCTTTTGGCTTTAGGATCTTCTCTGTTGATTTATTTGTGTGTGCTTTGGGTTTTGAGTTTCTTCTTTTTATTAAGGGTGTAGAAGGGGCAGACAGAGCCAAGATGGCAAAGAAAAGGCAGTCACTCATCTAAGTTCTCCTCAAAATCCCTCTAAACACCTTTAAATAATCCCATAAAGCAATTCCTGAAGTAGCAGAACTCATAAAAAGATGAGGTGAAATAATATTCCAGCAAGAGACAATTTAGAAGATTGACAGGAAAGACCTGTCATGGCGGGATAAAAGTGGAGCACAGTTCCCAGCAAACCAGTAGCAGGCTTTGGGAGCCTCTGAATCAGCATCAGCAGCGACTGCTTCTGGAGCTCTTAGTCAATATGAATATGTGGTAAGGGGGTCAAAAAGCTGATCAGGAGGTTACAAAGATCTCTGTTCTGGCATGGGGGGCAGGACTCTGTTGCTTTGCCTAAATTCAAATCTAGGTCACACTTCTGGATAGCAATCCCAGGGCAAAGAGAAGCAGTAACACAACAAAACTTGCAGCTACAGTGGAGTGGGTACCCTAGTCACAGTTCCAAGGCAGAAAGGATTGTTTGTGATCATTCACAGACCAATGCACAGGCCAGGAAAATAGTAAACACACATCTCCTTAGAACAGTTGGGAGGGAACTTTTTTTTTTCTGCCAAGGGCCATTTAGATATTTATAACATGATTCACAGGCCATACAAAATTATTAACTTATGGAACTCAAGCAGTAGAAAGGTTGTTGTACTTAGTTTTCAATTCATCATTGCCTGCAGTTGATTATGCAAATGATTTCACAGGTCTTATTTGGCCCATGGTCTGGATGTTCCCCAACTTTCCTTAGATCATACTACTTTTTAAAATTCATATATACATATTTTCTTTTTAATTAATTAAAGCCTTTTATTTTCAAAATATATACATGTATAATTTTTGGCATTCACCTGAACGAAACCCTGAATTCTATTTTTTTCTTTACCTTGCCCCACTTCCTCCTCCAGTTGGCAAATGATCTGATATATGTTAAATGTGTAATTCCTCAATACATTTTCCCACAAATATCATGCTGTGCCAGAAAAATCAGATCAAAAAGAAAAAAAATGAGTAAGAAAACAAAATGCAAGCAAATAACATCAAAAAAGAATGATAATAGTATGTTGTGGTCCACATTCAGTTCCCACTTTCCTCTCTCTGGGCCCAGATAGCTTTCTTCATCACAAGATCATTGGAACTGGCCTGGATCATCTCATTGTTGAAAAGAGCCACATCCATCAGAATTGATCATATAATCTTTTTTTTTTAAAGCAAAATAGATTTAATTAAAAGAGATATGGAAGAAAAGTAACATTTCACTAAAATATACCATAGGCAATGAAGCAACATCAACACCAAAAATACATGCATCAAATGTTACAGCATCCAAACTTTTTTTTAAATTTTTTTTTATTTTATTTGCATAACATATGTGTGGGTAATTCTTCAACAATAACCCTTACATAGCTTTCCGTTACAAATTTTTCCCCTCAACTCCCCACCCCTCCCCTAGATGGCAGGATATCCACTACATGTTAATTATGTTAAAATATTGGCAAATCGAATATATGTATACATATTTCCAAACTTATCATTGTTGTGCAAGAAAAATCTTATCTACACAAACGATATATCAGATAAAGGAAACACAATGTAAGCAAACATCAATCAAGGAGTATGAGAATGTTACGTTGTGGTCCACATTTCACATCCCTCTCTCTGGGTGTATATGGCTTTCTTCAGTGAACAATTGGAGGTGGTTTGAAACATTTCATTGTTGAAGAGAGCCATGATTGATCATATAATCTTGCTGTTGCTGTATATAATGATCTCTTGGTTCTGCTCATTTCACTTAGCATCAGTTCATGTAAGTCTCTCCAGGCCTCTCTGAAATTATCCTGCTGATCATTTCTTATAGAACAATAATATTCCATAACATTCATATACCATAACTTGTTCAGCCATCCTCTAACTGATGGGCATTCACTTAGTTTCCAATTTTTTGCCACTCCAAAAAGGGCTATCACAAAAACCCCTGAATCTTGAGACACTGTACTCTCTAGCCTTAGCTAAAGTAAGAAAAGAGTTAAGAAACATGCTGGAAAAAAAATGAGCAAGCAATAGAGAAAAAAAAATCTGACCATAGAAAGTTACTATGGAACAAAGAGACAAAAAATACTGAAGAAAATAACACCTTAAAATACAGAATAGGTCAAAGGGCAAGTGAGGTACAAAAAGTCAATATGGAGAAAGATATTTTGAAAAGTTGAATTGATCAAATGGAAAAAGAGGCACAAAAATTCACTGAAGAAAAAACTCCTTAAAAAGTAGAATTGGCCAAATGGAAAAGAAGATTCAAAAGCTCACTGAAGAAAATAATTCCTTAAAAGTTAAAATTGATTGCACAACAACTTGTCAAGTATTTTATCATTATTAACATGTAATGGACTTCCTGCCATCTAGGGGAAGAGTGGGGACTGGGGGTAAAATTTGGAATGGAAAGCTTTGTAAAGGTCAATACTAAGGAACTACCCATAGATATGTTATACAAATAAAAAGCTTTAATTAAAAAAAGTTAAAATTGATCAAATGGAAGATAATAACTTTATGAGAAATGTCAAATATGTCATTGGAAAAAACAACTGATGTGGGACCAGAAGAGATAATTTAAAAATTATTAAAAGCCATGGTCAAAAAAAGAGCCCAGACATCATCTTTCAAGAAAGGAAAATTGCCCTTATATTCTAGTACCAGAGAACAAAATAGAAATTGGAAAAATTCCACCAATCACTTTCTGAAAGAGGTTCCAAAATGAAAACTCCCAGGAATATTATAGCAAAATTCCAAAACTCCAAGGTCAAGGAGAGAATATTGCAAACAGAAAGAAATAATAAAAATATTCAGGAGCCACAGTCAGAATAACACAAGAATTAGCAGCTTCTACATGAAAGGATTAGAGGACTTGGAATATAATATTCTAGAAGGCAAAAGATCTAGGATTACAACAAAGAATCACCTACCCAACAAAACTGAATATAATCCCTCAGGGGAAAAATGGTTATTCAATGAAGAGAGAATTTTCAAGCATTCTTGATGGAAAGATCAGAGCTGAATAGAAAATCTGACTTGTAAATATAATAGTCAAGAGAAACATAAAAAGACAAACAAGAAAGGGAAATTCTAAGGGACTTAATAAGGTTAAACTTTATATTTCTAGCATGGGAAAATGATGATACTTATAACTCATAAAAACTTTCTTCTGATTAGGGTCCTTAGAGGAGTACATATATATATATATATATATATATATATATATATATATATATATATATATATATATATATGTGTGTGTGTGTGTGTGTGTGTGTGTGTGTATAGAGGGCATAGGTTTGAGTTAAATAAGAAGAGTGGATTTCTAAAAAATAAAATTAAGGGGTGAAAAAGAGGAATGCATTGGGAAAAAAGGAAAGGGAAGCATAGAATGGGTGTAAATTATCACATAATAGAAGAAAGAAAAAAGCTAATACAGTAAAATGGAAGATGAGGAACATGGGAGGGAGGGCATGAACCTTATTCTTATTAGAATTGGCTCAAAGAAGAAATAATATAAACAATCAATTATTTATATATAAATCTATGTTTATCGAAAGATATCTTATCTTACAGGAAAGGAGAAGAGGAAAGGGATAAGAGAAGGATAGGGAAGTGATAGAAGGGAGAGCAGATTGGGGGAGATGCTAGTCAGAAGCAAAACACTTTTGAGGAGGGACAGGGTGAAAGGTGAGAGAGAATAGAATAAAAGGGGTGAGGGAGGGAATAGAATGGAGGGAAATTCATTTAGCAATCATAACTGTGAAAAAAAATTAAGCAAGTTTCTCTGATAAAGGCCTCATTTCTCAAATATATAGAGAAGTGAATCAAATTTATAAAAATAAGAACCATTCCCCAATTGATAAATCATCAAAAGATAGGAGCATTTTTTAGATGAAATAATCAAAACTATCTACAGTCATAAAAAAAGCTCTAAATCACTATTGATTGAAGAAATGGAAATTAAAACAATTGCAAGGTATTACTCATACCCATTAGATTGGCTAATAGGACAGAATAGGAAAATGACAAATGTTGGAGGGGATATATAAAACAGAGACATTAGTGCATTATGGGTGAAGTTGTGAGCTAATTCAAACATTTTTAGGGTATGCCCAAAGGGCTACACTATTATATCTATATCCAAAAAAAGATAAAAAGCAAAAAGGACCTCTATGTATATTTACAGTATTTCTTTTCTGGTGGCAAAGAAACTAGAAATTGAGGAAATTGAGCCCATCAGTTGTGGAATGGCTGAACAAATTGTGGTACTTGATTGTGATGAAATTCTATTGTACTATAAGAAGTGAGGAATAGCATGCTCTCAGAAAAACCTGGAAAGACTTAAATGATCTGATGCAAAATTTACAATGTAACAGCAATACTGTTAAGATGATCCACTGTGAAATACTTACCTATTCTCAGCAACACATTGATACAAGATTACTCTGAAGGACTTATGATGAAAAATGCTATCCATTCCCAAACAAAAATCTGATTATGTTTGAATAGAGATTTAAGCACAATTTTTTTATTGTTTCTTGATCTATTTTTTTCACAACAGGACTAATATGGAAATATATTTTGTATGACTACCCAAGTATAGCCTGTATAGAATTGTTTGTCTTCTTAATGAAGGGGTGGGGAAGGAGGAAGGGAGAGTATTGGAAAGTTTTAGAAATGATTGTTCTAATTTGTTTTTACATATAATTGGAGAAAATAAAATAATAAATGAAAAATAAAATTAGTCTTGAACATTAAAAAAAGAACCTTGCAATTTCAATATTTCCCCCCTCTATTTACCCATCATTCATTTACTGCAAAATTGCCTGACTTCCTCCCACTAGGAAAATTTACATTTCACTAACCTTGGTTCCTACTTTAAATATTCTCTGGGTTGGGGAAAGGGGAGATGAACCCAGCTTTAGTACCTTTTCCTTCAGGTCCAATACATCCATTTCATACTCTCCCATTGCCTTTGTTCTTCTCCTGGACTTTGTCTTTTCTTTCATAGATGGAATCAAGGATATCCATCACTTTTTGCAGAGTTGGACAAGGATGCTTTAGAAAAAGTTTCTGAAGTCCAAGAAATTTCTAACATAAAAAATGCCTCAGGTAGAAGACAGTATGCTTCCCCTCCCCCACTTTATCTTCTTACATGGATGACAGATTTGTAGAGAGTGGACAAAGGATGAGATAGATTGGCAGTCTCTGCAGCAGAAGGAGATCCCAATCCAAGAAACAAGCCTGTGAGTTGGTTTGTACAGGTTTGTGTACCCCTCATGAGCCTAGGGAGACTGGTAGGGGAGGGGTGCTGAGTGAGCATTTTAAGGATTAACATTCTCCAGTGTTAATTCACAAGGATTTGACTTTGTTGGTGAAGCCTTGTTATAAACTCTGGGGAGCCATAATTCAGCTTCCACTCTCACTGATGAGCTACAATCCCAGAGGGCTCATGGCTGGCTACATCTATCCCCTCAAGGCTTTAGAATAGGGCTTCTTAACCTAAGGATTATGAAATTGTTTCCTTAAAAATTATAACTTTATTTCAATATAATTGTTTTATGTATTTTATTTATACATTTACATTGCCCTGAGAAGAGATCCATAGTTTCCCCAGACTGTCAGCTGGGCCCATAACACACACACACACACATACACACGAATGCTAAGAACCCTTACTTTAGAGGGGTTCCTGAGGGGCTGATGTATGTCTTCCCAATGCTTTCTATTCATTGGCCAATACCTCATTATGTTCTCCCCCCAAAATTACTATCTTTGCCAAATTGTTTTTGGTGCTAGTGTTTTGAACTTATTGTTTGTGTCCCCACTACAGAACAGTTCTCTGTCTGGGCTTATGCCCAAAGAGGTATACACATTGGCTTTTTATTTGTTTTCTCAATGCCATGAGTCAATATGGCACAGATGCTATGTAGTCCCACAATTAGATCTAGATAATACATTTATTGAATGCTTTCTGTGTACCAAGCACTATTCTAAGTGCTGGGCATACAAATATAAACAAACAAGAGAATTTCTACTGTCAGGGAGTTAATATTATAATGAGGGAAAACAAAATATAAAGGAGTTTTTGTACTTGGAGGTACTTGTAGAGGTACATGGTGAGGACATTGGGAGAAATGGTGTGGAAGCCTAAGTCTTCACAAGATAAGTCAAAAAACTTATTTATCAAAGCTAGGGGAGTCAAAATGGAGTCCAAGTTGCTGGTGAGATAGAGATGTTTGAAGAGTAGAGCATAAGGAGAAGAAAAGTTTGCCATTTTGGGTTGGTTATGTGAGTTGGAAGTCTTACTATTGTCTGTGATGATGATGATGTTGATATGACATTTTTAGCCCCTAGCACAGAATTAGAGCAATATTACTGGTTCTCAGAGTCCTGTTTACCAACAGATGGTTGTTCCTATAGCTTCATTCATCATCTCTGAGATTGCTCAAAATGGCACTGCTTTTCCTGATCACCATTCCCTTTTTTATGCAGTCACTTCTTATTAGAAAATAAATTCTTTGAGATCAAGGACCATCTTACTTTTCTGTTTGTATCCATAATAAGTGATTCATTACTTTTCATTCTTTTATATTATAAAATCCTGACATGCTACAAACTTGGGATTGCACAGCAGGCATTTTAATGCTCAGTCTTTCCTTCCTTGCCTCTTCCTAAGATAGGAGTTGCTACTTTTTTGAGTTCAGGATATTTCTTTTAATTCAGGGCTGATTTTGGACTTGAATGGCTCTGGTAGAAAAAAATGAGAGGGAGTGCCTTCCTGGGTACAGTATGCAACACTTACATCTGTCTAGTCAGATGCTCAAGGCAAAATGGAATGGCCTCCAACAGTTGAAATCCACTTGGCGTCATATTCTAGGGTGAAACTCTAAGTGGGTGAATATGGCTATTAATGTTAGTATTCATACATCTCTAGAGATGGCCTTATAAGATAAAGATTTATATTCATTTTGGAAATTAGAGTGTGCATTCACTGCCAGTTCATGATTCTTTAGTCTCTTGGAGTCCAAAGATAAGGTTCTTGGGAAAATGGACACAGTGGCCAACATTTGGGGAGTGAAGTATAGCTGTAATCCTTTGGTGTGTGAGCAGTGAATTTAATGCAATTCACTATGAAATGGAAAGAAGATGAAACTACTAGGAGACACCACACAAGGCACAGAGATTCTATGAACAGCACATAGGAAACAGCACAACTAAGCAGGCAGTTCCTAGTGCCAACTTTCCTGGGCTTTGGTCATGTGCAGCTCCTACCTACAGGGTGGGTGATCCTGTTAATGGCCAGATTTTTTATGGGCACATGGAATAAAAAGGGCAAACTCGGTTAAGAGACAGCTCGAATATCTGCCACTGGAGGAGAAGTTCTCAGGGTAGTGTACAGTTGAATGCATTTGTGCTCTATCTGCTGTGTTACCTGGCTGTCCTGACCTTTTTCTCAGAGATACCTTTACTTCCATGAGGGTCTTAACTCTATTTATTCTTCTGTGATTCTGAGCTGGGAAACCCAAATTCCCTTTCCTGATAGCTGCTCCATACTCTCTGACACCAATTCATTTCAGCTTTTACCCTTTGCTTCCATTATTCCCCAGAAATCCCATCTTATTATAATTGTTCTTTCTATTAGACCTGTTACTTCTCCTCAGAAATTTCTTTGTACAAAATTTTTGTTTACTTCTGTGTAAATTCCCCTCCCCCCTTAAAATATAATATTTTTGAGGGCAAGGACTGTTATATTTTGTCTGTTTCCCCATTGCCTGGAACAAGTGCTGGACATATAGTAAGTGCTTAATAAATGTTGAACCGACCCTCATAGAGACTCATGATACTTATTGAATGTAGGAATGGTAGAGTGTAAAGAGTCTGGTATTGTGTACAGTGATGCAAGCCAGAGCACATTGATAATTGTAGAAAGGTAATGAACTTGTCCAATGCATATAGAGTACCTTGAAGAGACTGAGGAAAGAATCCACAGAGCTGAGGACAAAGTATACAAAAAGGAGGCAAAGGCAAAGAGAGTGATGGACTGGTAAGAGTTCTTGGCCCATAATTTTTAGGGGAAGAAGACACAAAAAGGAACTGGGAACTGAAAATAGAGGAAGAGGAAAGTCAAATGCACTTGGGGAATTTGAAAGTCACACAGGGTGTGCAACTAAGCAGGCAGTTCCTGATGTGAACTTTCCTGGGCTTCGGTCATGTGCAGCTCCCACCTACAGGGTGTATGGTCCTGCTGATGGCCAGACTTTTTATGAGCACATGGAACAAAAAGGGCAAATTTGATTAAGAGGCAGCTTGAATATCTGTCACTGGAGGAGATGTTGTCAGTGTAATGAACAGTTGAATGCATTTGTATTTCTGGGTTAAGGAGGTAGGAAACAACAATTGGGCATATAAGTCTTAATTCTTATTTGTCTGATGAAAAGCTTAGAAAGGAGTTTTTGAAAAGTAGACCCTCTTCCTAAGTGGAAGGGGCAGTCTCTTAAGAGATGGCAATGATGTTGGTGGAAGGATGATAGAGGATGGAAGAAGATGATAAAGGCTGATGACTTAAAGGAGAAATCAAAATAAGGATGGTTTTAGCCATAAAAACATAATGCTTGCTATCTTGGGGAGGGAGAAGAAACATAGGAAGAAAAATCTAAACCTCAAAATCTTGGAAAAATAATATTTAAAAAGAAAATAAGATAAGGATCACAAAATATTCAAGTTGGAAGTGACCATGGAGATCATTAACTCAACTTTTGATATATAGAGGAAGAAACTTGAGTTCTAGTGTGAAAGGAAAATATCAACACTTCATGGGTGGTAAAGAGCAGAATCAAGATTGCAATGCAGAACTTCTAGATCCAGTA
Source organism: Myrmecobius fasciatus (assembly GCA_023553655.1). Lineage (NCBI taxonomy): Eukaryota > Metazoa > Chordata > Mammalia > Dasyuromorphia > Myrmecobiidae > Myrmecobius > Myrmecobius fasciatus. Next base: position 37,018 of record JAJPUD010002775.1, read on the forward strand.
ATGATCTACTGTAAAAGGGATTCTTCACTTGGGGTCCATGGATCCCTAGAGATTGTGTGGATAGATTTCAGGGGTTTTGTGAACTTAGATGGGAAAAAATACACTTTTATTTTCACTAGCCTCTAACTGAGATTTAGTCTTTCCTATTATTCAATAAGCACCATTCTGAGAAGGCATACATAAACTTTGTCAGACTGCTAGAAGGGTCTATGACATAGAAAAGACCCAGAACTTGGACATTCTGCTAGCTTGCCTTTCTACTCCAAAAATTAGGGCAAAGCAGAGGTGATGTGTGGACTCTATGAAAAACTTCTGGTTAAAGATAAAATAAAGTTAAATTGAAACTCTATAGAATTTTCTTAAGGTTTTTTTTTTTTTTTTTTTTTTTTTTTTTTTACTATAACCTGTCTTCTCTTGTAATTTAAGTTCAGCTTCTCTCCCTCAATAAGTTTGGGGGCAGGTATCTTTCTTATCTATATTTTCAATTCCTGTCTACCCCTAAATATCTAGCATAAAGTCCTGCACATATTATGTACTTAATATATGAATAAGTAATATATGATGCTTAAGGGAATTCTATTTTTATAGTAGGGAAATATTATAATGCAAATTGAAATAATTTGCAAATACAAATGCAAATATTTTAAAGATGTTACACTTTTCTTTTTTATTGAACTTAATCATCAAAACAAATAAATATTTCTATATTCAAAGACAACTAAGAAAAAAAATCATTCACTCATTAGAAGGACCTAAGAGAAAAATATTTGTCAAAATACTTTGAAAGGTGAGTATAAATGTCCAGAGAGAGTGAACATTGCCCCAGATGAAGGGGTTTCTCCCTTTCCATTAGAAGTAGAAAGGTTAGTTGGCTTTGATTCATAGAGTGGTGGAGCTGGAAAGGACTTTAATGATCATCTATCCCAACCTATTTTACATATGAAGAAATTGGGGCCCACAACTAGGGAAGGTATTTATTCAAGGTTATATAGGTAATAAACAGCAGACTCAGAATTCAAATTCAGATCTCTGATTCTTTTCCACATTATGTGATGTAGCCTCTACCTCTGAGGCCCAATTAAGTTGCCACCTCCTCTAGGAAGCCTTCCTGGATTCTCAGAGCTGTAAGTGTTCTCTCTCTCTGTCTCTCTCTCTGTCTGTCTCCCTCTCTCTGTGTGTCTCACTTTCTCTCTCTCTCTATTTCTGTCTCTCTCTCTTTTCTTTTCTTCCTCCTCCTCCTCCTCCTCCTCCTTTTTCTCCTTCTTTCTTCTTCTCCTTCTTCTCCTCCTCTTCCTCCTTCTCTCTATCCTCTCCTTCTCTTTTTCTATCTCCCTTTGTTTTTCCATTCTCTGACCTAACTTCTAAAGTCCTTTGCTTGCCATTGTTTTCTTCACTAGGGAAGTCTTGGGGCAATGGATTCCCCTGGGTAGATACTTTCCCTGTGGGGTGGGGGTGGGGGGGAAGGCAGCTTCCTCTTCCCTGAGCTAGCTAACAGCTGGCTGGAAGTACTGTGGCTCAAGAAGATCTAGCCCCAGACTGACAGCAGCCTGACCAGGAGCTGGGGTTTCCCTTCAGGGGGAAAGGAAATTCATTTCTCAATAGGATTAACTGCTGTTGTCGTGTGGCAAGTTTTAATGCCCAATTCTTGTTTATGTCTATTTTTAACCCAAATCTCCTCTGCAGTAAGCCTTACACTTGATGATGGTGATATGTTACTTAGAGGATTACTTCCAGATCAGCTGATAGGGCCTGACATAAACTTGGCAGTTTTGTAGAATCCCTAGTTCTTGGGAGCTTAATTGTTTTATTTCCAAACAGTCTCCAATAGAACAGTCCAATTCTCTGTAGGCTGCTGGGAGGGTCGGGCTATAGGCAACAAAGCTTCATGCATCTTGCTGGCTCTCTAGAGGGCTATGATTGAACTCTCCCAATGCTAACAGGTGCTCTGCTCCAAACACTGGTGAGTGGAGAAAGCAGGTCTGTCCAGAACCCTACTTTGGGCCAATGGTGTTACTCCTATTAGGAGGCTCTGGAGATGGGGACAGCAAGTACAACCTCTCCCCTCACCCCAATCACATACACATGAGAGGAGATAGATATCTGACATTTACAAATCACTTTCCGTAACTCTAAATGATTGTTTCATTTGTGCTTCACAAAGAGCCCTTTGAGGTAGGCTCTTCGATAATTTATCCCCATGTCACAGGTGAGGAAACTGAGGGACAGGGAGATTCAATGACTTTTCCAGGGTCACATAGGTAATAGATATCAGAGGTAGGATTCAAACCCAGGTCTAACTCCATCTATACATATGCATATTATACATAAACATGTATTACTTAGAAATATATCTATACAACATGCATTATATATTAACATATCACACATGTCATGTATTACACACAAACAAGCCATATATACTGTGCATTATAAATTAATATATCACAATGTCATTATTACATATAATCATACCACATATGATGTATTATATATAAATATATCATATGTACGTATCATGTATTACATATAAATATCACAGACATCATGAATTATATTAATATATTACAATGTACATATCATGCATTATGCATACACACAACATATACAATGCATTTCATATCACCATATCATACATGTACATATATTATATATTACATATAAATCTACCAAAACAATGTATTAATTTTATATCACATATGTACACAATCATGTATCACATACAAACATATCATGCACCATACATTATATTACTATATCACACATATGTATATTATATATTGCATATAAATATAACTATATATCATGTATTGTATATCAAGATATCACACATATACATATATCATATATTACCTATAAACACATCAGATGTGTCGTGTACTGTGTATTAACATATCACATTTATACACTTATGATGTATTACATATAAACAGATCACATATTTTATATTAATATATCACACGTGTGCATGTGTCATGTATTATATATAGCAATATATCACATATACATATATCATGCATTATATATAAATGTATTTATATGTGTGCATTTATATATTTATATTATCTGTGACTATACATATATATCACCCATGTATATATTTTCCATCACTATCTCTAGTTCTCTGTATATATCTGTTTCCATAAGTATATATATATATATATATACATACATACATATTTCTACATCTCTGTATTTATATATGTGTAATCTATATCTATAGTTATCTCTATATTGGATTGAGGATAAGCACACTCAATTTCATTTGTAGATGGAAAACTAAGATGGAGAAGTATGAATATTTGTATATGAGGGATAGGAAGTCACAAAAGCGAGTGGCTCGCTATCTGAGTAAATATTGCAGTACTTTTGCATATTAATGATTTCAGATTTGCAAAGTATTTTAGTTTTACCTATATTATCTCATTTGAGGCTTGCAATACCTTGTGAAGCAAAGGCTGAGTTAGTGTTATCCCCATTTTTCAAATAAGAAAAATGAGCTTATAATTTCCTAAGGTTAAGAGACTTGCCTAGGACGACATAGGTAGTAAGTGGCTGAAGCAGCAATGTGTGTTAAGTCTGTGAATTCTCAGTGCAGACGTGTGTATGGGTGGGGGAAAGTGCTATTTGGGATATGAGGATAAATTATATGAGAGTTTTAGTCTTAGGTATGAATTTCAGGGATAGATTTTGTTGTTATCCATTCCTTCTAGTGTTGTTCAACTGTTTCTGACCCCATTTAAGTCTTTCTTGGCAAAGATACTGGAGTGGTCTGCCATTTATTTTTCTAGCTTATTTTGCAGATAAAGAAACTGAGGCAAAAAGGTTTGAGTGACTTGTGCAGAGGCACACAACTTGTAGGACCACATCTGAACTCAGGTCTTCCTGACTCCAGACCTGGTGCCCTCTCCATTGAGCCACTTAGCTGCCCTTTCAGGAGTAAAGAAGGTCGACAATCTTTTGTTATATTCTAGAGTCAATGGTAACAATGATATAAAAAGTCTCATTTCCATTATATTGTTAAGTATGCAAAACTCATTACTCACATAAAAAATCTGAGATAAATAAGTCATATATTATTATCCCCCATTTATATGGGGGCATGGGATTCAGAGAGGTCAAGTGACAAATATAGGGTCACACAGCTAGCAAGTGTCATTGATAGGATTTGAACTTAGATCTCTTTATTCTAAGTCCAGGTCCAAGAGGTAGAGGGCTTAGGGAATTGTTGAGTTTCATAGAGTCATAGATTGAAAGCTAGAAGGGATCTCAGAGGCCATCTTGCTCAACATCACTAATAGTATATTCGAGGTTATTGCTTTTCCAAGGTTACATAGGAAATAATCATTGGAGGTGAAATTTGAACTCAGGTCCTTTGATTCCAGAGGTACCATTTTCCCCAGTGTACTCTCTGATGATTTCAGGACACTCTAGTGTCATCAGCAATTCCAGGTTTCACATGGCTTACCCAAGTTTTCAGTTCCAGCCATGCTGACTAAGCCATATTGCTTGCTTTTAATTCTCTCCTTGCTCCAGATTTCTTGGTCCCCACCATAAGGCCTGGGAGATGGAGTACTAGATTAGTAGAGCAAGGAAAACACAGGTCAGGGGCATGCTGAACCATGACCACAATCCTCTTGTCCCCAGACCTTTTGCCCCAGAGGCCAGTAGAGTTTGCTCAGAAACTAGGAAAGGAGAGTGTACCTCTATTGTCCCCTGTTTATGTGGGGAAAAGGCTCTCAATCTGACATTGTTTCACAAAGCTTCGATTAAGGCTTCAATAGATTCAGAATAAAACAAGTTGGAGGTCAACTGGCATAATCCAACTCCTTCATTTTACAGGTGAGGGAAATGAAGTCAAGAGTGGTGAAGTGACTTGCCTAAGTAATTTGGGGAGTTATGGAAATGTTGGGATTCAGACCTACATCCTGTGATTTTAGGTGTAGGATTATTTCTACTGTTACACAGCATTCATCAATAACCTATAATGATGAGGTTTCAATCATGACATAAGGCACATGTAACTTGTTGGGTTATACCCCTTGAGTCATTGAACCAAAGATTGAGAGCTAAGATACCTTAAAAGCTAATTAGTCCAATTTTCTTATTTTATAGATTAGGAAACTGAAGCCTAGAATGGTTGTGTTTTATAGGTACAAAAATAATTTCTCCCAACCCCTTTCTAAATAATTATTTCTCAGCATAGTAATACCCCTTCCCTCCTTTAGATACCCATAGTAGACACACTTCAGTCCCTGGAGAGCCCTGTCTTCAGCCCTAGATGATTTCCCAGTTTGTAATGGCAACATGAGAGTGCCCCCAAGAAGGTTAGTAGATGGAGGGGAGCATGTCTGGCACTTCTAGTAATCTAAGATGATCTAGAATCCCTGGTAGAGAACCAGGGCAGTGCAGTAATTGGCTCTACCTTGAAAGATTCCAGATTGACTCCATATAGTTCTTCACACAAGTATTCTACATTCCAAACAAGCTCCCCTACAGGGGGATCCCTGCACAGGACATTCCATCTCCTAGCTCCCTTCCTTTAGTGTTGGGCCAAAACTGGGCATCCAGATCAACCTGTGAGTCAGATCAATCATTCAACCAACAAACAAGGATTTATTAAGCACTTCCTGTGTTCTAACATTGGATTAAGTTCCGGGGATACAAAGGCAAAATAGTCATTATGCTCAAGGAATATACTTTGTGGGGAGACATGTATAAGTATAGATATGTACAAGATACATACAAAATGGATGCAAGTTAAAGGAAGACACCAGCAGCTGAGAGGACTTGGAGAGACTTTTTGCAGAAGTTGGGATTTAAAAAGCTAAGTCTTAAAGGAAATCAGGAATTGTAAGAGACAGAAATGGGAAGGAAAGAATCCAGGGGAAGGGGTGGGGAATAAGATAGGGACAGTCAGTATAGGATCTAGAGATGGGAGAGGAGGCTTGGGGCATGATAACTAAGTAGATCCAGATGATTAGATTGTAGAAAGGAATAATGTATAAAAAAAAGTTGGGAAAGATTTCTTTGTGAGTAATGTGCAAGAACACTGGAAGGTTTTGAAAAGCTTTAAATGTAAAACAGAGAAGAAGGTGAGCTGGGAAGGGCAGGGCAGCCTGAGGCCTTGGGTTTGAGGGTGTAACATCTGAGACTCAAGCTATGGCTGGAGGTTCCTGGTACAGTATTTCAAGGTAAGCCACCTTACTAACCCACACTGCCAGAGGCCTTTCATAAACACAGCACATAAAAAATCATGGAAAAATCTGAAACAATGCATGCATTTGATTTCACTTAGGTAATTCCTTTTAATGCTGTTTAAAATATAAAATGAGATTTATATGTAAATTGTCCTCACTTCACCTGCTAGGATCAGAATAAATTTGCTATCTGTATGGCAAAAGGGGAAGGGGAGAAGAGGAATAACTTATTAAGCTCTCCCTGTCCTGCACTATTCCTCCTTCTCTAGTTATCCCTTCTTTCCTGCTAAGCCCACAAATACACACACACACACACACACACACACACACACACACACTCTTCTGAGGAGACTTGAGCTCTGAGATTGGAAAAAGTCTTGGCTGAGGTGGGGAGGAGGTGAGAAAATTAGGTGTGAATGAATGGGGAAAGGAGATAATTAGAGGTTCCCACTCCTGCCCAGGACTCCCCGGCTCCTATTATATTTCTGGGAAAAGAGACAAAAAAACCAAACAATTTTCTGAAGTGGGAAAGCTAACCCTTGGTTTGAATTGTATGAGAAGAGGGCTGGGAGAGAGGTGAATATGTGCCCTCTCTACAACCACTTTTCTCTCACCCTTTTCTCATTCCTTCTCCCTTTTCTTCCTTGACTCCCACATTCACTCTGAGTCTGCTCACAGATTTATTCTGTCTTGGCTACTGGGCCATTTTATTCTGTGGTATCAGGTCACACTTCAGAAAAAGCTACCATTTGATTGAAAATAACCCTCCCTCTTTCTGCCACTCTAAAAGAAAATATTTCTTGATCTAGGATCCATTCATTTTTGACTTGGCGCTCTCTCTCTCTCTCTCTCTCTCTCTCTCTCTCTCTCTCTCTTTCTTTATCTGTCTCTGTCTCTCCTTCTCCCTTCCCTCCTCCTTTACTTTTTCCTTCCTCCCTCCCTCCCTTACTCCTTTTATCTTTACCTCTTTTCTTTCCCCTTCCTTCCTTCCTTCCTTCCTTCCTTCCTTCCTTCCTTCCTTCCTTCCTTCCTTCCTTCCTTCCTTCCTTCCTTCCTTCCTTCCTTCCTTCCTTCTTTCTTTCTTTCCTTCCTTCTTTCCTTTTTTCTCTCCTCTTTTTCATTTTCTTCTTCTTCCTTTATTTCATTCCATCCTCTTTTAGAAATCTGACTTCAGAACGTCTAATCTAGTTGTATAGGGAAAAACAATAGATTGAGGATTAGAATAAGGGCTTAAAACCTGGTTCCAATATTTTCTATCAGTATGACTTTGGACAATTCACTTTACTCTCTGGGTCTGAGTTTGCTCATCTGCAAAATGGAAGAGATTATACTTTTAAAAGTCCTGCCATCTCTAAATAAATCTAGGATCCAGTAGATTATAACCTCCTTGAGGACAGGACCTCTTTTAGTTTTGTCTTTGTATCCCTAGTGTCTGATATACACTATATACTTAATAAATATTTCTTGATTTCACTTTAGCTGAATCCTATATTTTCATATTTACCTGATTCCATAAGCAGCTTCCAAAGGGCTACTGGGAATATCCAAGAAGGCACCATTCCAGCCAAGCATTCCTAACCTTTGTTGTGTTATGATCCCTCTGGCAGTCTGGTAAAACCTCTTGACCCTTTGTCAGAATAATGTTTTTAAATAAGCAACAGCAAAAACAAACAAACAAACAAAAAAAACAACCAACCAACCAAAAAAACCCTCATAGGATTACAAAGGAAGCCAAAGCTTAGTGAAAATAAAGATGGATTACTTCCCAAATCAAGTTCACAAGTCCTCTGAATACCTATGGACCTAAGACCCTAAGTATCTCAGCTGTAAAGTGAAGTTTACCGAATAAAAGGATATGTTTACAATTCATCCTGGAGCTAGGCCTCCTTTCTTGGACCCAAACTCCAGTTTCTTGACTCATGTTTCCAGCTGTATTCTTGACCTTCTCTGCAGTGGCAAAGGAAAGACTCATGATTAAAGAGGGTTGCTGTAGGCAATCTGAAGGACTCACTAACACACTCTGATAAAGGGTATGTTCCTGGTTCAGTTAGTTCCCTTTATGAAGTCAACATTTACATCCACCCACAGGCAGACATTACTTGGGGTAGTGGAAAGAGCCTTGAACTCAAGTTTTAATTCCTGCTCTTTCTACAATTGTTGGTAAATTATTCAAATTTTGTTTTTTTTCCTTCTTCTCTATCTGTAAATAAAGTCGTAGTTTGTTTGAATGTTGTGAAGATTAAAAGATATGCTAGATATACATGCACTTTGTAAATTGTAAAATTGTATATTAAGTGGTATAGACATTTTCTGTTCTTCTAGAAATATCATTTGAGTAAGCTGAGGTGGGGGGAAGGATGTTCTTGTTATTTTATTTATTTATTTTAATTCCTTGAAGTAAATTTTGCCAATATTATTATTCCCATTTTACAGATGAAGACATTGAGGTTAAGGGAAATTCAGTGATCACTGTTTTTTCCATCATATTAAATTGCCTCTTTGGTTACTCCTGATCTCCATCTACAACTTCAAGAAGTGCATCATGTATGATTGGTTCTTGCTTTCCCTATTTCTCTTCAGAGAGATGGATGGATGATGGATGGATGAATGGATGGATGAAAGAAAAAAACATTTATTAAACAATTAAGTTCTGAGATTCAATAGGTGTAATAGCTATATTTTATCTTTTTTTGTCCCAAATACGGGTAGATGTCCATTTTGCATTTCCAAAAGTACATTAGACAAATTAATATAATAACAATCAACAAACATTTTTAGTTTCCCACTCTTCAGAGTACTGTGCTAGATGATGGGGAGTTTTAGCAAATAATTCCATATCTTCCTGAAGTTCATAGTCTAGTAAGGAAATAAGATTCAATTCAGGGTTAACTATAAAGAAAGGGCCAAATCATTTATGAGGAGAACTATCATTACAGACTAGAGCAGATCTGATCCATTTATGACTTTTGAAACCATGGTAAGCCAACCCAAATGGAACTTTCAATTCAATTGGAGGTGAAATGGGAAAGATACTTTTGAGAGAGGCCTCCATAAGAAAGGTGGACCTGAGTTCAAATGTGACCTCAAACACTTAACACTTCCTGGCTGTGTGACCCTGAACAAGTCACTTAACCCCAATTGCCTCAGAAAAAAAAGAAAGAAAGAAAAGTGGGAGTATAACTGAGGAGGAGTTCACTAATCCTTCTCTTGAATGACTAGAAATGCTTTTATCACCTTCCAAATTCACGACCCTGGAATAAAGCCCTGGTTGGCTATCCTTGACAACACAGAGAAGGGAAAGTGGTTGAGGTTACAGAAGTTATGTCAACAACAAATCAAGTCAACAAGCATCTTTTAAGCATTTATTATTTTCCATGTAGGTGGTATTTGAGTTTTATCTTTTATAAATGGATCCCCTATCCACTGAAAAAACAAGAAATACAAAGCACATCACATATTGTGATTAGCAACTATAGCCATTCAGGCTTTATTGAGGAGGTTTAGGATTCAGTCAGCTCTGTAATACCTTAAAGGGTTGTTATTACTTTTCCAGTATTGGATTCATATTGGGTTTAAGCTACTTTTTAAATTCATCAAGTAGTAATTGTAATTTACAAAGGTAAATAGAAAACCAAAAATATTAGGGAAAAGGAGAAGTCAAATTGAGACAGGTAAGGAAGGATGGTATGAATAACAACTACAAAAATAAAGATCCTCTCTCTCTCTCTCTCTCTCTCTCTCTCTCTCTCTCTCTCTCTCTCTCTCTCTCTCTCTCTCAACAAAGCATTCTTTCCCTAACATCCTCTCAAGTGGTGGTATAACTATCACTCCCATTTTTATACTGTTCTGCATATAATCAATTCTCAATTAATGTTTGTTGAATTTGAGCTTTGGATGCAGGAGCTAAGAACTCTTTGGATAATAATAATAATATCTTGCATTCATATAGCATTTTCAAGTTGGTAAAGTGTTTTACAAATATTTTCTCAATTTTTGCCAGAGGTAATTATTTTGCCAGACATAGTTATATTCAATGGCTTGAGAGCTCCTTCTAGCCCTAAATCAATGAATTAACAAAGTTGAAAAGAAAGAATGAACAGAAAGAAGAATAGAAATTCAGCTGAGAGCATTTATTAAGTCCCTATTATATGCAAGAGATTGTTTTAGGCATAGTCCTGAGTTTAAGACAGCCGAAATTAGAGTGAAAGGAAAAAGGGAAAGGATTTTAATTAAGAAACAATATTGTTTGGAGTGGATCTGTGATTTCATTAGTGAAAAGAATTCCTACTGAGGAAATATTTCTTTTACCAGTGCATATTTTCAACTATCTTACACCATTAGAGTTTTTGAGAGTTTCTGCAAGAACTGAGAGATTAAGTGACTAGCCCAGTGTCATACAACCAGTGTGTGTGAATTGGGATTTGAACCCAGGTCTTTCTGACCCCAAGGTCCAACCCATCCCTCTATATCCCTACTGCTTCTCCATGGAATGAGAGAAACAAAGATTTGATTTAGCAACTTCTGACTCAAGGTCTTTCCCACCCTACCCTTAAGTGAATTGCAGGTACTATTTTAGTTGAGTAGTCATGGTTTCAAAAATTACAAACAAATCTGCTCTGCTCTTCTTACCTCTCCCTCTAATCAATAATGATCTTTCCCCTCATAAATGCTACCTCAAAGGTTCCCTCAATAATAATTGCTAGAATTTATAGAGTATTTTAAAGTTGTCAAAGTGTTTTACAAATATTATTTCAGGATTTTTTTTTGCCAGAATTATAAAAGATTCCTTCAAAGATATAGCATCAACGATTCTTTGTTCTACTTGACTATTAATGCCATAAGTCATAAAAGGGGGTAGGGGGGAGCTATATGCTAGCCAAAGGTGGCTACCACCATCTTGGAGATTGTTCAAAGCATAGTCCAAATGGAAGAGGATTCCCTTTCTATCAAGGGTTCTTAACTTGGGGCCCATAAATAGATTTTAGGGATCTATTTGCCTGGGTAAAACACTGTATTTGAAGTCATGTGACCTTAGGCACAAAATCTTTCAACTTCATCTTCTTCATCTGTAAAATGAGGTAGTTGGAATTCATAGCCTTTGAGGACTCCTTCCAGCCCTGAGTCCATGATCCTATGATTATAAAAGGGAAATAACAATAATAATAATAACAATTGCTTATTAAAGAATACAGATATTTAAAAATTGAGACAAAAGCATGATTCAAGAAGGTATTGCAGTAGAGGCTTATGAAGAATTATGGTGTTTAGAGACACATGAGATTGTAGAAATCATTTATTCTATCTCTTCCATTTTACATGTGATGAAATTGAGAGTTCTATTCTCATTTTGGCTTTCTTCAAACCTTTTCCACTTTATTGTGTAATATATCAGGAGCTGTAGTATTAGAATTCAAATCTGGTGGGTTTACAGGATTGTGAGAAGAGTTTATGATATACTTACTTTTTTTCAGAACTTTTCCGTTTTCACCTGTTAATTGCCTTCCTTCTAGTTTTATCTTTAAACATGCATGGGATGAATTTGCTCATTTGGGTTTCTTGTCAAGATTTCTGCAAATTTGTCTTTCTCCCATTTTTTTCTTTTTATTTTATGATATAATACTGCTCATCATCCTTCTCCATACTGTTTTACCAATCAGCAAATAGAGAGGGAATTCATATATGTTTAGATGCTCATCACTCAATTTAGCAACCCTTTATTTCTAATTTTCTAATTGTTTATAGAGTACTTACTTTGGATGAAGGGAGATGCCAAAGTTTGATAAGAGACCATATGGCCTCATGGACTTTGTGATCTTACAGGCAAACATGTTAGATACAAAATGACTATACTATATAATAATGCAATATTAGTACATAACATAGAAAAATACCTCATACCTTATTATTACTGAAGTCCACAACTTTACTATTAAAACCCAAGTTGAAAAAAATATAGTTTCACCATGTCTTTTTAAAAAATCATTTATTTCTATTTGTACAACAGAGATTCTGAAAAGAAATGCATAGTTTTCACCAGACTGCCAAAGTGGTCCATGATACCAAAAAGGTCAAGAGCCCCTGCTTTAGATCAGAGGTCCACCAGATGCTTCTGTTTGTAGATGTCATTGTATGGATTGAATCAAGCTCCAGAACACTGTAGTGGTCCTTTGAATAAGATCTATAATGGATCAAAAGGGATTAGCCTATCTACATGAAAAGAAACAAGTACATAAAGAATATCTATTTTTTAGATTCTCTTTCTCTCTTTACATGTACATATAAACATATGTGTGTTTACACACATATATGTATGTATATATGATGGAGAGTCCATATATTTAATCTATCAGTATACCTCTCTTGAACAGACTTTGTGACTGAATCATGAACTAGATCCAGAATTGACCAAAGGGAGGATAACAAGATTTGATTAAAGGAGCTGTACAATATTTGTAATAGCCCCAAATGTCTTACTAAAATATTGGCCTATCTTTAGAACATATACATTTTAATAATATATTTTTATTAGTCATGGAGGGTCATAGTCTCCAAACAGCTAAAATTAAGTGTCTCCCAGAGTGTAATGTAGAAGGATGTGGTAGGTGTGAGTATATTGCAACACAGCATATGTTACCAATGAAGTGTAGGACAGTAGAAAAATGATGTTACCAACATATCAACTGGAAGTTTTTCGATTTCTGAACTAATTGGTTTTTTTCCCCACAATTTAAGGGGTTACTCAGAGAGTTCTTAAGATTGAACATTTAAATGCAATGAAAAGCTACAGGAAGAAAAAAATGGGAGCAAGAATGACTTCCTTCTTCATTGACTCTTTCAAAAACCTTGCCCAGATGCTTATGATTCATGTCAACAACCATCTAATGTCATCTGTGTGAGGAACTTTTCTTTTTTGACTAGGGCAGATGCCAAAGTTAGATAAGGGACTATGTTTGCCCTTATGGAGTTTACAATCTAGTAGAGGACTGTTGAAGTAGGAAAAGATCTTTTGCTGAGTAGGGGTTGTGGTTAGGGAAAGTTTTTTGAAGGAGGAAACATTTGAATTGGGATTTAAAGAGAGGATTCATGGGGATTAGAATTGGAGAATAAATTATTTCAAGCATAGCAGTCAGAAGAATACACAGCATACACTGGGGAATAACAAATTGTTTAGCTGGACCATAGACTATGAGCCCAGGAGTAGTATGAAATAAAGCTGGAAAGATAATGTGGTAGCCTATTATGGATGGGGTCTTGCCATCAGGTTAAATTTAAACTTTAGTTCCCTTAGGATCCAGTGATGATTTCTGAGCAAAGGAGCAACATGATTAGATCAACTTCATTTTATTCCCTTATGGCTCTACTTAGCATCTTTACATCTTTTAAAACCAAATTACTCCTCCCTGGGACCATACTTCCTTTTTAATCCATATCATCAGTTCTTAATACAGCATTTGGCACATTTTAAGGCTCAAAATACTTTTAAATTCATTCATTCATATAAGGAAAATAAATCTACCAGCTCTGTGAAGGATAGTTGGATGAGGAGGAAGACCAAACGGAAGATAATTTAGGGTCAATTGGGATAGTCCAAGTATAGTAAGAAAACTGGATTAAAGTAGAAATAGTAGGAGTAGGAAGGAAGGAATAAAAATGAAAAAGATTGCAGAGGAAAAATTGATATCATTTGGCTGCTTATTAGAAGTGAGAGGGGAAGTAAGGGAAAGTGTCAAAAATAGTCTTCAAGATCTTGAATATCAGAGAGTGAACCATCTGAGGTTTGGATTGTTACAACAGTGTTTTTCCCAACTTTTCTATCTTTAATAAAACATCTTTCCCTATTCAATTTTATTTTATTTTCAGTTCAAGATTTTTGCAGAATCTCCCTCCCCTACCCATCAAAAAAGAGCAAGAAATATAAAACGCATTACAAAAAAGAAGTCATGCAAAACAAATTCCTGCATTAAGCATGTTTTAGAAAACACACACATACACACAAGAAAAAGAAAGAGAAAATATTAAGCTTCATTATGAGTCCATCATTTCTTTATCTGAAGGTGGTGAGCCTTTTTTTTTTCCCCATTGGGATTTCTTTAGATGTGCGATAAGAGTTTTACGTCGTTACCAGTTGAGTGTCTTTATAATAATGTTACTGTATAAATTGTTCTTTTGGTTTGGCTAATTTCATTTTGTATCAGTTTCTATAAGTATTCCTGTTTTTTCCCAACCAACCTCTTTATTATATTATATAGAATAAAAGTATTCCCTCACATTTATATATCACAACTTGTTCAGCCATTCCCCAGGTGATGAGCATCCCCACAGTTTCCAGTTCTTTACTACCACAAAAGAAACTACTATAAAATATTTGTACTGGGGGAGAATTTTTGGAAAATTAGATTTTGGCAAGAGGAAGTCAGTGAGCAATGAGAGACCAAGAGATGACAAAACAGATTCTAAAGACTGAAAAAATAGAACAAAATGTGAAACATCTTATAAGAAAAACAACAGATCTGGACAATAGAGCAAGAAGAAAAAAATATAAAAATAATTGAACTGCCTGAAAGTTGTGGCCAAAAAAAAAGAATGTTGACATGATAATGCAAGAAATAATCCAAGAAATTTGTCCTAGAGTGATAGAACAAAAGGGGAAAGGAGAAATATAAAAAATTCAACTATCATACCTCAACGAGATCCTTTGTGGAAAATACATAGGAATATTATTGCCAAATTTTGAAACCCCCAGATCAAAGAGAAAATTTTGCAAGAAACAAGAAAAAACAATTCAAATATGTTGGAGCTACAATTAGAATTGTACAGGACTTATTAGCAAACACAGTAAAAGACCACAGGTCCTGAAATCATATCTAAGAACATCAAAAGAAGGCTTAGGCTTGTGCCAAAAATATCATATCCAACAAAATAATCTATAATATTGATTGAGAAAAAGTGGACATTCAATGAAGTTGCAAATTTTCAGGACCTTCTATCAACCAAACCCAAATTAATAGAAAATTTAACAAAAAAAAGAGCCAATATCAAAGATCAATTTCAAGGAATTCAACATGGACAAATTGTTTATCTTTTTTTTACATTGGAAATGTACACCATAAGTTTAAGACTGACATCAATAATAGGGTAGCTCAAAAGAAAGATTGTGGCAGATTTAAGGTAAAAATAGCCATCATGTTACAAAATGAATTGCAGAGGAAGAATAGACATAGAGGCAATAGAGAGGGGAGGAAGAGTGGTAGTTCTGAAAATCTACTCACATTAGGAATGGGTTAAATAGGCAATACTACATATATGAAGAGTATAGGATCCTCCAAAATCTATAAAGAAATAGGGGAGAGGGATTGGAGGATGGGGAAGCAAGGGGTGAGGGAAGAAGACAAAGGAGGGATCCATGGATGGGAGGAGGTTAAGTAACAGCAAGACAAGTTAAGGAGCAGAATTAAAGCAAAGAGTCAGCAGGGACAAGAAAAATATGTGTGTGTGTGTGTGTGTGTGTGTGTGTGTGTGTGTGTGTGTGTGTAAGTAAGGAGGGGCAGGGTGTGTGTATGTATGTGTACATACATACATGCATATATATATATTTGTATATATACATAAATATATCCTTTCTTAATTATAGCCTGCTTGGGGTGGTGGGAGGGTTGAAAGAGAAAAAAAAGAATAAAATTTTAAAAGGTGCAAATTAGGAAACAAAAGAACAATTTACAAGGAAGTAAAGAAAAATGGACACTCATGAATATAATTTCTTCTACACATATATACATATATACTTTCTTGAATTGGTAATTTGTTGTTATATATTTTGAATCCTCCCTAATGTTCTCTTTTGTTTTGTATTCCTTTTCTGTTTTTCTTTTTTCTTATTCTGTATTTTTAAATTATATATATATATTTACTTCTGGCTCCTTTAGCTTTTTTTTTTTTATCTCTTTGGAAATACAGACAAGTAATGATATTAGTTGGTCAAAGGGTATGCACAGTGTAATAGCTTTTGGGGCATGGTTCCAAATTGCTTTCTAGAATGGTTGGAATAGTTCATAGGTCCACTAGCAGTGCATTTGTATATCTGTTTTCCTCTTTTTTTCCTCTTAGCCAATCTAATGGGAATAACGTAGCACTTCAGATTTGTTTTACTTTATCTTTCACTATTTATTAGTAATTTAGAGTATTTTATATCACTATTGATAGCTTTGATTTCTTCTGAAAATTGCTTGTTCATATACCTTGACCATTTATCAGTTGGGAGATAGCTCTTATTATAAATTTGACTTAATTTTCTAAATATTTGAGAAATGAGACCTTTATCAGAGACATTTGTTTCAAAGATTCCCCCCACTCCAGTTTCCTGCTTTGTTTTTAGTTTTTTGCTGCATTGGTTTTGTACACAATCTTTTTAACTTATAAAATTATTCATTTTATCTCCCATAAACCTGTCTATCTCTTGTTTGGTCATGAACTGTTTTCTTCTATAGATCTTACAAATAATTTCTTCTGTGCTCTATTAAGTGGCTTCTGATATTACCTTTTATGTCTTAATTACATACTCATTTTGAACTTATTCTGTTATGTGTTGTAAAATGTTGGTCTACATCTGGTTTCTCCTAGACTACTTTTCAATTTTCCAAGCACTTAATGTCATTTAGTGAGCTCTTGCTCAGTAGCTAAGATCTTTAGATTTATTAAACATTAGTTATTATACTTATTTGCTTCTGTCTCTAATCTGTTCCACTGATCAATTTTCTATTTCTTATCTAAAAACAAATTGATTTGGTCATTACATCTTTGTAGTATAGTTTTCATTTTTTGTAGTACAGTGAGTTCATCGTTTTAATTTGTAATACTGTTTATTTTATTTTCTTTTTAAAAAAATATTGGCTTTTTATTATCAAAATATATGCAAAGGTACTTTTCAACATTCAGCTTTGAAAAACCTTGTTCCATTTTTTTCTCCCTCCCATTCCCTTCCCCCATTCTGGAGAGCAAGAAATCCAATATATGTTAAACATGCAAATTCTTCTATACATATTTCCACATTTATCATGCTGTACAAGAAAGATCAGATCAAAAAGGAAAAAAAAAGATGAGAAAGAAAACAAAAAATGGAAAATACTATGTTGCAATCCACATTCAGTTTCCATAGTCTTCTTTCTGGGTGCAGATGACTCTCTCCATCACCAGTCCATTGGAACTGGCCTGAACCGTCTCATTCTTGAAAGAGTCACATCCATCAGAATTGATCATATAATCTTTTTGTTGCTGTGTACAATGTTCTCTTGGTTCTATTCACTTCACTTAGCATCAGTTTATGTAAGTCTCTCCAGACCTTTCTGAAATCATCCTGCTGATTGGTTCTTATAGAACAATAATATTCTATAACATCCATATACCATAACTTAGTCATTACCTAGAGGTACAAAAAGAACTACTACAAACATTTTTTGCACATGTAGGTTTTTTCTCTTTTATATGATCTCTTTGAGATACAGGCCCAGGATATTTTCTTCTTTTTAAAAATAAAATATGCCAATTGTTTATCTACTTTGTTGCTTTTTTTTTAAAAAAGCTCCTAATTTTATTTATTAGTTCAATGATCTTTTACTTTCAATATTATTAATCTCTTATTCTACTGCTTTGGCTTTGTTCCACAAAGTTTAATATGTTTTCTCTTTGTTGTGCTTATCATCAATGAAATTATTGATTCTTTATATGATTTGTTCTTTGACCTATTCATTCCTTAAGAATAGGTAATTTAATTTCCAAATTCTTTTTAATCTGTGTTTTAAAAACCCATTGTTGTGGAGGGGGCGGAGCCAAGATGGCGGAGTGAAAAGGTGACTTTCTTCCTCTCCTCCGATCTTCTCTCAAATCAACAATAAAATAAGCCTCTGAACTGATCTTCAAGTCAACGAACTCAGAAATATTTGGGCACGGCTCTCTGGAGAACTTCATATCAGGTTAGTCGGACTCGGACAGAGAGATAAATAAACGACAACTGTGCAGGCCGGAAGTGAGGGTGGGACTCAGCTCGGCTCATCGTGGAAGAAATTCCAAACTCCAAACTCCA
>JAJPUD010002775.1:60290-76098 GCA_023553655.1 Myrmecobius fasciatus
ATCAGTGGCACAGGATAGGTTATCAGGACAACCTAGGCATTAACCTTAACAATCTAGTGTTCGATAAACCCAAAGAACACAGCTTTTGGGATAAATACTCTCTATTTGGCAAAAACTGCTGGGAAAATTGGAAACTAGTGTGGAAGAAATTAGGGCTTGACCCATACATAACACCACATACCAAGATAAGATCTAAATGGGTTCATGATCTAGATATAAAGAGGGACTTTGTAAGCAAGTTAGAGGAACGTAATATAGTTTATCTCTCAGACCTGTGGAGGTGGAACAAATTTATGTCCAAAGAAGACTTGGAACTCCTAATTGAACACCAGATGGATAATTTTGACTATATTAAGTTAAAAAGTTTCTGTACAAACAAAACAAATGCAGACAAGATTAGGAGGGAAGTATCTAATTGGGAAATCATCTTTACATTTAATGGTTCTGATAAAGGCCTCATTTCTAAAATATATAGAGAATTGTCTCATATATATAAGAATTCAAGCCACTCTTCAATAGATAAATGGTCAAGGGATATGAACAGACAATTTTCAGATGATGAAATTAAAACCATCTCTAGTCATATGAAAAGGTGCTCCAAATCACTATTGATCAGAGAAATGCAAATTAAGACAACTCTGAGATACCACTACACACCTGTCAGATTGGCTAAAATGACAGGAAAAGATAACGATGAATGTTGGAGGGAATGTGGGAGGGCTGGGACACTAATACATTGTTGGTGGAACTGTGAACGGATCCAACCGTTCTGGAGAGCAATTTGGAGCTATGCTCAAAAAGTTGTCAAACTGTGCATACCCTTTGACCCAGCAGTGTTTCTACTGGGCCTATATCCCAAAGAGATCTTAGAGGAGGGAAAGGGACCCACATGTGCAAGAATGTTTGTTGCAGCCCTTTTTATAGTGGCTAGAAACTGGAAACTGAAGGGATGCCCATCAATTGGAGAGTGGCTGAATAAATTATGGTATATGAATGTTATGGAATATTATTGTTCTGTAAGAAACGACCAGCAGGACGATTTTAGAGAGGCCTGGAGAGACTTGCATGAACTGATGCTGAGTGAAATGAGCAGAACCAGGAGATCATCATGCACAGCAACAACAGTATTACATGATGATCAATTCTGATGGACATGGCTCTCTGCAATAAAGAATTGTCTCATACCAGTTCCAGTTGTTCACTGAAGAAAACCATATACACCCAGAAAGAGGGACATGAAATATGGACCACAACGTAACATTTTCATGATCTCTATTGACATTTGCTTGCATTGTGTTGCCTTTCTCTGATTCTTTTTTTTTTCTTGTAGATAGGATTTTTCTTGCATAACTTCTCAAGCATTTCAACATTATTAACATGTAGTGGACTTCCTGCCATCTGGGGGAGGGGAGGGGACTGGGGGTAAAATTTGTATTGGAAAGCTTTGTAAAGATCAAGGTTGGGGAACTACCCATACATATGTTATACAAATAAAAAGCTTAAAAAAAACCCATTGTTGTACTAATTATTATTGTATTATGGACAGAAAAAGATTCATTTAATTTGTCTATCTTTCTGAATTTGTGAGGTTTTTATGTCCAAATACATGGTCAATTTTTGTGGAAATGTCATGAATACCTAAAAAAATACTTAGTCTTGTTTCTTTCTATTGAACATTATTCCTCAAATATCTACTTTCCAAAATTTTATTCAACTCCTTAGCTTTTTTTCTTATTAATTTTGTGGTTATATTTATTTAGGAGAAAGAGGATAAATTGAGGCTCACAACTATTATAATTTTAGTGTCTTTTTTCTGAAATTTATTTAACATTTCCTTCAGTAGTTCAGATGCTATATCATTTGGTGAATATATATTTTGCCTTGATTACATTGTCTATTGTACTTTCTAGCAATATGTAATTTCCTTGATTATCTCTTTATTTAGGTCTATTTTTACTTTTGATTTGTCTGAGATCATGATTATTTTTCCTGCCCTTTTTACTTTAGCTGAAGCATAATAGGTTATGCTGATTCAGTCCCTTATTTTAACTCTCTGTGTATCATTCTATTTTAAATTGTGTTTTGTGAACAGCATTTTGTTGAATTCTGGTTTATATTCATTCTGCTATCTTCCATTTTATAGGTGAATTCATTCTATTCACAGCCACAGTTATGATTAATAAATGTGTTTTTCCCTCTATGTTATTCTTATATATTTATCTTTCCCCTTATTGAATCTGTAGCTTCCTTGATAGTCTATTTGGCTTCTGACTACTACTTTCCTTAAACTACTCTTCTTCTTATTCTTTACCCTGTCTTCTCTTAACTTCTTTCTCTCCTACTTTCTTATTAGATAAGATGGATATTTGCACTCAGTCCTCTCCCTTCCTCCTTCTTGCTTCCCCCCCCCTCTCTCCCCATCTCTCTTTCTCTATGTCTCTGTCTTTCTCTGTCTCTCTGTCTCTGTCTCTGTCTCTCTTTCTCTCCTCTCCTTCTCTCTCTGAGTGTGTGTGTTTGTTTGTGTATTCTGCTCTTCTTAAACTACTTCAGATAAGAGTGAAATTCAAATGTTGCTTATTTTTCCTTTCATCCTCTACGCCATTGTATAAATGGAGCAATTGAGAAATGTGAAATAATTTTCTTCAGCATTCCTCTCTTTTCCCTCTTCTTTTCACTCTTCCATTATGCTTTTGAGACAATCCTAACATAACAGAATCATACTCATGCCCTCTAAATAGACTCCCTCTAACAACCTCAGCAATAATAAATTTCTATATCATCTTTCTTTTTTAAATTTTTTCTTTTTTTTAGCTTTTCATTTTACAAAATATATTTGTAGTTTCCAGCATTCATCCTTGCAAAACCTTGGGTTCCAATTTTTTTACCCCCCCTTTCATATTCAGCAAGTAATCCAATATATGTTTAAACATGTGCAATTCTTCTATACATATTTCTACAATTATCATACTGCACACGAAAACTAAGATCAAAAAAGAAAAAAGTGAGAGAGAAAACAAAAAGGAAGCAAACAACAACAAAAAGCTGAAAGTACTATGTTGTGATCCACATAGTTCCCACAGTCCTCTTACTCAATATAGAATGCTCTCTCCATCATGTCTACTGGAATTGTCTTGAATAACTCCATTTCAGAAAAGAGCCATGTCTATCAGAATTGATCATCATATAATATTCTTCTTGTTGTGTATAATGTTCTCTTGGTTCTACTCACTTCATTCAGCATCTGTTCATGAAAGTCTCTCCAGCCCTTTCTGAAATCATCCTGCTGTATACCATATTTCCATATATATATAGAAACAATTTAATCTTGTCTGAGCTCTTATGACTTCTCATTCATGGTTAACTTTTATGTCACTCCTGACTCTTGTGTTTGAATGTCAAATTTTCTATTTAGCTCTGGTCTTGTTTTTTTTTTTTCATCAGAAATGCTTGAAAGTTTTCTAATTAAATTTGCATTTTCCCTCCTGTAGGATTCCACTCTTTTTTTATGAGGGCAGGTTAGTCTATGTTGTAATCCTAACTCTTTTGCCTTCTGCAATATAATATTCTAAAGCCTCTACTTCTTTATAGTGGTAGCTATGAAAGCTTGTATAATCCTGACTTTGACTCAACAGTATTTGAATATTACTTGCTAGTTGCTTGCAACACTTTGTCCTTGACTTGAGAGATCTGGAACATGGATATACTCCTGTGAGTTTTCATTTTGGGATTTCTTTCTGATGACTGTTGACTGATAGATTCTTTAAAATTCTATTTTCACCTTGGTTCAAAGATATTTTTATTTTCAGGGAGATTTGGACTGTATTTTCATACCTCCTTGGCTAATTCTGCTTTTAAAGTATTATTCATTCCAGTTTTTTGGTAACTTTTATCAAACTGTTAATTACCTTTTTATAATTTTCTTGGGTAGGTTTTGTTTCTTTACCCAATTTATCTTTTACCACTCTTATTTGACTTTTAAAATCATTTTTCCCTCAGATAATGATGAATGTTTGAGGGGATGTGGGAAAACTGGAAACACTAATATATTGTTGGTGGAATTGTGAATGGATCCAACCATCCTGGAGAGCAATTTGGAACTATGCTCAAAAGGTTATCAAATTGTGCATACCTTTTAATCCATTTGTGTCTCCTGAGTTTATATCTCAAAGAGATCTTCAAGGAGGGAAAGGGACCCACATTTGCAAAAATGTTTGTGGCAGCCCTTTTTTGTAGTAGAAAGAAACTGGAACCTGAGTGGATGCCCATAAATTGGAGAATGGCTGAGTAAGTTATAGTATATGAATGTTATGGAATATTATTGTTCTGTAATAAATTATCAGTAGGATGATTTCAGAGAGGCCTGGAGAGAGTTACATGAATTGATGCTAAGTGAAATGAGCAGAACCAGGATTTCATTGTACATGGCAATGGCAAAATTATACGATGATCAATTCTGATGGATGTGGCTCTTCTCAACAATGAGATGATTCAGGCCAGTTCCAATGATCTTGTGATGATGAGAGCCATCTACACTCAGAGAAAGGACTGTGGATCACAACAGCATTTTCATTTCTTTTGTCATGGTTTGCTTGAATTTTAGTTTCTTTCTCATTTTTCCCTTTTTGATCTGATTCTTCTTGTTCAGCAAGATAATTGTATAAATATGTATGCCTATTACATAATTTTTACCATATTTAAAATATATTGGATTACTTGCCATCTAGGAAAGGGAATGGAGGGAAGGAGGGGAAATTGGAACACAAGATTTTTTAAGAGTCAATGGTGAAACATTATCCTTGCATATGTTTTGAAAATAAAAAAACTTCAATAAAAAAAAAGAAAAGAAAAAAAATAAAATCATTTTTTCTCTCTTAAAAAATCTCTTTAACTCTTCTAAGAATTCTTGTTGGGTTTATTTGTGATCTGCATTTTTCTTGGAGGCTTCACTCCTGGTTTTCAAGCGATTGTTTTCTTCTTTGTGTCTTGGGTTTCCTTTTCACTATAATAGCTTTTATAATAAGGTTTCCCCCCCCCTTTTGTTTTCAGCCTCCTTTTTTGACTTTGAATTTTGTGTTAGTTTTGGGCTCTGCTCACCTCTAGATGAGGTGGAGATGTACTTTCTCTACTTTCACAGCTCAGTCTGTTGGTCTATAAATTTTTGGTGCTTCCAAAGTGGTGTGAGCTAGGGACAGGTCTATTTGCTGCCCTTCTGGTCTATAAATTCCTGACCCAGTTTGACTGTCCATTGACTGTGCTGGACTTAGTCACAGAGAGCCTACGGATGGGTTATTCAGGTTCAAAGTGACTGAATTGTTAGTACCCTCTTGGTTTTGATTTTTTTCCTGGCTTTATTCCACTGAAATCTTATTCTCAGGGCTAAACATTAAAACTGAGTCCTGATTCTACTCTTAGATTCAGAGCTGCAAAACTATTTTTTGGAATAAATTCCTTGCTCCTTAGACAGGTATGATCCCTGCTCCTTCACAACCATTTTTGTTCCTCTCTGTCCTTCAATTGTGACCTGAGATTGGGTAATGGGTGACAGAGCTTCCAGGTAGCACCCATTACTGCTCCTAGTATGGCAGTCCCCTGGAATCTTTTTGTTCAGGTGTTCAGTTCCCTGGTAGGTTCTCTGTTACTGTTGCCACCATCACAGTCCTCTGCCCCTTCTGTCTGTTATGAAGCTGTCACTACTGCTGTACTGTGTTCCTAGCCAGTCTTCATTCCAGTGTCTATATACCTCCATGTCTTCCTAAGCTGCCTTAGACTAGAAAAATTATCCAGTTTGACTTTTTCTTCGCTTTTCTGAACAGAATTTGGTCTGTTGCTTTTTATTGGTCATTATAGGGGAGAATGGGAGGGAGCTAAGACAAAACTGCTTCATGTCACTCTGCCATCTTAACTCTACCTTCCTAAAGAAATCTTAATGGAAAGCAGACATATCTAGTGTACCAATGCCCTGTGTCAATTAAATTGCCAATGGTCTTTGTAGGAAGGAAAGTCCATTCACCTGGAAACATCTTGAAAAACCTTTACTAAAATAATGTCCATCAAAAGTGAGTTAGTTATTTAACATTTATTAAGCAACTAACATGTGCCAGGAATTGTGCCAAGCACCAGCACAAAGTGTGTGCTAAGTGTAATATTGGTTAGTATTTATATAGCACTTTGAAATGTGAAAAAATGTTTATATACACTATCTCATTTAAGTCCCATAAGATTGATATCATTGATCTCCTCCATTTTATAAATGATGAAATTAAGGTTCAGAAGAAACAAATGATTTGTCTATGGTCACACAGCTGGTGATATATCAAAAACATGACCTGAATACAATTCTTCCAGACTCTTAATTCTAACACTCATTCCACTATTCTGAGATATATTGCTGTCTGTTGCTTCTATGTAATAAAAATGATGATGTCAATGATAATGATGGTGATGACAGCAGCAACAACTTACATATTATGAGATCAAATAATAGCTCCACCAAAAGTGTAATAATGTGCCTGAATTTCCACAGCCACTTCAACATCACCAGGCTCTGCTTTTTGGATCATCTTTGACAACTAGCATAGCATTTGGCGAAGCTTCAGAATTGTCTTAATTTGCATTTTACTTACTAATAATAATTTGGGGTGTATTTTCAAATGGGCATTTGTAATTCATAATTTTCCTTTAGACCATTTATCTATTAGGGAATGCTTCTTTGTGGTGATTTGCATTGTATTGATTTCCTATAAATCTCAGGTATAGAAATTATATCAGAATACTTGATGTAAACATCCTCCCCTCACTGTTCAGTTTTTCCTGCTTATTCTACCTTCATTGATTGTATCCATGTAAAGTCCTTAACATTTTATATAATTGAAATTGTACATTTTTTATGATTTTCTCTATTCCTTGTGTGGTTAATATTTCATTTGTAAAAAAAAGTTTTTTCTCTCATTTTTCTGTAAGACTTTTTGAATTATGGTATTTAGATTTTTTTTTGGATTTTGCTTTTTGAGGAGACCTATAATCCTTAGATCATCTTTTCATATCTTGTCTTCTAGTTAAAATCTTCTTGAAAATTGCTCCATTAATTTTCCTTTTGCCTTTGTAGTTTAAAATTCTGATTCTAGAATTTTTCTCTTCAGAGAATCTATTATTATGGAGGGTTTGAAGGTTTTTTGGTTTGAAGTTTTCTACTCTCTTTTAAATTTGCTTATTTATTCCATAAGAATTTTAATTACTGTCCTCAATTTAAAATATGTTTTCATTTTTACATCTTTGATTGCTCTTCTAAGTCATTTTGGAGACCCTTGAAGTTGGAATTATTATGTGAGTGGCTTTCACCTTCCACATATGATTTTGGTCTGACTTTCCTTTATTGAGAATTTGCCCATTGAGATGGTTCTTTCATTTGAATGTTTGTATATTTCTTCTCCCATCAGCTTTTAATATTGCTTGTTCAATAATGCTGCTGATTTTTATATGGTGTCATTGCCATAAAGTTGCTCCTTTCTGTTAATTTTTTCCATTCTCTAGGTTCAATTCTTATGTATGTGTTTTTCTTTCCCTGTTCTCTTCTCCCTTTGATCACTGACTTTGGACAAGACCAGTGTTCTTCATATGGTGCAATTGACTAGGGAACATTGTTACACAAAAGTCTCTGAGATTCTATTGCAGTGGTACCTATTCTTCATTTTTTAGAGCTCCACCCTCCTCTCTGTATTTAGAAAAAGGGTAGTAACTTGAAAAATCTCACTTAAATCTAAGTTTCACACATAAGTCAAGACATTATTCTGTGATGTCATTGGTTCTCTTTGGAACAAAACCCCAATAACTTGACCATTTTTTTCTGAGACTGATTTTCTCTGTTTTCACCCTGACCTCAGATGCTATTAGAAAAATGGTTATGAGTAGGTTCCATTTGTACATTCCTGCAGTGGACAGGTCTGAGAAATCTTTGTAACAGGGTTTCTCCTCTTTCTTTCCCTTATTCTTTCTGTTTGCTATCTATTTCCTCCTTCACGGTGTCCTCCAGCATTTTACTTTGGGAGTCTTCCCTACTCGATGATCTTATTTTTTTGGCCTCCCTCTCCTCCAAAGCTGTCTCCATTCAAGACTTAGTTTGACAAGATTCATCAGCCTCAATCTGCCCTTGGAGTATTTAGAGGTGGGAGACTGAAGATAGGCAGGGATATCAAAAGAAATGAGTTTCTATTTCCGGTCACAGGAAAAGGTGCTCCAAGTCACTATTGATCAGAGAAATGCAAATTAAGACAACTCTGAGATACCACTACACACCTGTCAGATTGGCTAAAATGACAGGAAATGATAATGATAACTGTTGGAGGGGATGTGGGAAAACTGGGACACTGATACATTGTTGGTGGAACTGTGAATGGATCCAACCATTCTGGAGAGCAATTTGGAGCTATGCTCAAAAAGTTATCAAACTGTGCATATCCTTTGACCCAGCAGTGTTTCTACTGGGCCTATATTTCAAAGAGATTGTAAAGGAGGGAAAGGGACCCACATGTGCAAAAATGTTTGTGGCAGCCCTTTTTGTAGTGGCAAGAAACTGGAAATTGAAAGGATGCCCATCAATTGGAGAATGGCTGAATAAATTATGGTATATGAATGTTATGGAATATTATTGTTCTGTAAGAAATGACCAACAGGAGGATTTCAGAGAGGCCTGGAGAGACTTGCATGAACTGATGCTGAGTGAAATCAGCAGAACCAGGAGAACAGTATACACAGCAACAAGATTATACAATGATCAATTTTGATGGACATGGTTCTCTTCAACAATGATGTGATTCAAACCAGTTGTTCAGCGATGAAGATAGTCATATACATCCAGAGAGAGGCCTGTGGGAACTGAGTGTGAACCACAACACAGCATTTTAATGCTTTCTGTGAATATTTCCATGCATTTTGTTTTCCTTCTTAGGTTGTTTTTTCTTCTTCTCTTTCTAGATCTGATGTTTCTTGTGCAGTAAGATAACTGTATAGATATGTATACATGTATTGTATTTGTCATATAATTTATCCTATTTAGTATGTATTAGGTTACCTGTCATCTAAGGGTGGGGGGTGGGGGGAAGGAGGGGAAAAGCTTGGGAAAAAAAGTTTTTGCAAAGGTCAATGTTGAAAAATCACTCATATGTTTTGTAAATAAAAAGCTTTATATAAAAAAAAAGAGATGAGTTTCAACCTGCTTTTGGATGGGTTCTCCAAAAGACATTGCTAAAGTCTTAATTCCATTTTTAAAAGCTTTTTATTTTCAAAACACATGTATAGATAGTTTTCAACATTCACCCTTGTAAAACCTTGTTTCCAGTTTTTTTTACCTCCCTTCCCTCCACTCCCTCCTCATAACAGCAAGTAATTCAATATATGTAAAACATGTGCAGTTCTTCTATACATATTTCCATAAGTATCATTCTGCATAAGAAAAAATCAGATCAAAAAGGAAAAAAAATAAGAAAGAAAACAAAAAATCAAGCAAGCAAGCAACAAAAAAGTGAAAATACTATGTTGTTATCCACATTAAGAATCCACAATCCCTTCTCTGGATGCAAATGATTCTCTCCATCACAAGACCCTTGGAATTGGCCTGAATCACAAGATGTTAATTCCAAAAATCAATGTCCGAGAATGTAGCAGCAAAGATGTGTGTCAAAGTCAGCATGGCTTCCAGATATGGGTCAGATTAACACTAATAAGTGATAGGTTTGAAATTTTTTTAAGTAATAGCTATCCTGTGATAGGTTATTTGATATTTCTCCTCTTTGTAATTGCATTTGGTAATGGTTTTTTTATTTGGTTTACTTTGGGGAAGGATTGATGTTGAGAAGAGAACCACACTTTAAAATCCCTCTCCCATCATCTTCTGAGGTTTCTCTTAAGTCCTTTCTACTATACCATGTTGTCTCTCTGAAAGAGGACAATTTTCTCAGGAATTCTTGTAGAAAAATGACAAATATCAACATCAGTGGACTTTGGTGACAAATCAGAGTACCTCAGTCCAGAATGACTTTCTGGATAAGATGTGCCTTCAGATTTAGAAGATTAGAAGTACTACTTTAGAAGTAGGATAGTGAATAGAGTCCTGGGCCTGAAGTTTGAAATACCTGAGTTCAAATCTGGCCTCAAACTTTACTAGCTGTGTAATTCTGGTCAAATTTTTTCACATCTCTTTGCTTTAGTTTCTTCATTTATAAAATGGAGCTAATAATAGCATCTACCTCTTAAGGTTGTTATGAAGATCAAATGAGATAATATTTATAAAGTTTTTATTACCATTTCTGGTATATAGTAAGTGTTATATGATTGTTAGCTATTATTAGTATTAGTTAGACAAAGCTATATTACATTATATTTGTGTCTATTTGAATCAGCCTTGGAATAAATCTTTTCTTTGAATTTAATTCAATAATTTTTAAGCATCTACCATAGTCAAAGCCCTGGGGATGTGAAGACAAAAAAGAACAAAAGTTGACATAAAAGAGCCTACATTTTTAGGAGATACTTCATTGAAACAGAGAAGGAAATATAATGAAATATGAAGTGGCAGTGAGAATTAATACCAAATGAAGGCAGAAAAGGTTTTCCATATGTGATAGCATCTGAATTAAGCATTGAAAGATACTAAAGATGGTAACAAGGGAGGAGGTGAGTAGAAAGAGCATTCCACATATAAAGGATAATTGTGGAAAGGCAAGTAGATGGGAAATGGGATGTTGAGTTTGGGAATCAGCAAAGTTAACAAATTTGGAATAAATTTTTGAAAGGGAATAATAAAACAAATCTGGAATGATTGCCATGAAAGACTTAAAATGCGAACCTGTATTTATAAAAAATATGAGCTGCAAAGCTTGTATTTTGTTCTAGAGGTGATAGAGAATCACTAGATGTTCTTGAGCAAAGGAGGGGCATGGCCATATTTGTGCTTGAATAAGTTTATTTTGGCAGCTGTGTGGAAGATGAATTGGGGAGGAAAGAAACTGGAAGCAGGGAGCACAATTTATCAGATATCAAAACAATCCAGGTGAGATATGATGGGGACTTGAAAATGGGGAGTCATATGAGGATAGAGAAAGGGGCAGATATTGAAGATGTATGGAAAAAGACTCCACTGCACTTAATCATTGATTGAATAAAGGTGAGAAGGAGGAAGAATTGAGGAATGTTCTGAGATTGTGTCTGAAAGGATTGGGGAGTTTGCAGGAATTTGTTTTTCATTTTGAAGAGAATCAATGACATCACACACAAGTGATGTCTTGACTCCAGTGTGAATTGGATTTAAGGAGGCAGAGTTGCACAAAGTCATCACCTTTACTCTTTCTTCCAGAGCCATCCAAGTCCAGTGGCAGGACAAAAGTCAAGCTGACTTGAGATGGTCCCCAATGCAGTGGATGACCTTGGTGTCCTCAATGTCTGACCAAACTCTTAAGTGTCCCATAGAGCCTGCTTCAGCCATTTTTATGGCCCTTGAAACAAATTTCTCTCATCCACTCATTCCACTGGGAGAAGTCTTCATAAGCTTGGGGTAGATATTCCCTTAACATACTGATAGATTTGAGGCCTGTAGGTTTTAGGGGAGGTTGATAATAATTTCTATTTTGGATTTTCTGTACTCAGGTCTGCTTCTGAGGAACCCCTTTGTTCTTGGGGAAAGCTTGACTGCTGAGTAGGGGAACATGAGAATAACCTCTGCAAGTTTCCAGATGGTGGCCATGGAAATGTCAGCGAAGAGGAGGGATCCTGACAATTAAGTAATTACTTCACAGGGAGAATACCTGAATTCAGCCAAATCCCATCTCTGCTCCATTAGCTATGTGGCTTTTGGAAAATCACTTCTCTCAAAGCCTTAATTTTCTTCCCTGTAAAATAAAAGAACTATTTGATATTTAAGGTCCCTTCCTGCCCTATGACTTCTGTCCATTGTGAGGGGACTGTTCTCTGACTTCTGTCCACTGTATGTTCTGAACCCTCTGGGATTGCCTCCCAGAAGTTTTATGAAATCCTCTAATTCTTTAGACTGGAGACCTGGAAAGGGAAATCCAAATGATCTTCTGCCAGGAATAACTCGAGCACCAATAGGGCTGACCATCCCTCCCCATCATATAAGTACATAAAGTTACATGCAGACACATGCCGAGCTTAGGTTCACATTTATCCCAGACAGGTTCAGGCAACAAAGGATAAAAAGATACGTCTTTGTTTGGTGTGGTGAGTGCCAGCCCTTGTGCCCAGCTGTCTAAAGGAGGAATATGTGTATGTGTGTGTGTGTGTGTGTATGTGTGTGTGTGTGTGTGTGTGTGTGTGTGTGTGTGATGGGAGTGGGGGGTGGGAGGTAGTTGCCATACTATTTCAGAATAACCAAGAAGCACATCTGTAGATTTTGTACTTATTTGCTTAGTTTTAGATGAGGACAGAGCTATAATTGCTTGTCAAATTGATTGACATTTTTTAGAAATGTCTTTTTCTTGAAACATTACCCCCTCCCCAAAGAATAGTTTAAACTATTTTTTTACCCCCTCAACTTGTTTTCCCCCTGTCTTAAAGTAGTAATTACTTAATGAATAGCCCTCCACATTTCCTGTCATTTGCAGGCCATAATGAGCAACTCTTTTTGTCTGCTTTGTTAACAACAATAAAAACTATTTTAAAAAAAGCCCCAACCCACAACAAACACCCAAGACCTCTGTAGGCCAGCTCCCAGTGGCCCTGTGAATGTTCCACAACAAATTACTTCCTGCTGTACACACTGAGACAACAAGTTATCTCTTCTATTCAATTCTTAAGAGAGGGTGCCTTATTTTTCATGCCCCAAAGTTTGTTACAAAGCCAGGCTAGGTAACCTGGACCAGTCTCACTGAGACCTTTTTACAGACTAACACTGAATCTTGGCTCTGAACTTTGTGGCTGCTTAATTTTTTTTTCTTTTCCTTTTTTCAGTTATTAAATATTTATATTTTTCTCTCCTGCCTCTTCCCTTTGTGGCTGCATTTTGCAAGTGATCCAAAGATTTTGAAAATCATATAAACCAGAACTCAGAATTATATGAGCACAAAGACCCACCATTGCTCCATTGGGATTTTGTGCTTTTAATGTATTAGAATCTTTGGAAATAGCTTGCTTCTTATATGATGTAGTGAACTTGGAGCATGCTAGAGATGGGGTCAGAAAGAACTGGATTTAGATCCCACCTCTGAAGTTTGCTAGCTGTGTGACTCTAGGGAAGTCACTCAATTTTTCTGTACCTTGGTTTCTTCATTTGTAAAATGGGAATCATTGCATTGATAGTACCTATTAATAATATGGTTGATGTTGGGGGGATTCAAATGAGACAAAATTTGTAAAATTGCAAATTTTTTATATAACTATTATTTTTATTATCATAAACTCAAGGATTTGGAGGTAGAAGAGACCTGGCAGATAATCTGGTCCGCTCTGATTTTGTAGATGAGCCCAGAGAGGTAAGATAATTTAAGTAATATATATATATTATGTATTATATATATATAAACATATATCTATACATACATATACACCCAATTACTAGCATTTATCAAATGCCAATTATGTGCCAAGCACAATGCTAGGCACTAGGGACATAAAGAGAAACATTTCCTGTCTTCGAGGAGCTTTCACTCTAATAAGGAGAATTACCTGTACAGGTACAGATACTCACAAAATAGATACAAGATAACTAGTGTTGATGGTAGCATCATCTGTAGGGGAGGCTGGGAAAGGCTGCAAACAGAAAGTGGCTCTTAAGCTGGGTCTTGGAGAAAATCAGAAATTATAAGACATGGAGGTGGGGAAGGTAGACATTCCAGGCAAGGGGAACATCAAGCGCAAAAGCAAAGAATGGAGAGGAGGAGTGCCATATGTGAGGAACAGTGAAAAATCCAGTTTGGCTGGACCATAGAAATATTTGTAATGAGGCTGGAAAGCTAGGAGGGGGTCAGGATGTGAAGATCTTTCAGTGATGAACAGGAATTATATTTGCTCCTGGAGATGACAGGAAGCTGTTGGAGTTCAGTATTGAGTGACTAAAGGGGGCTGGCATAGAGCTGCACATTTGGGAAAGTGAGAGAGAAATTTGAGACAGAGAGACCAAAAAGGAGAATATTGCAATAATCCAGGTGAGAGGTGATAAGGGGCTGAACTTGGGTGGTGGCCATCTGAGTGGAGAAAAGAGATCCAGTCCTGTTACTTCATTAATTAAAGGGTACTTCCAGGGAGGAAACTCCTTCTACCAATGCAAGTTTGTACCTGCTTTGCAGTTTATATTGTCTTAGAAAATTTCTTGGAATTCTGAGATGTAACTTGACCAAGGTCGCATGGTCAGTACAAGATAGAAGCTGGTTTTGAATCCATGTCTTCCTGTATCCACACAAGCCCCATAAATAATTCAGTAGAGAGGGGATAGATACTTCCTATGGGGGGCCATACAGCAGACCCATATCTGTTCCATCCTTTTCTCTGTCCCTATAAAAGCTGTGCTAGGCTGAAGGCAAGAATATAAGGAGAAGCTGAGGAAGAGATTCACAAGTTACCTTTTTTTTCTTCTTTGTAAATCATTTTGAAAGGAGAAAAGGAAAAAAAGGGTGGAGGTCAGAAGAAGCCCACAAGGCTTTTTGGCAACATCAGGACTTTATTAGACAGAACTAGAATTTTCCCAATGTCCCTAATTCTGTACAGTCCCCCAACCCCCAGCTCTCAGTGGGGCTTCATTCTGCTTGGAATTTCATCCATCCCTGATGTCATTCCCGCTGGGGTTTGACTTCATTTTGAGTCAGTGACCCAGCCCTCAAGTTCTTCTCCGTTAAAAATCTATCGGCAGTACATAAACTAGCGCAGACATAGTTGGAGGCATACAGAGACTGACTAGCAGTAGAGACCAGGCCAACTATTTTTACAATTCTTTTTTGGAAAGGGTTTTTAAAAAAGCCTCTTGCACATCTCATGCTTCCCATCACACACATGGGGCCTTTCAAGTGTCTCCATCCACTGAGTCTTTGGGCCTCGGATGCTGCACATTCCAAAGAACCCAGCCTATGGTATTCTAAGGAAGCTTCTCAACCTGGCTTGGTTATAATTATAAGCAGTATCTACCCATTTATTGGATGCCTCTTTTCTGTAATGTGGGCTGTTGCTTCTGACAGAGCTCTGAAGCCCTGAAAACTCCCTCCTCCCCTGCTGTCTCTGGGGGAAGGGCTGGCTTTGTAGCTCTTGACCTGGGCCATCACCCCAGAACAAATCTCATAGGCCACTTGGATTCTTGTGAAGTTAGAAGGTTCAGAGACTCATTTTGGCTCCTTGGAGTCTTGACCAAGTTTTGCTGGTAGACAGTAAAATTCTCCAGGGTTCCCTTTCATGAGGCCTTTCCTGAAGGCGACTCACTCTGAAGAATCAAACTGAGGCAAAAGAGAAAGACTGCCTATACAACTTCATTTTTCTGGTTTCCTGGCTCTGTAAATTCTCTTCTCCAGACAAAAACAAAAACACTAGGAAGTTTTGAGGGAGTTGCTATGCAAGGAAGGGTATAGGATTTTACATTTTGTTGAAAGTTCTTATAAGTCACTGGGAAATTATTTTTAAGAACAAAGAGAAGAAGTCCAAATTAAATAATGACATTATCTCATCCCTTCTTTCTCTCCCTTCTTTCCTCCCTCCTTCCTTCCTTCCTTCCCTCCTTCCCTCCCTCCCTTCTCCCCTCCCTCCTCCTTCCTTCCTTCCTTCCTTCCTTCCTTCCTTCCTTCCTTCCTTCCTTCCTTCCTTCCTTCCTTCCTTCCTTCCT
>JAJPUD010002775.1:76198-94341 GCA_023553655.1 Myrmecobius fasciatus
CCTCCCTCTTTTCCTTCCTTCCTTCCTTCCTTCCTTCCTTCCTTCCTTCCTTCCTTCCTTCCTTCCTTCCTTCCTTCCTTCCTTCCTTCCTTCCCTTCCCTTTCTTTCTTCCTTCCTTCCTTCCTTCCTTCCTTCCTTCCTTCCTTCCTTCCTTCCTTCTTTCCTTCCTTCTTTCCTTCCTTCCTCTTTCTTCTGAACTCATGATTTCATCAACATTGAGAATTTCCAGCTGAGAAAACTGTCTGTACCACTGTAGGTCAATGCTTTTTCTATAACTTAGTTTCTTAGAGAGCTGCCTAGATCACTAGAGGTTCAGTGACTTATTCTAGATCTAGACAGTATGTATCAGAGGTAGGGCTGAACCCGGATCTTGTTGGCTTCAAAGACATGGATTACACCACAAAACAAATGCTTGCATTTATATAGGTGAGACGCTTCTTACCACTAAGGGTCTGATGATATGGTGATGATAGATTTCTTTTTGTTTTTGGTCTAGCCTCTGATTTCATCAGTGTAAAGTGCTCCCTGGTGAAGAAAATTCCTTCAATTATAGAGATCAGCGACTGTTCTACAATTTATGATATCAGAATATTGCCTGGGCTTATGAGAAGCAAAATGATTTGTCCAGGATTTCACACTGTTAAGTATTAAGTACTTGATTCCAGGTTGTTCTGACACTGACTTAGCTCTATCCACTATGCTATATTACCTTTTATAAAATAATAAAAGATATTTTAATTGTACTTTTAACTTTAAAAAGTGATTTTTTAATATTTTCTTATTGGATAGTCACAATAGTCCTGTGAAATACACACAGACACAGACACACACACAAACACACACACATAACATAGTGAGAATTATCTTATTTAACAGATGGAGAAATTGAGGCTCAGAGAAATAAAGCAATTTGACCAGGGGAATAAAGATTGTAAGTATCTGAGGCAGAATTTGAACACAAATCTTGACTCCAAGTCTATTCTCTTCACTACACTCTCCTTTTTAGAGAGTGAGAAAACTTCTCCTACCAGGGTAGGTCAGTGCCTTCTCAGGTAGGCTTTAGCCCACTCTGGATATGAGGCAGAACAGAAGAATTTTCTTGTTGAGACTTTCATAGCAGTCCTTGCCTGTGAATGACATACTATTATAGGAAAATAGAGAGAAATCTTTGCCCACTGTCCTGAGCATCTACCCGCCACATTTTTTATACTATCTTTACATATAATCTAACATATTGACATTCTTCTTTGTTGCTCCACCAAGATCACTCCTACTTCTCCCTTCCTCCCTCCATTACATAAATATTGGCCAAAGAGAATGAGGAAAATAGAGAATCATGGAGCACCACAAGTACCTACCTCTCTGGCTCTTCCAATGGTTGAATTACACATTGCTTGGGAAACAATTGTGGTTGAAACTTTCCTCACAGTCTAAGAAGGCTATGAAGATACTCTACTGGACAGTCTGCCGCAATTCTCCAGAAAAAGATGGCTGAGGTGAATAGGGCTATAGGAACTGGGGACTAGGTCATATTGCCTGAGTGGGAGATTTGGGTTCATCCATTCCTGATCTCCTTTTACCATCCTCATCATATGTATCACTTCTATTTCCAGAACAGTGAGAGATCCATTGGCCAGGGGTAGTGACCTTTCATTCTAACCCATCTCCAGATCAGGCACTGAGTAAGGTTTAGAAGTGAGAGTAGTTGCTACCCTTCCTCTCACCTCAGTCTGACTATGGTCAATGATTTGGGTCAATTTGGGTTAAATTGCTCTAAATAGGATAGTCGGTCATCCATCTACCTTATCACCACATCCTGATGGCCTGTCCTTTGAAACTGACAGATCCCCAGACAATTTATTAGTCCAGAGTTCATTTCTCTGCTTCTTCTACCTGCCCGACCAGCACGTCTCACTTGTCTCTCAGTATTAGTCCTAAAAGGCAGGTGATCCTTCTGCATTAACATGATATATATGAAGTTTTCTTTTTTTCCTGGAAAGAATAATCAAGATTAGAGCCTCTCTCATTTTGTACCTTTCTTTTGCCTTTTTCAAATGCTACCTTCACATCACAGAATTTCAGAGTGGGAAGGGACCTTAGTGGATGTCCAGATCAACCCCATAACTGGATAAGAGTCCCCATAATACAACCAACAAATCGTCATCCAGATTTTTCTTGAAGACCTTTAAGGAGGAAGAATCCCCTATCTTCAAGGAATCCTATTTCCTGTTTGTCAGGGGATGTTTCCTAACATTAAGTCCAGATTTGTCTCTTTACAACTTCCAATCATTTCTGTTCTCTGAGACTAAGCAGAACAAGTCTAATCTTTTTTTTCCACACGACCAACTGTTGTTCTCCCAATCTTTTCTTCTTAAATCTAAATAGCCCCTGTTTCAACTGTTGTTCTTAAGGCATGATCACCCTGGTTGCTCTCTACTGCATCTCTTTTAGCTTGGTAATTTTTCCTAAAATGTGATACTTAGAATTAAACATGAAACTTCAGATGCCATCTAATTAGGATTGGATATTGGAGATTATAGTTCTGAGACATTTATAACTCTCAAAAAAGCCTAAAATTGTGTCTCTAATCCACTAAAACTCATAGAACTTTCTTAGAACAATTGTTGTCTAGTCATTACTCCTTTATCTTGTACTAGTGAAGTTGATTTTTTGAACCGAAATACAAGATTTAACATGTATTCCTATTTGATTTGATTTGGCCCAACATTTTTGTCTATTTGGATGCTGTTTACATTGTACAGAGTGTCAGCTAGTTCCCTCAAGCTTCTATTGTGGAAGTCATTTTAGGTAGACAGAAATTTTTGACCAAAATATCTGCCAAAAGTCAATTCCTATCTACATGTTATATGGGCTTCCTTGTAAGGAATGAATCAACTAATCTATGTAATACTATAAATATGGATCTGATCAGCAATTGGGAGGCCCATCCTCATAGGTAGAGCTGCCCACAAGTGGAATAAAATTGAATACCTGATAGAGTCCTGTGTTGGAAAATATGACTTTGACCACACTTATCAGTGTGTACATCCTGCCTTGCAAATGCAGGATAGTACTGGGGATTATTATTGAAAACTCTTCTAAAATTTCAAAGTCCTAGTTCCTTTTCATATCTTGTCATGGAAGGGTGCCCTGTGTTCTGGAGAACTGTGCCAGGAGTTCAGAACCTCTGGTGGGTACTTTCAAGTCAGAACTTGTGCTGATAAGATATCCTGTCATTCAAGTATTACATGGAGAAGTTCATCATTTTGGTGAAAGGTGAGAATTATTATTGTTTTGGAGATAATTGGAAGACCATAAGTAGGGAAAGCACTAGCTTTGAAGTTGGACACCTGGGTTCAAATTTTACTTCTAAATCTATGAAAACTCCAGATACCATGTAGTCTACTCCCTCTCCCCCTTTTAAAATCAGATCAGAAGTGATCAATTCTGTTGGACCTGACTCTTTTCAGCATTGAGGTGATTCATATCTGCATCCAGAAAGATGATTGTTGGGATTAAATATGGATTATAATATTGTATTTCACATTTTTCTTGTTGCTTGCTTTTTGTTTTCTTTCTCATTTTTCCCTTTTTGATCTGATTTTTCTTGTGCAGTATGATGATTGTGGAAATTTGTATTGAAGAACTGCACATGTGTAACATATATTGGATTATTTGCTGTCTAGGGGAGGGATTCAGGAGAGGGAGGGAGGACAATTTGGAATACAAGCTTTTGCAAGGTAAATGTTTAAAACTATCTTGCATGTATTTTGATAATAAAAAGCTATTATAAAAAAAAAAACAGATCAGGGGATCGTATATTTAGAGCTGGAAGAGACCTTAATTAGAAAAGACTACTTCCTCATTTTCTTGACAAGGAAACTAAGCTCACATACTTCTTTCTCACATAGCTTTCATACTTCTTTCTGTCACTATATCCCCAACATTAGTGCAATGTTTGGCATAGAGTTATCATTTAATAAATCCTTATTAACTTAAGCATAGGAGAAACTGGGTAACTTGTCCTAAGTCACACAGAGTCAGGATTTGAATTCAAATTATCTGAATTTTTTAACAGTATTCATCTCACTGTACTTTACTGCTTTTTCTAGACAGGTCTTGATCTGCTTGGAAACCATGGATCTTTGAGAAACTAAAATATTATAAACTTATTGAGATGAAGGATGGTCTCTAGTCATCTTTGTATCCCCAGCATCTCACTTATTGCCTAGTGAATGGTTAGTTGTTGATAAACTTTTAAAAATGGAATTGATTTGAATTAGTATTGCATTTTAAAGTATCAGAAATCCCTCATTTGGAGACGAGAGCAAGTTTCCTTTCCACATAGTAGCTATTCCTGTGGAATGGAACTGTGTGGTACACTGTACATTCTTCTCATTTCCATTGTGTGTTTTATCAAGCCAGGGGAAACCCTGGATTTACGGCCCTGCTGGTCCCTAATTAACGTAATTATATAACAATGAATAAATCAGGGTGACCTAGAGACCTTGGAGTTTTCTAAGTCTATACAATGTGGTCCGAAGACAAGGGGAAGGAAGGCAGGGAAGTCCTCAAGATTAATCAGATAATGAGGGAAATTCTTTAGTTCTTAGCACAAGGCTTTCCCTGCCCCTTGGCAGGGCCCACAGGGAGCTCCCAAATCCATAGAGGCCCTGACCCTGTGGGGCTGATAACGGGTATGCCTTGACCACAGCAAGATATACAGCAAACAGAGCTTTATCTCCCATCTCCATATTGCAAGGCCAGAATCAATAAGCTCTCATCACTCAGACATCTTGCAGGAAGCCGGGAGGAATCAGTATCCCTGTTAAGGTCAAAGGTGACCAGATCTTGGCCAGCAGAAACAGGAAATTCATGTGCCCTGTGAGGGGCAGATTTTGGCAGAAAGAGCAGGAAAGATGGCAAGGAGGAAAAGCTTGAGGGAATGGAGCCTTTGTCTCTGAGGGCTCTCCCTCACTAGCACATTTTATGTCTAAAAGGATGTGTGTGTGTGCACATTGTGCTATAATATCCAAGAGCCTGGCAAGAAAAGAGAAACTGAGGGAAGGGGGGAAAGTCCTCATTCTGGAAACATCTGGATTTTTATATGTTCAGTATCTCCAGAGAGTTTTTTGTTTGTCCTCTTTGACAATAAATTCAATACTTTTCACTAAGATATATGAAGCAGGAAATTCATATTAAAGGTTAAGTATTCCTATTTCAATCTAGCCAAGGGTTGCTAATAAGAGCCCAGCTTTTCAAAAAATCAGCAGTGTTATAGTCCTTTTAAGAGAATATTATATTTGTGGGGTTGGCAGGGGAGAGCCATCTTCAGAGCTCCCCCTTCCCAGCCCAGCCCTTTGGAATGGCTCTTAGTATCAGGAGGTACTTGGGGAGGGTGTGGAGAGGGGTTTCTGAGGGTACCAGCCTGCCATTAGAGAAGTATGAAACCCCTGGAAGCTCTCCCCAAATGGCAAGCCCTGCTAAACTGGCCACAGATGTGCTGGCACTGAGGCAGGACTGGCATCCAGGTGAGAGAGGACCTGAAATCTCATTCGTTGCCCCTCTGCTGACATGGTCAGTGATCCTTGGAAAAAAGTCACTTGATCATAAGGGATTCTCTACTGGAACAATTCATTAGTTCTCAATGAGTAGAGATGGAAAGGAGCCTGATCATTATTTTCCCCTCCCAGGCTGTCCCCTCCCTGTGCTGCCCACAGGAATAAGGGTGGTGTCCCAATCTGTCCATCATGGCCAAGTGGGAACCATTGTACTCATGTGTTACAGATCTGGAGTGGGCCTTCAATGAGGGCATGCTATTGGGTGTTGAATCTGTCCTTCAAGGACAGACTCAGTAGGGGATGGAAAGCTAGTGGATTTTTACCCTCAGAAGGGAAGGGGAGACTAGACTGAAAAATTATAATGCACATAAAAATACCAAGTTTTCAGAAAAAAACTGGTGCCAAAAGCATAGTTCTCTGATAAACTGCTCAGGTACTGAAGGCAGGACAAACTTGGGTCAGTCTTATTCTGGCACTTTTTAGGTAAGGAAACCATGATTAATATTGAGAGAATGTGTGAGAATGTGAGAACCGGGTGTTAAACCTCGGACTTCCAACTCCCACTCTTGCTTGCTGTGTAACCATAGGAGAGTCAATTAACCCCTCTGAGTCTAATTATTTCTATTTTACAGTTGGTGAAACTTTTACTTATACTAACTACCCTATGGAGTGGCTGTGAGGCACTTTAAAAAACTTAGTTTTATCCAAATGGTACTCATAATTATTGTTATTACTTTAATTATTATTATTATTAATTTAAGTAGTAGTTCTTTAAGACTAAAAAAGAGCAGATATTGTTTTGCCTTTCAAAAAAGAGACTATATGCATAAGGTGGGACCTTGATTAAGATTTCTGTCCAAATTCCATAACATAT
Source organism: Myrmecobius fasciatus (assembly GCA_023553655.1). Classification (NCBI taxonomy): domain Eukaryota; kingdom Metazoa; phylum Chordata; class Mammalia; order Dasyuromorphia; family Myrmecobiidae; genus Myrmecobius; species Myrmecobius fasciatus. The sequence goes on from JAJPUD010002775.1 coordinate 82,634, forward strand.
TATTAAAAGGTTGGTTAGTGACCAACTAGAAAAGGAAACAATGATCAATAAAAGACAAGAGGATTTACAAAGAACTGGTCATGCTGGGTAAACTTCATTCCATTTTTGGTGGGCTGATTTGCCTGGTAGATCAAGAGAATTCTGTATATTAGCTAAAAGTCAGGCATTTGATGAAATCCCTTATTCTGTCCTTGAGGACAAGATAGGCATCTGTGAGCAAGATTTGCTTGGTATATTTGGATCTAGGTCCAGAAAAAGGTCAACATTGCTTTTAAAGGAGGTCTCTAGTCAAGGACCTCTATATTATATGTAACATAATTTTTATCCATACCTTGTATAAAGTATTTAGATGACATGCTTATAAAATTTGAAGATGGCATAAAACTAGAGTGCTTTCATTAATGGAGAGGGTAATCTAAAGGATTGTATACTAGAATACTGAACTGAATCTCATGAGAAGAAATTCAAAACGCTTTATGTGGGATTTTTAAAAAATCAGCCTTAAAAATCACAGAAATTGAGATACACTTAGATAGAAAAGACTGAGGGGTTTTAGTGGGTAGCCAGTTCAAGATGAATTGAGTGATAAGATGTGCTAATTTAGACTGAATTAGAGAGGCACAGTCTCCAGGATCAGGGAGGTGATCATCCATCTGTGTTCTTTTCTGAGCACACAGTATCTGGAGCATCGTGTTCAATTCTGGGTACCAGATTTTGGTTAGAGCTTTGTTAAGTTGGAAAGTTCTCAAAGAAGAGCAATATGGATGATAAAAGCCTTGTGATAAAGCCGTATGAGAATCATTTAAAAGATTATGATTGATGTTAAAGACTGAAGAAGAGAAGCAAGGCATGATGATATTCAAGTATTTTAACGGCTGTCACAAGGAAGAGGTATTAGACATTCTGCTTGGTTCCAGGAGGAGAGAAGTAGTGTCCTTCCTAATACCCCATTTTGGTAGCTGAGGGAGATCAATATTGACCCTCTAGGCAATTTAATCTGATAAGAAGCTTTTGTCCAGCAGCGTTTGTCCTATCATTTCCCATGGACATCAACTTCTCAAATCCTAGAGACTTCAGTTATCAGGGCCTGGTTTTACCTATTGTATTTATAGAGTTTTATACTCACTGACCTTCACACAGATGATAATCTCAGTTAGAACAACCTCAATACGCCAGAAGCCAAGTCCCTATAATTCAAAGGTTGGACCTCTCAACTCCACTCAAACTTTTACAGGAAATTTTGTTTATGTATGGATTCATAGACTACTTACTAAAATTCTGTAGCCTACCGGGGGTTTGTACCCTTGGACTGGGAGCAGGAAACAGCTATGGAGACCTGATTGTTAAATTTCCAGTGTGAACATTTATACCTCAGAAATCAGCAAATGCTACAAATCATTTTTTATTTGTTGATTTATTGTTCTGTTGATTGTATAGATTTTTTTTTAAATTGTGGAGAAAATGTTAAAAATTCAGATAAAATGTATAAGTGTGTTGGACACATTTTTGGTGTGGAGGAAGGAAGAGCTGATTGTTCAATAATTAGTAGAACAACTCTGACTAGACACCACTGATCCCATCCAACTTCTTTCACATCCTGTTTTATAGAAGAAAATACTGAGACCCAGAGGTGTTTAAATGGCTTGCTCAATGTCAGAGAACCAAGGGGCAGAACCAGGTCACAAATTCAAATCCTTGGATTAGAAATCCAATGCCCTTTCTGATCCAGTGTATTTCCTCTGCTTGAGCTATCATTCAAGGCTAAGTCAGGCAACTGAACAGTCTTCTAAACTCTTTTTTCTATGCCATTCTGATTCTGAGATAATACTCTTGGTTTCTTTCCCCAACATGGCCATAAATTTTCTGTGTGATCTTTGGCTCAACAATGAATTTCTCCATGCCTCAATTTATCCAGCTGTAAAATAGTGATAATTACACCTACCTCACCAGGGCTGTTGTGAGAATTAATTAATGTTTGTTAAGGTCTTTGTGATCCTTGGATGAAAGGTGTTATATACGTGCAAAGTATTATTATTTATATTATTATTATACAAGTGCCAAGTCTTATTACCTTAATTAGCTTTTCTAGATACTAGAAGCAATTAGACTGATCATTTTACTCAATACCAATTTGGAAGATGAAGGGTGGTTCCTGTGCAGAAACTCACATATCAGAGAAATTGTGTCCCCGAATGAAGATATATGGTCAGATTTTCTTTCATCACAACATTTTGTAGCCATTTTGAAATCCCCTCAAAAGAGAAGGATTCTTAAAGATTATCTGATCCAATTTCCTCATTTTACTGAGTAGGATGGCCCTCAATGACTACTATAAGAATTCCCTCTCAATAACATCCCCAATGATTGGAAGCAATCTTCCTTCTTCTTGAATACTTCCAGTAAGGGAGGGCTCATTACTTTCACAGGTCAGCATTTTCACTTTTGGGCAACTTTAATTATGAAGAATTTTTGAAAAATATCTAGCTTCTCTACAGCTTCTGACAACTGCTCTGTCTGGTTCTACCTTCTGCACAATACAGAGTAAGTCAAGCCACTTTACAAATGATATTCTCCTTCAAATCTTATGAAAGATACAACCTTCCTTCATGCTTTCTCTAAGCCCAATACCCCTAGTTCCTGAAAATGATTCGTGTATAGGTAATCTTGAGTTTTCTTAGCATCCTAGCCACCCATTTCTAGTTGTTCTTAGTATCTTCCTTAAAACATGGCACCTGGGAATGAACATAAAATTCTGGTTGTGATTTGACAGGGAAAAATATAGGATTTTCACCTTTCTTGTCCCTTAACTTCTCAATGCCACACAGAGTAACATCTAATTAGTTAAAAAGAAGGCATTATAGGGGCAGCTAGGTGGCACAGTGGATAGAGCACCAGCCCTGAAGTCAGGAAGACCTGAGTTCAAATCTGATCTCAGACACATAACATTCCTTATTAGCTCTGTGACCCTGGGCAAGTCACTTAACCTCAATTGCCTCAGCAAAAAGCAAAAAAAAAAAAGGCATTATAGACTTGCTAAACTTGCAATCCACCAAGATCTCCAGATCTTTTTCACTTATACTATTGTCTTGCTATGCCTCCCTTATTTTTTTTTAGCCCAAGTATAGGAATTTATACTTAATTCTATCCAATTTTGTTGTATTATGTTTGACCTATTATCCTAACCTCATTAAGGTTAGGGGATAAAGGCACAGGAATTATGGTTTTGTTACTTGCTTTCTTAATTCTCCCTCTTACTTTGAGTTACTTACAAATTCAATAAAAAGCCATACATACCTTCATTCAAATCACTGACAAAAATTTTAACAAAGCATAGCCAAGGACACAAACTGTAAGCTTTATATCCTTTCATCCAAATCCCTTGTTCAATCTAGTTCTAACTAGATTAAAAAGCCTGTGGTCTTTTTTTCTGTACAAGAGCAAGTTAAAACTCTTTAGATTCAGGCAGTTTATCATAACTTTATGGAATTCTATTTGGGGGGAAGATGGGGATGTAAGGGAAACAGAGTGGACGGAAGCACACCAGTGGCTAAAGAGGCACTGAGTCTGTTTAATTAGTAGAGGTCATAGAAAGTTTTAATCAACTATTATCCATGGGAATGAGGTTCTTAACTACTGGTCAAGTCAAAGGCCAACCCATCCTTCCCTTCACCCCATGCTCTCTTGATGAGTAGTGCCATCTATTGTTATAATAATCTATGGGCAAAGGCATGATTCCATTTTTAGCCAAACTTATGGATCAGAATAGGAATTGGCAGACTTTTAAAAAAATGATGAGTCAATCTGCTGAATATGTGCTTATTTTTACTGATGAGTTGATAGGGCAAGAGGATATAACTTGGGAGTAGAAAAGGCTGATTCTCATGAAGGAAGAGGAGAATGTTCTGGTTCCATAATAGCCGGGGAATCCTACAATTTTAGAGCAAAAGGAGTCTTAGAAGCTAGCTAGACCAGTCTAGACCTGAACAGAAATCCTTACTATGTTAACTTCCAATAAGTGACCAACTAAGGTCCTTTTGAATGCTTTCATTGAGGAGGAAACTTCAGCTTCCTAAAATAGTCAATTTCCTTTTTGGAAAGCTTCAATTATTAGAAAGTTTTCCCTTTAATGAATTAAAATTCCCATTTCAACAACTTCCTCTTGTTGTTCCTATTCCTTATGGCTTTGTAGAACAAATCTAATCCTTCTTTCATAACACAGCCCTTCAGATATTTACAAGATCACAGACCATTTAGAACTCAAGGACTCCTCAGATGTCATTTACTTCTTTTACTGATGAGCACATGGGCCCAAATGGGATTAGTCAAGATCTCCAAGCTCACACAGGGAGTAAAGAACAAAGCCTAGATTTGAACCTAGCTCCTTTTCCTCCACATTTAAGGGCTCTTTCCACCATTTTTTTCTGCTCTCCTATTTGAAGACCATCACCATTTTTGCTCCTAACTTTCTCGTCTCTAGTATACACATCCTTATTTCTTTGTAATTGTACACAGTATTTTTTGCCTTTCTTCGTATCCTTTGTACTCAGTATAATGCCTTGTATACAGTAAGTACTTAAGACTTCTTAATAGTGTTATTGCTCTTGGCTATTTCCAGTGTCCTCAATTTCTTTTTTGAGGCCCCCAGTTTGTCAGTGTCTTACCTAAAATATGATGTCCAAAATTGGACACAATACTCCCGATAAATCTTATTCCTGCTAAATGCTGGCTTTCAAGGTGGAGACACTGACTAAACAAACTCATTTGAGGAATTGGGGACTAATACTGCTTATTGAGAGAGTGGAGTGAATGGAGATTATTCTTAAGGTCAAGAGGTGTGTGTGTATGTGTGTGTGTGTGTGTGTGTGTGTGTGTGTGTGTGATCATTATGGCAGATGGGTTATAACAGTTCTCCCTTGTGTTGGCTGACTTAAAATCACTTCCTATGCTATATTTATGTGGACACTCTGGGGCAGTGGAGTTTGGAAGAGAGGGAGTTCTAGGTTCATTTTCTGGACATTTGGAGGATCTGACTTCAGAAGTGATAGCTGGGGTGACTCCTCCTTCTCCTGGGCTGGTAGCCCTGCCCTCCTTGTGTCTCAAAGGGCAGGTTCTGGGCCTAGCTGGCAGGAAGGGCAGAGTTTTCTTTATTAATGATAATAATTATCCATTCCATAGGAACATAGATCGAGAACAGGAAGGGTTCTTATCGATCATCTAGGCCAAACCTCTTTTACAGATAAGGACATTTGAGGACCAGATTAGTTAAGAGGTTTGCTTAAGATCAGGGTTAAGGTAGGAAGTAGCAGAACCAGAATTCAGTTCAAACCAGGGTCCAGCTTTCTTTCCCTGGTACCTTTCAGCAACAACGTATCAAAGGATTATTCTTTGAATGATCCACTTTTATCAGAACTGTAAGGTTTACAAAAAACTTTTCTCTAAGGAGTTCTAAATGGAGATAGGTACAAGTGGTATCATCCCTGTCTTAAAGATGAGAACGTTAGGTCTAGGAATGGCAAAGCCAGAAATTATAGATTTAGGACCAGAAGGGGCCCTAAGAGATCATCTAGTTAAATCTCATTTTGCAGTAGTGGAAACTGAGCTCTGGCAGTTAGGTAGCCTTATTCAAATTCACACAGGAAAACAAACAATGGTACAGAAAATCGGGTTTTCTATTGATACCAAATCTAGCATTCTGACATGAGGAAAGGGACCTGCTCAGGGTCACTGAGTTAATAATGAGTATTGGAGCTGGCATTGCAGCTTAGGTCTATTCACACAAGGCCATTGCCCTTTCATCAGCACCATGATTTCTCCATCAAGGGACCCCAGGAATTTAATTGAGAAAATGTGCAACTCTTTCCCTAGGAGGGGTGCCTCTCCTCTATCACCCCTATGTCTCATTTCTCCTGGGGGAGGGAGAACAGATCTGAAATCTGGAAAGACACCACACCTCTTGGGGCCTCTCCTAAGAGTATTCAGAACCCAACTGATGGGATGAAACTTTTCCACCTCATCTGCTTTCCCAGTCAGCCGTGAAGGGGTTAAGCCCTGTTTTCTTTGCCAAGTTCAGTTTAGCCCCTTCCCACGGGGAACAAAAGCTGCCCTTTTCCTGTTGGCTGCCTTATTTTTCTTTATAAGGACAGTTTAATGAAAGTTTAGCCAAATAAAAAAAAAAACAGGGAGAAAGAAAGCTCTGCATTTAAATGAAATTCTTGAGTGTCTCACCACAGAACAAGTCTAAACCGTGCACATCTCTGAGAGATGGCGATAGCAGGGTGTGGGCAAAGCCTGGCACCTCGGAGGAGATTGGAGAAAGGTTTCCCAGAGAGGGTTTGCCTAGTTCTGGGACCCCAGAGTGAGACATCCTGGGGGTATCTGGCTGCGCCACCTTAGGGCCCCTTATCCATTCTAGCTAAAGATCTGCAAGCTTGGAGGAAGGCTGGCTCAGGAAGCCTCAAATAAAGGTCATCATTGGCTACATAGAACAATGAGAAGTGTGCTAGATTTATAGATGAAAAACGAGGATTCAGATCTCTACTTAGCCCTTCCTAGATATGTGATCTTGGGCTAATCGCATGGTTTTCTTAATTGTAAAATACTAGCATTGGACCACCTTAGATGCCTTTGTGATTCATTAAGACTCTAGATCAATGGTCCTATAATCTAGATTTGGAATGCCAGGCTTAGGGTTGGAATCCTTCCTCCTGAATCCTTGCTTTTTATTCCCTGGGTAACTCTAGGTATGTCACAATCCCCTCTCCAGGACTCAGTTTCTTAGCAGTCTCTACTGGAACCTTCTGGCTTTAAATTTATAATCTAATGCTCTTGAACCACTCCCTGAAAGTGTTCATAGCCTCCTACCTCCATACCTTTGCGCACACTGGTAAGCAAAGCCTGAAATGCTCTTTACTGCTGCTGAATTCCTACCTGTTCTTTAAAACCCAACTCCAAATGCAACCTCCCCAGGGAATCATTCTGAGTCCTTCCAATGGCTAATGACCTTTCTCTTCTTTAACCTCACAAAACACATTGTACCTCTTCTCTGATGTCCTTTTTTTTTAAAGTATGCTTATTCCTGATTAATTTTTTTCTGCTGAACAACCATCTACCAACAGAAGTATTTCAATAAACAAAGAACAAAAATATTATAGTATAGGAAAGTATGAGATCTTAATATGCATAGTTTTTTAAAAAGGCATATTTTAACCTAACAAGGTATATATTTAAACCTACAAATCTAAATCTGATCGACTTATCATATCATACTCTGTGACTTGCTCCATTAGTAGACTAGGTTGCAAAAGGGCAGGGACCAGGTCTTACCTAAATTTTATATTTCCTTTGTGCAATCACTTTACATGCAGTGCCTGCTTAATAAATACTTGAGTCTAATTGCATGAAGAGGAGCAGAGGTGTCAGATACTCCCCATGTGGCCCACAACAATCTTGAGTGTAACCTGAACCAGATTGGGAAATATTTAACAAAATAAAGAAAACGACAATAAAACACATCTGATAATTCATGTATGGTTTTCTAGGACAATATGCAGTCTGCAAGATCTGAGTGTACAGTTAAGTGCCTCCCATTGCTATTTTTGACACCACTGGTATGGTGTGAAGGGCATTAATTTTGGAATTAAAAGACTTGAGTTCAAAGCTTCTCTATATTTCTTAGGGCGGACATTTTTCTCCTATTAAATGAGGAAGGTTTTTCTGGATGATTGCTATGGTCTTCTGACCATATATTGAAATTCTGTGAGGGGGTCCCTGGTAGAGAGAAGATAACTGGCATTCTGAGGCGGCCAACTGGCATGTCCAAGGGGGCGAAGGAAGATTTTTCTGCCAGATACTAGTAGCCCAGCTCCAGCCTGGGCTGCAGCTTTTGCTTTCTGCTTTGGGATAGAGTCTGACTCACTTCTTGGGAGCCAGGGCAGGAGTCCTGGGTGAGCCTTGCTACCTCAGGCTGCCTGGGGCAAAGGCTGAGCCCCTCATGTATTGGAAGGCCCAGCCGGCTCCTGAGCAATACCACTGGGTCACTTCCAAGTGACAAAACCAGCAGGCTTTTGTGGCTCAATCTTGCCTGTTAATTATTCCCCCTCCAAAGCAGGAGGGCCCTGGCTTATAAAACCCGAGTCCTGCAGGCTTTCTGTAATTATCCCATGTTCATACCCAAGGTGGGGTGTGTGTGGGATTGAAGAAAGAGCTGCTGATGCAAAGCTGAACGTCTGCAGAGTGGCGTGCCTTGATGCAAGACAGTGCCCGGCCTGCCAGTGGGCAGAGGTGCCAGCTGCCTTCCTGCGGCCCTGCCCTCCCCATGCAGACTACCACAAAGAATTACAACCTCAGATTCAGGCTGCAGGAGGGAAAGTGTTAATCCCTGAGTGCAGTCGGGGCTGACCTCCCTCCCTAGCCCTGACAGTCTCCCCAGCCCTCCCCATCCCTCCGAAGGGGACCTCCTCACCTCATTTACCACAACTGCCCTGGTCAATATGTGTCTTTCATTGAAGACTGAATAGCTTCAAAGGAGAGCCTCTCCTGGGCCTAATAGAAGGTTTACAGTCTTCCAAGAAAGCAATTTTTCCTCTTGTATTGATTTAGAATAAAAACTGTGTAATTAACCCAAGGAGTGCCCTGCTGACCTAGCTCTTGAGGGGTGCAACAAGCAAGCAGACTGTCTATCCCACTTGTGGGGTGTAGCTGGCCCTTAGCCAGACCAAGGCTTTCAAACAGGGAAACTGTTGGGTGTGCAGGAGTCACAGCAGGGGAGCAGTGACTCTGGGGCTCCATTTCCTTGCCTTTCCTCCATAGGGCTTTCTGACACTGATGATTTGGTCTTGTACAAGCCAGACTATGAGGGTCATTTCACATACTCAGAGTTTTCCTCCCTTCTTTCCTTCCTTCCCTTCTTCCTTTCCTCCTTCCCTCCCTCTTTCCTTCCTTCCTTCCCTCTCTCCTTCCCTCCTTCCCTCCCTCCTTCCTTCCCTCCTTCCCTCCCTCCCTCCTTCCTTCCTTTCCTCCTTCCTTTTCCCTTCCCTCTCGCCCCTCTCCTTCTTCCTTCCTTCCTTCCTTCCTTCCTTCCTTCCTTCCTTCCTTCCTTCCTTCCTTCCTTCCTTCCTTCCTTCCTTCCTTCCTTCCTTCCTTCCTTCCTTCCTTCCTTCTTTCTTTCCTTCCCTCCTTCCTACTTTCCTTATATTCTTAAGAACTATCTACTATGTCCAAATTCTTTTCCAGTTGCTAAGGGCACAGGGGAAAAAAAAATGAAACTTTATGCTACCGAAGGAAAGTATGCACACATATAAGTGAATACAAAATATATACAGAGTTTATGTGTATGTTTGTGTTGATGTTGGTGCAGAGGTAGCTAGAACCTGGGAATACATTTTTTTTCAAGTGATCAGTTTCAAAGGAGGCAGTAGTTACCAAAGAAAATATTCCTGGGGATGACTGGGCTGATGCTCTGATGTGAAAGTAGTTTAAATTCCAGGCTCTCAAGCTGAACTTTGTAAAGCATCCCTGCTGTAGAGTCAGCCCCTTGCCTTTCTAAATGTATACTGTCATTAGGAAGTTCTGTATAGTACTGAAATCCATCTGCCTGAAAACTGCTCTTCATTGATACTTGCTTTACTCTCTGGAACCAAGCAAAAAAAGTTTAGTCCTTCCCTCTCTTCAGATATATGAAGACAGTGATTGTATCCTTCTCAAAATTTTTTCTGTATTGGGATCAAGATCTCCAAATCCTTTAGCATCCTGCATCCCACATCATCTCTAAAGAGAACATTTAGGTAGTGAAGTGCCAAGACAAAGGGGAAAAGCTAAAGGAAGGCAGTGAAAGGGGTCATGAACATGTAGGCAAAGATAGGGTTATACATATTGGTACTTGGAAGGCTCGCTCCTCAAAAGCCATCTAGTACCCTTCATTTAACAGAGAGGGAAACTGAGATCCATGAAGCTTATATGATTTGCTCAAAGTCATTCTGATTCTCCAGAGATAATGATATTCCCATTGTTAGTGCTATGAACTCAGAGCTCTCTATTCTTATGCTAAGATATGACTGTCCACCTGCCTTCCAACTCTCTATCCTACCTCCAATGTGTATCTTAGTTGTCTTTAAGAGTATAAATAGAACTCATGATGCTACAAATAGATGGACAGTGCTATATCCCAAAAAACTCTGGCTTGAGCCAGGAACACCTATGCTCAAGCCTCAGTTCAATTTCTAATTCACCAAGCCAGTAAAACTGGGTGACTTCTGTGGTTGCTTTTTGTAAAAGCAGAAATTTGAACTAGATTATCACAAAGGTTCTCCTCTAATTTTGACATTATATGAAATGTGGACTTGGGGAATCATTTTTTGTTTATTAAAAATATTGGTGTATCTCATTTTTTACATCACATTTATTTCCCAATGTGTTACTTAACAGAGGAGCTGCTGTTGTTTTTCAGTTGTGTCTAACTCTTGGTGATACCATTTGGGGCATTCTTGGCAAAGATACTGGAGTAGTTTGACATTTCCTTCTTCAGTTCATTTTTTAGATAAGGAAGCAGGACAACAGATTTATTTGCAGGATCACAAACATCTGAAATCAGATTTGAACATTAAAAGATGAGTCCTCCTGAATCCAGGCTTAGTATTCAATCTACTCCATCATCTAGTTGCCCCTGTGAAATCTTGGGCAAACCTCTCAAACTTTCTGAATCTCAGTTTCTCTATCTGTAAAATGAAGAAGTTGGTCTAGATGGATTCTGAGGTAAGAAATAACTCTATTATCATATGGTCTTAAAATCTCTCCCTATTGGGGCAGCTAGGTGGTGCAGTGGATAGAGCACCAGCCCTGAACTCAGGAAGACGTGAGTTCAAATCTAGTCTCAGACCCTTAACATTTCCTAGCTCTGTGACCCTGGGCAAGTCACTTAACCCCAATTGCCTCAGCAAAAAGAAAAAAAAAAATCTCTCCCTATTCTCTTACCTCTTTTGCCACTATTTTTTAATTTAAAAAAAATTTTAAATTTTAAAATTTTTTTATTAATACTTTTTATTTGCAAAACATATGTATGGTTCCTTCCGGGGGTGGAGCCATGGTGGCGGAGATCAGACACGAGTCTCTGTAACCTCCTCTAACCTCCCCTCAAACCAACAACATATGAAGCCTCTAGACTGATTCTGAAGCAAAAAAATCCACAATATCTGGAGAACAACACGATTCTAGAAGAAGATACTCTGGAAGAACCTCAAAACAGGTCTGTTTTAATTGGGCAGGGAGTGGTCTACTGAACCCAGACTGCAGCGCAGGGAGACCGGGGCAGGGAGCTGGAGCAGGGAGCTGGAACAGGAGTTGGAACAGGAGTGGGAGCGTTGTGCTTTTCACACACCTGGGAGTCTTCTGTGGGCCTTTTGGAACAATCTGTCCTGATTGTGGGCAGGTGGTTTGGAGGGTCTGCCTTTTGAAGGGGATAGATTGTGAACCACTGAACCCCTGATGAGCATCAGACCTAGCTGCCATTACACAGCACCTTAAAGAAATCAATCAAACAACCGGACTGATCAGCACCAGAAATAATTCAATCAGCGGAGCTGCCTAGTACCTGAAATAATTCAATCAGCAGAACCACCCCAGGGTGAACTAAAGCAGAACTGCCCAGCACCTGACATAACTCAATCAGCAGAACTGCCCAGTTCCTGAAATAACTCAATCAGCAGAACTGCCCC
>JAJPUD010002775.1:104341-131055 GCA_023553655.1 Myrmecobius fasciatus
TGATGGACATGGTTCTCTTCAACAATGATGCGATTCAAACCAGTTGTTCTGCAATGAAGATAGTCATATACATCCAGAGAGAGGCCTGTGGGAACTGAGAGTGAACCACAACACAGCATTTTAACGCTTTCTGTGAATATTTCCATGCATTTTGTTTTCCTTCTTAGGTTGTTTTTTCCTTCTTCTCTTTCTAGATCTGATGTTTCTTGTGCAGTAAGATAACTGTATAGATATGTATACATGTATTTGTCATATAATTTATCCTATTTAGCATGTATCAGATTACCTGTCATCTAGGGGTGAGGGTAGGGGGAAGGAGGGGAAAAGCTTGGGAAAAAATGTTTTTGCAGAGGTCAATGTTGGAAGGTCACTCATATGTTTTGTAAATAAAAAGCTTTATAACCAAAAAAAAAAAAAAAGAAAAAAAAACATATGTATGGGTAATTCTTCAACATTAACCCTTACAAAGCTTTCTGTGACAAATTTTTCCCCCTAATCTCCACCCCTACCCTAGATGGCAGGATATCCACTACATGTTAATTATGTTAAAATACTTGACAAATCGAATATATGTATACTTATTTTCACCCTTATCATTATTGTGCAGGAAAAATCGTATGTACAAGAAAGAATAATCAGATAAAGGAAATACAATGCAAGCAAACATCAATAGAGAACATGAAAATGATATGTTGTGGTCCACATTTCACATTCTTCTCTCTGGGTGTATATGGCTTTCTTCAGTGAACAATTGGAAATGGTTTGAAACACTTCATTGTTGAAGAGAGCCATGTCCATCAGAATTGACCATCATATAGTCTTGTTGTTGCCGTGTATAATGATCTCCTGGTTCTGCTCACTTCACTCAGCATCAGTTCACGCAAGTCTCTCCAGGCCTCTCTGAAATCATCATGCTGGTCATTTCTCACAGAACAATAATATTCCATAACATTCATATACCATAATTTGTTCAGCCATTCTCCAATTGATGGGCATCCATTCAGTTTCCAGTTTCTAGCCATTACAAAAAGGGCTGCCACAAACATTCTTGCACATGTGGGGCCCTTTCCTTCTTTTATGATTTCTTTGGGATATAGGCCCAATAGAAACACTGCTGTGTCAAAGGGTATGCACAGTTTGATAACTTTTTGAGCATAGTTCCAAATTGTTCTCCAGAATATCTGGATCCATTCACAGTTCCACCAACAATGCATCAGTGTCCCAGCCTTCCCACATCCCCTCCAACACCTGTCATTGTCCTTTCCTGTCATTTTAGCCAATCTTGCAGGTGTGTAGTGGTACCTCAGAGTTGTCTTAATTTGAATTTCTCTGATCAATAGTGATTTGGAGCACCTTTTCATATGACTACAAATAGTTTTAATTTCATCATCTGAAAATTGTCTGTTCATATCCTTTGACCATTTATCAATTGGAGAATGACTTGAATTCTTATGAATATGAGACAATTCTCTATATATCTTAGAGATGAGACCTTTATCAGAACCCTTAAATGTAAAGATGATTTCCCAATTTGATGCCTGCCTTCTAATCTTGTCTGCATTAGTTTTGTTTGTACAGAAACTTTTTAACTTAATATAATCAAAATTATCTATCTGGTATTCAATTAAGAGTTCCAGATCTTCTTTGGACATAAATTTATTCCATAACACAGTTTTTTTAAAGGGGAAAAAGCAGCTTATCAAATGACACTTTTAAAATCTCCTACCTCTGAAAAAAAGGAATTGTATCTTTTCATACCTTCTTTGGGCCAAGTACCTGAATAATGTTCAGTTTTGTTTTTTGTATTCTGTTCTTTCCATTTGCATTGTTGTGCTCATTGTGCATACTGTCTTTTTGGGTCTGCTTACTTCATTCTGTGTAACTTTAAACCAATCTTCTTATCTTTTTTCTGAATTTTTAATGTTCACTGTTTCTTAAAGCCCAGTAATGGAATGGAAATTAAATGATAGACCAAAACTCAAAGGCAGAAATCTCTCCTCAAGACTTCCTGGCAGATGGTCATCCATTCTTTTTCTGATCACTTTTAGTGATGGGGAACTGGCAGACCACACCAATGTTGGACACTTCGAATTAAAAAAAAAATTATCTTAGTTTTGGCTGAAATTTCTTACTCAACAATTTAACTTACCATTTTTACTTCTTTCTAGAGCCAAACTCCTTCTTTTAATCATTCAGTCAAAAAAGCATTTATTAAACACCTATTATATGCTAGGCAGTATAAACACAAAGACAAAAATCAAATAGTCCCTTCCTTCAAAATGAGAAAATGCATTTTTTATTCTCCAATCTTATCATCTACAGATCCTTCTTTCATTCCTCATATAGTATAATGTCCAGATTCATCATTATCCTGTTCATGATCTTTTAGAAACCCTCTAATTTGTCACTGTCCCCCTTATGAAATGTGGCAGCCTGTGATTCAGTTGAAATTATAGGCATAATAGCCTTAATTTTTCACATTTCCTTATGAGCATAGACATACTTTCAAGGATGAGACTGACTGGCAGCCTGGGAGGTCATCAAGGGGAATGATTTTCTTTTGTCTCCAGAAGGACTGGACTGCTGCTTTATACCTTCATTTAATTACAGATCCCAGGCTCCTTGACTCCAGTTCTCCAGTAGCCTAGAGAAGACCATAAACATATTTTGCCCTGGGGTTTCAGCCTCAAGGCTCTGGGGAGGTTCTGAGCATATTTCTTTAGCTGGCTCCAATTTCAGCAGCAACCTGCTGTCCTGACTCAGTGTCTTAGGTCTCAGAAGAGTGAAGAACAGGGAAATAGTCATTTATAGAAGGGGAAAGGTGAACAAGGGAAAACTTGCCCAAGGGAAAAGGTGAACAGGTGAAAGCTAGTTGGAATTTCCATAGAAAGTGCTTGCAGGTGAAGAGGTAAATTCACAAGCAGAAAGAATCCCAGGGATTGGGAGTTAAGAAATCTGAGTTCTAAGCCTAACTCTGCATTATTTACTATCATATAGCGATATATGATAGTAACCTCATAGGTTGGTCAGTCCATACCCTGATTCTGGGCCTTAGTTTTTTCATCTGTAAAGTGAAGGGATTGGATTCAATGATCTCCAAGGTCTCTTCTAGCCCTGCTGCTAGATGACATATAAGCACTTTATTAACCTTAGGGCACAGGCAGCTGGATGGTGCTGTAGATGGAGCACCAGACCTTGAATCAGGCAGATTCATCTTCCTGAATTCAGATTTGACCTTAGACTCTTTTTTACTGCATCATTATATTTTCTAGCACATAGAGGTACCTAAATGCTAACTGGTTAATCATTTCAAGAGTTTTCTCTGTGCTTTTGTTCCTTTCCTCTTTCTCTAGCTCTCCTGTGCAAGTCATTAAAAAATCTTTTTACCTGCTCAACAATCTTTTTATTTTGTTTTAAAATGTTTTATTTAAACAACACTAACATTGATGCTACTTTTTGTTGATGCCCCATCACCCTCTACTGCTCTGCATCACCGGTAGAATCATTCCTTGTAACAAAGAAATATATTTTATCAAAAATAAGTCAACATGTACATCCCATTATTCATCTCACACCTAGAGAATGCCACCTCTGTGACAGAAGGTGAAATTTTGTGCAGGTCACTTAAACCCCATTTGCCTCAGTTTCCTTGTCTATAAAATGAGATGGAGAAAGAAATGGCAAACCACCCTAGTATTTTTGCCAAGAAAACCCCCAAAATGTCACAAAGAGTTGGATATGACTGAACTGAAACCTTAAAACATCATATACATATCAGCTATTATTACTATTATTATAAATTCCAGCAGAAATCTTGGTTGAGTTAGCTCAGGGCTCCCAACACATTTCCTACCATATTGGGACAACCTGGCCATACAGATTTCCTGACCACTGTTGATGTTCATTTACTCCCGAGTCCTTCTTTTTAAAATCAATGAATCCTGAAATGCATGTATTCTGTAACATGCCTGTTATTCCTTTGCAAAGTACGAACCAGTTGTTGTTCACGATGCTACCCCTTTAAACTAGACACAAAAGGAAATCAATTATTTTCAGGATAATGCCATTCTCATCAACATGCAAGAGGCTTGTCTGTCTGTCACATCGCCCACTTCTTCTCAATCACTCCCGCTCTTTTATTCCTACTTTCCTGCTTTCCCTCCAACTGTGCTGGAGCCTGGATGGCAGACAGGAAAAATGAAGGAGTTCCTCTTCAGCTTTATCCCTCCTACGGGAAAGGCAACTGGAACCCGTGTTAAATCAGAGCCATTTAGCAGAGTTGAGAGCTGGGGGAGGGATAGAAAGAGGAGGCAGCAGAACAGATACACTTTGAGGGTAGGGACTATTTCATTTTTGTCCAGAGGATTATAGATCTATATATGGAGAAGATCTTGGCTATCAACTAGTCCAACACCTGAAGAAAGCTATTGAGTCTCATAGAAGTTTAGTAATTTGCCCATAAAATGGCAAAACTAGGATTTGAACTCAGGTCCTGTCCAATGCTCTTTTTACTGTACTATATTACCTTCTAGCACATGGTAGTTACCTAAAGGCTGATTGATCATTTCAAGAGTTTTCTCTATGGTTTTGCTCCTTTCCCCTTCTTTCTGGAATATTGACCTTTTCTCCTTTGCTATCACTTTTACCTGTTGAAATTCCATCCATCCTTTAAAGCTCAGCTCAAATATATCATTTCTTCTTCCAGAAAGTCTTATTTTATGTCCCTAGCCAAAGATGATCACACCGTTTTATAAACCCTCAATTCACATTCTTTCTATAATTCTTAAGTATATATACTTGAGATTAGGGACTATGTTTTACCTTTCTTTGTATCTCCAGCATTTAGCACACTGCTTAACAGTCAATAAGGGATCTAAAGGGCTCCACTTACAGTATCTCTGTGATATCAGAAGAGGAGGCCAGTAGAACCTGAGACCCAAAATAAGTGAGATCCAAGATAAAATAGGAAAGCACATTTCTTATCTCCCTTATTTGACTTTGTAAATTTCTTATGGCAATTAACTTCAATTCAACAAGCTTTTATTAAGAGAATATTATATGGCAGAGATTGTCTCTCATCTTCCTTTTTACTTAGGATCTGCTGGATCTCACTCAGGAATTTGCACAGGAATGGTTGTGAATTTGAATTGAAAATTGAATTTATGAGCAGTTTACCAAATGCAGAGGTTAGATTTGTTAGTTCTCATTTCTCCATGTTAATAGGGTCTCATGTACAGCCTGAGTTTATGAGTACAACTATGTGTCTATCCAATCTGAAAATGTGGTTGGACCAATTGGAGCATCCTGTGTCCTGGGGTTTATAGAATAATTTATTGATGATGAGGACCACGTATTAGTGGACAGTTGTTTGAAATATTTTGGAACCATTTTTGTAGACAAACATTCTGTTCATCCAGAGTTTTGTAAATTGGGTTTTAGTTTGTAGGGCAGCTGAATAATTTTTTCTTAAAATTTCAGTAAAAGGCATCTGAAAAAGAGAGCATTTGGAAGTCACAGGGAGAGTCAAGAAGGCCATAGACACTTCTCTAAATGCTCCAGAGGTGAGATGGCCAAGACTGGTGAAGATTTGAAACTATGTCATATAGTTTCAGTGGAAACTGAGAAGACTTCTATGAACTGATGCAAAGCTGAGTGAGAAGAATCAGGACAATGCTTTATGCAATGCAGCATTAATTAAGAAAAATGACTTTGAAAGATTGTAGAACTCTGAAGAGTACACAGACCAGAGGACTGAATATGAATCATATTACCCATCTCCTACCATAGAGGTGATGGACTTAAAATGCAGAATAAGATTTTCATTTTTGGACATGATCAATATGGGAATTTGTTTTGCTGGTCTATGTATATTTGTGGTGAGATTTTCTTTTTAAATTATTCAACTAGGAGGGAGTGGGAAGAATAATAATAAATGCTTGCAAAATAAATAATTTAAAAATATCACAAAAAGGCTTTCTTGAGTTTTTAGCCTAAAGCAGGGAAGATTAAAAGAGAATATGATTACTATCTTCAAAAGTCTGCAGAGCCATCATGGGCAAGAGAGATTAGAGACATATGGTATTTTGAAAGAGTGCTGGAATTGAAATCAAGAGAGATTTGGGATCAAATTCCAGCTCTGATACTTAGTAATTGTGGGACTGTGAACAAGTCATTTAAGTTTTCTGAATCTCAGGTTCTTTACCTATCTAGTGGGATAAATAATTATTTTAATAATTTTTGCAAAGAGAATGCTTTATAGATTTTAAAGTGTGATAAAAAGATGAGATATTATTAAACATTCTTTTTGACTCCCAAAAGAAGAACTAAAATTAATAGGCATTCCTCTCTTTTACTCCTTTATTTTATAAATTTGGAAACTAAGAATTAATAGGAGAAAAGAACATGGTCCTACCACAAGTTGATGATAAGCCAAGACTAGAATTCTTGATTCTGCCTTTTGTCTCAGATGTTTTGGGCATCCTGAGATTTGGACAGTGCCATGACTCTTGGCAGAGCCAATGGAGCCCTCTCCTCTCAAGGTCAAGTAATTCCCTGTCTTCCCAATAAAGTGTTTAAATTGTCTCCTACTGCTATTAGTGTCTGTTACCCACAATCCCTATTAGTGTCTACTTCCTTACTTTCTCTGTTACCCATGATCCCTATTAGTTTTTGCCATCTTGTGAATCAGATACGAAATCCAAGATAGTTGGAAGATTTGGGGCCATGCTATTCCCTATCTCCTTTTTAGTTCAAGAGAAATTTACATGGCATTGGGAATGGGATGGTTGTGGAGGAAAATGGGATTCCTCAGAACAGCTCACTGCTTCATTATACCAATCCCAACCTACTTATTCCATTTTAGATAAACATTTATTGAATTCCTATCCTATTTAAGCATGGGAATTGGTCGATGGGACAGCAAACACTTGATGATTTTGTAGATGGTCTGTGAGAATTGCCATGGCAGGGAAATCTGTCATCCTGAGGCCAATCAATAAAACATAGATAATATGACATTTTATTTTATTTTATTTTTTTTGCTGAAGCAATTGGAGTTAAATGACTTGCCTAGGGTCACACAGCTAGGAAGTGTTGTGTCTAAGGCTACATTTGAATTTAGGTCCTCCTGACTTCAGGGCCAATGCCCTATTCACTGTGCTTTCTACCCCAACATTTTAAAACTAAATCAATATTCTTCCCACAGGGATCCTTGTGCATAGATTAGTGATCCTCATTTCTACTTGGGCATTGTAATTCCAGTGTTCTCTGAGTAAATTATCGTATCATCTGCAAAAAGTCATAGTTTTAATTCTTCACCTATGATTATTCCAATTTATTTTTCTTATTTTCTTATTATATCTAACATTTCTAGTATAATATTGAATAATAAAGATAATAATGGACATCCTTACTTCCTTTCTGATCTTATTGGAAAAACTTCTAGCTTATCCCCATTGTCAAAAAATGCTTACTCTTGGTCTTAGATATTACTTTTCATTTTAAGGAAAACACCATTTATTTTTTGGCTTTCTAGTATTTTTTCATAAGCATGAGTGTTGTATTTTATAGAAAGCCATTTTGGGGGGCATTTATTAAAATAATTATGTTTTTGTTATTATTATGCTCAATGATGTTTATAATTTTCTGCCCTATATTTGTAGTATAAATTTAATCTGGTCATAACATATCACCTTTGCAATATATTGTAATCTCTATGTTAATATTTTCTTTAACTTTTTTTGTATAAATGTTCATTAGAGAAATTTATTTATAGTTTTCTTTCTCTGGTTTAGGGATCAAGATCATGTTTATGCCGTAGAAGGAATTTGGTAAGAGTCTTTACTTAATTTTTTTTCCAGGCAGTTTATATAATATGATCATTAAAGAATTTCCTTATAAATCTTTCTGGTCTTGGATTTTTTTGGGGGGGGGAGTAAATTTATGACTTGTTCAATGCCTTTTTTTCTAAGATAAAGTTACTTAGGTATACATATCCTATTCTGTTAATCTGGGTAATTATTTATCCATTTCATTTAGATTTTCAGTTTTATTGGTCAAATGAGTTTGACAAAATTGGACAAATAAACTCTTAATAATAACTGCTTTTATCTCTTCATTGATTGTGAATTTGCTTTTTAAATGGTTTTTATATTGATAATTTTGTTTTCTTTCTTTTTTCTTAATCAAATTAGCTATTGACATATCTATTTTATTCATCTGTTTAAATTTATTAGTCTCTTTTTGATTTTTAAGATTTCTTTTTTGTTGTTTAATCAGAGGCATTACTTTTTTTTATTTTATAGGATTTTTTAGTTGCCTACCCAATTTACTGATATTAAATTTACTAAAATTTACTGTTTATATAATTCGTTAATAAGTTATTTGGTTTCCAATTTATTTTTCATCTTTGCTTCAAAGACACTTTATTGAATGTAATTTTTATTCCATTATACTCAACAGACAAACCCAATGGGTATTGAGAAGTAAGAAGTCTCTTTGAGCTTCTGTTTTCTTATGTGTTCTATCGCTTTCACAATTCTGGTTAGGGACTTACAAGCTTTCAGTGCTCACAAAATGGAACTTCCTGTCTCAGCCCTCTCTCACTTCCAGGGCACTGGAATGCTCCTTATTGCCACCCTCCCCATCCCCCAATGAGCTTTTAACCAGACTTGTTCCCCGAGTATTTCCTTTCTATTCATCTTTTCAAGCCACTCTTGTCTGGAAAAATGACCCACTATAACGTCTTGGTTTTCTTAATCAGAATTCCATCTAGTACATCCTCTAGATGTCTTTTGAAGGTTTTGAGTTTTGAGATACTCTTTTATGTGGGGGTAGAACTAGACTCTAAATCTTCTTCTCACTTCACCTTCTTTGCTTGCACCGTTATATTTACATTTTAAAGTTTCTACTAAGCCTCCTCTCCTCCTCCCTCATATTCCCAATTGGGAATGCTTGAAAGTCTTTCATTCTGTTAAAAATTCAATCACTAATTCCAATCCATCACTCCAGTACTTTATACTCGGTTTTGCAGAATTGTAAGCTTTTTTTCTTTTGGAATACTATATTCTTAGATCTTCTCTTATTTGTAGTAGAAGCTCCCAGGTCTTGTGTGACTGTGTCTGTGGTTCCTGGGTTCTTGAACTCTTTATTTCTGTATTTGTATTTGACTTGGAAACTGGAATTTAGTTTTGACATTTCTAGCACTTTTCCTTTTGGGATTTCTTTCAAGAGGTTTTCTTTCCTATTTTCACTTTGTTCTCTGATTCTAATAGAACTGGACAGTTTTTGATTTTTTTCCTAAATATCATATTCTAGCTTTAAAAAATATTGTTTTCAGGAAGTCTAATGATACTTAGATTATAGATCTTTGACTTAGTTTCCAGGATAGTTATTTTTGACATTAGGTTCTTTACATTTTCCTCTATTTTTAAAATCTTAAAAAAATTGTTTTAGAAACAATTGGAGTTTAGTGACATGCCCAGGGTCATGTAGTTAATAAGTATTTGACTCTAGATTTGAACTCAGGCCCTCCTGACTCTAGGGCCAGTAACTTATCTGCTGTGCTACCTAGCCACTCTCTAAATTTTGTTTTAATATTTCTTGTTGTCTCATGGAGTCACTGATTTCTGTTAGGTTTATTCTAATTTTTAGGGAATCTATCTGGGTAAGGCTTACTACTTTTTCTTCTAATCTATTTATTCATTCAATTCTTCCTCAAGTACTCTTATTTCATTTAGGTATCATTGAGTATTCTAGGTATTCATTTGGTTTTTACTGAAAATACATTTTTTGAGTTTCTGCTTATAGTTATTATGGAGTTGCTTCCTCTTTGTTGGATTGTTGGTATCTCTGCAGCTATAATATGTCTTTATGATTGTAGGTGTCTTCTGTTTACTCACCTCATGATCCTTAGTTTTTGAATTGTGGCTTTCTGCCCAGGCCAGGATTCACTCCCTAAAAAGTGATTTTGGGTGGGGCAGTTCCTTGGGTTGATCTTGACCTCAGTTCCCTACATTCTTACAAGGACTTTTTCTCTTCCCTAGCTACTTTAGTTTATCTAAGCTGAAAGCACTTGTAGGTTTTAGATCCTCCTTGATATTTAAGACTCAGAACAATTTATCTTTAGGGCCTT
The DNA here is from genome assembly GCA_023553655.1 of Myrmecobius fasciatus. Classification (NCBI taxonomy): domain Eukaryota; kingdom Metazoa; phylum Chordata; class Mammalia; order Dasyuromorphia; family Myrmecobiidae; genus Myrmecobius; species Myrmecobius fasciatus. Next base: position 114,474 of record JAJPUD010002775.1, read on the forward strand.
TTTGCTCTGGGGTGATCCAGTCTGAACACTGTTGTATTTATTTGCTCCTAATTGCTTCCAAGGATCACACTGTGGGTTTCTGACCACTCTGGGGTGGAAGCCTCTAATTTTACTGTCACCAAATACCTTTATTATTAAAGGTCTATTCCCATCTAGAGAAGTCATGAGCTAAATCAAGTGTCCCAAACTTGTTTTCCTAATTTAGTTATTTCCTACTAAAAGGGAATTTACTTACCTATATCATAGCCTGAGAGGGTATGTTCTAAGCCCCAACTTCTTAAACCTAACCCTAACCCTACTGGGTCTTCTCACTGAATGTGAAAGTCATAAAATTGAGATTTTTTATCTGTACCTATTTTATATACCTATATACCCCGAGTCACACAAAAATTTCTTAGATGAAAAGGTGTCATGAGTGGAAAAAGTTTAAGAAGTTCTGTTAAAAGCTATACTGGGGTCAGAGATCATGATAGGCCCCAAAATATGAATCTTTTCCAAAATTATTTCCTTCCATTAGCCTATTGTTCTGAGCAGTTCAAATTTTCATGTTTTATTTTTAAAAAATTCCAGTTCTGTTCAATAATTCTGCTTCCCAATTCTACTGTTTTGTCCCCATCTTCCTTTTCCTTATATACACCTGAGTGAATCTCTTGAGTCTCAGCTAAATGACTATACAAGTGTCTGTCTCTCTGTTTATGTATGAATGTATTAATGCACTTCCTTCTGTATTTTTCATCCTACATTTGGTAAACATTAACCAAAACAGAATAAATGGCATATCTGTAAAACTTCCTTTTCCTGATTGCTTATGGTTCAGGGAGTATCTCCCAGACATAATCTGTGACTTGATGACATCATTAACTGAAGCCTCTTGCAAAGATTCTCTAACTATATATAACTATATATATATATACATATATATATACATATGTATGTGTATAGATAGATGAATATAGATATAGATATAGATATAACAGGGACAAATGGACAAGAGGAACATAATAAAGTTGGGCTGCATATACCTATGAGATATAGATGAATAACTTAACTTCAACTGATAATTTTATGATTTTTGTCTATGACACTGAAAAGGTAAGCCATTTCCTCATGGTCACATAGTCCAGCAGAAGCAGGACAGAAATCCAGGTTTCCCTGACTCCAAAATGTTTCTTTATCATTACTATTAATATTTTTATATCATCATAGACAAAGTCTATATTGTTGTGATTTTGTTGTCTTTGGTCTTCATTCCAAATGCCTTCTTGTAAGGGTTGATGTATAAGGGATGAGAATTCTAAATATTAGAGAGAGTAAAAGGACTCAATATGACAAAATTTCTCATTTTTGTGCATAATGTATTTATTTACAATTGCAAGATTCATCTTTTTCTAAGCTGGGCATGGACCTCTAGCCCCATAGAGTTAGCTGCTTTCTTGAGCACGGATCTGGTGGCCCCAAAAGTCCAGAATCTTCCCCAGAACCTTTGGTACTGACTGGCTCTGTCTATCTAGCTTTTGGAACTCTTAGTTTTACACTATTGATCCATGTAAAATCCTGTGCTGTATCCTTAGCCCCTTGGGAATGTCTGAATATCCTATTCATTCATTTAATCCCACAAACATTTTTTTTATTAAAGCTTTTTATTTGTATAACATATGTATGGGTAGTTCCCCAGCATTGATCTTTACAAAGCTCTCCATTACAACTTTTACCCCCAGTCCCCTCCCCTCCCCTAGATGGCAGGAAGTCCACTACATGTTAATAATGTAATAATAGTTGACAAGTTGTGCAAGAAAAATCCTATCTACAAGAAAAAAAAGAAAACCAGAGAAAGGCAACACAATGCAAGCAAACATCAATAGAGATCATGAAAATGTTACGTTGTGGTCCATATTTCATATCCCTCTCTCTGGGTGTATATGGTTTTCTTCAGTGAACAATTGGAACTGGTTTGAGACATTTCTTTGTTGCAGAGAGCCATGTCCATCAGAATTGATCGTCATATAGTATTGTTGTTGCCGTGTATAATGATCTCATGGTCCTGCTCATTTCACTCAGCATCAGTTCATGTAAGTCTCTCCAGGCCTCTCTGAAATCATCCTCCTGGTCATTTCTTACAGAGCAATAATATTCCATAAAATTCATATACCATAATTTATTCAGCCACTCTCCAATTGATGGGCATCCTTTCAAGTTCTAGTTTCTTGCCACTACAAAAAGGGCTGCCACAAACATTCTTGCACGTGTGGGTCCCTTTCCCTCCTCTAAGATCTCTTTGGGATATAGGCCCAATACAAACATTGTTTAAATGGATGTTTAATGTTAAAGGTTTGCTGGATGCTATATGACTTGGGGAATATGATAGATCTGTCCCAGGTCCTGCCTTAAACAAAATTTTCTAGAGGGGCAAGTATACAGAAAATATGATTAAGGCTGGAAGAAGTAGAAACCCAGACAAAGGAATAGGAGACTTTTGACCAAGGCAAGATCACTTTTTTCTAGAAAAAGATGTCCAAGAAGGCAGCATGGAGAAGGTAGGCCCTGAGTTAGGCCTGAAGGCAGAGACTTCATCCCTGTGAGTTCCTACCCCCACCAGCTTTAGGACACTCCAGGAACACTATTTTTGCCATCCTGTGCCATTTTCCTCCTTAGGACCCTTTTCTCCTACCTTCTTGCCCTACCCTGCCCCTGCAGACAGAGCAGGAAGTTTTGCAAAGGCCTCTGTGGCAGGGCATGTTGGGGAAGTGTGCCAGCTGGATGGCTCATTGGGTTGAACCATCTGCAACATAATTGGAGAAAGGGCACTTGGCACTTACAGTTTTTCTACAGATGTTTTCCCCCCATCTTTAATTAGCTAATCTCTGGAATAGCCCCAGAGCTCGGGAGCCCTCATTACTACCCCATGTGAGAAGCAGGAGCCAAGAGGCCTGGTGAGCTCTGCCTGGCTCTGGGCAATCTCCCTGGCCCGAGAACTGCCTTTGCTTGCTTCCCTCTGGAAGCTCTGGAGACACTCTTGTAGCATGAAACCAGGCTGGCTCACTCTCACTCTCTCTAATACAGGAGCAGGTGGTAACTTGTACTAGATGGAGAATGGAGAAATGAGCTGTGTCTGAATGAGGAGCAGGAAAGGCAGACACACAGGGACACATCCATGCCCTCTATCAGAGTGGGTCGCTGGCGTGGGAATACAAGTCTAAGGAAATGAGAGCCCATACTGGAAGTCAGTTCAGTTAATCCAATTTCTAGGTCAGGAATCCCTCCTGCTTTCTCTCTGCCTCTAAGAATCCTGAGCTTTCTTTCAGAGCCCCCAGTTCAGGTGTTGTGACCTCCTCTGGGAAGACTTCCCTGATTCCTTCAGCAGTTGGTCTTCTCTTCCTCCTCAAAGGACTGCATTTATTTGAATATGATGTTGGTTCCTAACATTTTTGGTGTCTTGGCACTCTGCAGAAACCTATGGACCCTTTCTCAAAATCACATTTGGAAATGAATAAAATTTGCAGGATTACAAAAAACAAATTCATGGACCCCATGTTAAGAATACCTGGGGTGTGGGGCAGCTAGGTGGCACAGTGGATAGAGCACCAGCCCTGAATTCAGGAGGACCTGAGTTCAAATTTGGTCTCAGACACTAAACATTCCCTAGCTGTGTGACCCTGGGCAAGTCACTTAACCCCAATTGCCTTAGCAAAAAAAAAAAAAAAAGAATACCTGGGGTGCATACCAGTTATTCCCCCCACATCCTTTACTCTTGTAGATAATAAATGCCTTGAAAGCAGAAATTGGCTTTGCCTTTGCGTCCCTAGTACTTATCACACAGTAGATCCTTAGTAGTGTTTATTAAATTCAATTCAGCAAACTCCTATTTATTCAGCATATACTTTATATGAGGCTCCATATATGTGTTTGTGGGGAGGACAGAGTGTTAAATAAACTTTAGCTAAAAACTCAGTGTCCCCTTCCTGGCAGATGATTATAATAAACAGTAATGCACAAATTTATTTTTTAAAATAGTGGATTTGATGGAGTTGGTAAAATGCAGGTCAGTTAGTGTAGTAATGCAAGCTTCTGTGAATACATTTGCAGCCTGGAACTTGGTGTTCCCAGAGTTCCAGGGCCCAGCTGAGCAAGGTTCCTGGGCAGGGCCAGCTCTACAGCAAAATTGTGGAGTGAGCAGAATTGGGCTTGGGAACCAGCAGACTGTTCTTCAGCCCTTTTCTCTCTGCTGTCAAGTGTCCAGAACCTTCTTTACTCTTACTTCTCTCCATTTCCATTTTCCCCCAATCAAAGACTTTTTCCAGAAAAGCACCAAATCCCCCTTAAAATTTGGTTAAATGATTGATAGCAGCTCCATGTGTTACTCATCTTGAGAGGATTTATTCTTTAAAGCCTAAAGTTAAAAGACTTAGCAATAATTGCCACTTCATTCACAATCTCTTTTCAGACTTCTCTGTAGATAGACCAGAACCTTGAACCCAAGAGCTTTTGGAATAACAGTGTTCTCTAGACCATTTCCCCTATGTTTAGCCTAGACCCTTTTGTCATGACCAATGGAACGTGTCACTGTAAACAAGAGGTCCACTTTTCTCTGTACCACCAGTACCAAGTGTTGATCCACTGCCATTGTAAGCCCAAGAATTCTGGGAGTGGAAATACCTCTCTGCCCTTGACCATAGTTCTTATCACCAAAAATCTTGACATTGTCAAATGGTTCAATATCATTTCATCAGTGGAAATAATGTTTAAAAAGCTGCATTTCCATCTGTTTTACTATAGAATCTGAATGACCATGGGATCTGGACTTACAGTTAAAATCTCTTACATGTGTTTTCTCCCTCAGTTGAATGGAAGCTCTTTAAGGGCAGGGATTGCATTATTTTTTCTATTTGTATCCCCAGTGTTTGGCATAGTACTTTGTGTATAGAAAGTATTTAATGTTTTTCCCTTTTCATTAATTAATTAATTAAATTTTCATTGCTCATTCATTCCTGGAATGACCTGCTCAGTAAGGGAGACAAATAGTGACTTCTCAGTCATCTGAAGTCATCCTATGGGGAAGGTCTGTCTTACTCAGCCTTTTGAGGTTGTCCTGGATTCACCTTTCTCTGCAATGATCTTAAGGTCTACTGATATTTCAGATACACTCCCACCTGCTTCCTTCCTCAAAGTAGAGGAAGAAGGCTGAAGCATTATAGAATCAGAAAGAATCTTAAAACCCTTTAAGATGCATTTACAAGATCCAGTCTGGTGCAGCATTTCATTTGGAATAAGAAGAACTGGATTGGAATTTTAGCCATATTATTTACTAGTTTAGTTGTGTAACCTAGTTCTAGAGCTATAACTAGTCATTTTTGTTGCTGGAGCAAGCACAGGGATGTGGGACATCATGGTAAAGAGGCCAACCCTGGAACACAATTAGGTTTCCTCATTTTTGAAAAACTAGTCTTTTCTAGGGGAAAAAGGATAATAATAAAATAATGATATCAAGTACTTACTATGTGTCAAATACTCTATTAAGCAGAATTATTCTTTCACTTGATTCTGAAAACAATCTTGAGAAGTAGGTGTTATTGTTCCAATTTGACAGTTGAGGAAACTGAAGCAGTGATTAAATATCTGGCTAGGGGGTCACATAGCTAATAAATGTCTGTGACTATACTTGAACTCAGGTCTTCCTGACTCCAGACCCTGCACTTGATCCACTGTTTCATTTTAACTGCTAAAGGGACAGGGATGATGGGTGGTTAGGAAATGTGACTTGGAATAGTTTTATTTTTGTTATCTCATTGACCCACTTTTGCTACATCTCTGCTTTGGCAAGTCACTTCCCTTTTCTGATTTAAGACTTCCTTCTTTGTAAAAAGATTGGGTTGAAAGGCTTCTGATAAAGGTCTCCTTTCTAACATATATAGAGAAATGACTCAAATTTATAAGAATACAAGCCACTCTCCAATTGATAAGTAGTCAAAGGATATGAACAGAAAATTTTCAGATGGAGAAATTAAAACCATTTCTAGTCTTATGAAAAGGTGCTCTTAATCACTATTGATCAAAGAAATGCAAATTAATACAACTCTAAGCTACCATTACATATTTCTCAGATTGGCTAAGATGACAGAAAAAGATAATGATGAATGTTGAAGGGTATATGGGAAAACTGGGACATTAATACATTGTTGGTGGAGTTGTGAGCTGAACCAGACATTCTGGAGAGCAATTTGGAACTATGCCCAAAGGGTTATCAAACTGTACATACCCTTTGACCCAGCAGTGTCTCTACTGGGCCTATATCCCAAAAAGATCTTAAAGGAAGGAAAGGGACCCACATGTGCAAAAATGTTGGTGGCAGCCCTTTTTGTCATGGCAAGGAACTGGAAACTGAGTGGATGCCCATTAATTGGAGAATGGCTGAATAAGTTATCATATATGAATGTTATGGAATATTATTGTTCTATAAGAAACGATCAGCAGGATGATTTCAGAAAAGCCTGGAAAGACCCACATGAACTGATGCTAAGAGAAGTGAGTGGAACCAAGAGAATATTGTACACAGCAACAAGATTATGCGATGATCAGTTTTGATGGACGTGATCCTTTTCAACAGCGAAGTGATTCAGACCAGTTCCAATGGTTTTATGATGGAGAGAGCCATCTGCACCCAGAGAGAGGACTGTGGGAATTGAGTGTGGATCACAACATAGTATTGTCTACATGGTCCAAAAATGCTGCTTGCATTTTTTTTCTTTCTCATTTTTTCCTTTTTGATGTGATTATTCTTCTGCAGCACAATAAATGTGGAAATATGTATAAAAGAATTGCTCATATTTAACATATATTGGATTATTTGCTATGTAGGGGCTTAGGAGGGAAGGGAGAAAGAAAGAAAATTTGGGATATAAAGTTTTTCAAGGGTGAATGTTGAAAACTATCTATGCATATGTTTTGAAAATAAAAAGCTTTAAAAATAAAATAAAATAAAATGTTTATAGCCAAAAAAATATTAGGTTGAAGTCTTTGAAATGCTTCCCTAGATCTGTCCAGATCTAACATTCTATATCTTAAACTTTTATAACAGTGTATACTCCTACTATATCAATGGCTTACATTTTCTAAAGCACAGGAAAATTTACAAAACACCTTGACATTGAATCTTAAAGCTAATAATGAAGCCTCTTCTTCCTATCAGCCCCATGAAGGACATGACATAAGGACTGCTATTTCAGTGTTTCAAGGATCCATGAAGGATTATTTTGGCTTGGTTGCTTCTTTAAGTGAATACTTTTTCAGGCCATCTATAATCTAATAGCTTGTTTTTGGGAATTGTTGAGGCTGAAACATTTATCACTTTGCAGTCAAACTGGTAATGAGTTTCTCTGAATTTAGCTGGGATTCACTTATCATTTTATTTTTTATATTCTTTGTTTCTATATTTTTCCTTCCCTAATCCCAATTTGTTTCCAGAATGTACATGACTTAATGGTGGAGGTGTAACCTATTAACTATTAACTAATCTTTATGCACCTCCTTGGCTCTTGAATTTTGTCTTTAAGGGATATTCTGTCAATTACCTTGATAAGTTTTTATTTGGGACTTTTATTGCTTCTTCCTGATATGGCTTCTTCCTCAACTTCATTGAGATGATAACATCTTATTGGGGCTGCTTAGGGCATCTATTGGCACCTTCTGAAGGATGGGCTTGAAGGGATGTGTATATAAAATTTTGAGACAATAAGTTCTCGGAGAAGGAACCATAGTATAAAGACAGGGCCCTTCCCTTTGTGCTGGTATTAAAAAAGATAACAAATCACTTCCTGAATTTTGATCCTCTCATATTTCTTTTGGAGAGAGCCTGAGAGTATAGATCCCCAGGATCTGTTAAAGGAAGTTTTAGAGAGAAACATATCAGAGATGTTTGCCACTTGGTCTAAGAGATAAATTACTGGACAATCTCCTTCTTGTGTCTTTGCTTCCTTGTTAGAAGAGGGGAGGTAGCCTAAGCAGCCTGGTTCTGATTTGAGCTTTCTAAGCAGAAGAAAGGGATTTCTTAGGTAGTTTCAATCCCACACATTAACTTGCAAGAAAATTTAAGGTTAAGAGTTCGTGAATCTAACTTTCTAGACAGAAGGGAGAATTCTTGAATACTGACAGCCACTTAATTACCAGAAATGCATTTAAGGAACATCAAATTGGCAGCTATTGGAGAGTCATTTGGAGAGGGGAGACGCTGGAATCAGGGATTACAATTAAGATGATGTTTTGATAATCCAAGAAATTGAGGATAAGGACCCTAATTAAGTTGGTGACTGTGTGAGTCAAGAGAAAAGTACATATGTGAGGGAGGTTGTGGAATTCTGATTGATAAAATTTGACATTTAATTGGATAAGAGAAGTGAGAGAGAGGGAATAGAGAATGAAATGGAAATTTGGTGATTATCTGGTAGGTAGGTTATTCAGAGTAGCAGAACAATTGGAAAATTTAGGGTCACCCATGGTTTGTTGACTATATTTGATTTACCTTTCTATGGGAATTAACTCAATAACAAACTTTACTGAATACTTTTTTCATGTAATTGCCTATGCTTGGCACTGGAGACTGAATGAAGTAATAGACTATTCCTCAACAGAAGGCTTCAAAGGGATGATCACTTATCAGGGATATGTGTAGAAGAGGATTCTTGTCAAATCTGATTTGGAATAGGTGGCCTTTGAGATCTCTTCCAATATGAAGATTCCTTTTTTTCTTTCTGTGACTATAGTTTAATGAATTCAACTTTTCTTTCCTTTTTCTGGAAATAGAACACAAAATTCTCTGGAGAATTCTGGGACTAAACATATAAACATATAAATACATGAACATACACTATCAAGAGCTATGAGGTCATGCTAATCAAATTTAAAAAAATTGGTGCTGCAACTATATCTAGATATGGAACTAATAATGGGGTTTTAAAATTATCAACAAATGGTTGCTGAATTCTTCCATCCTTCTCAAGCCCAAGGAAGAATTTTCATTGGAAGGTACAGGGTTCACCTACAGCAAGGTCTTGGGATCCTACACTTCCTTCATCAGAGTGACAGGAAGGCACAAAGAAAGGAACAAGGATTGTTACTAAATTCCACCAGTCTCTGTACCACCTGAACTCTGGATGCTCTCAGAAGTCAATTGAACTTGGGGTTGCCAGCGGGACAGCTCACTTACACTCTAAGGCATCTCTCTTTCCTCAGACATGTATGTAATGCCCTCCAGATTCATAATACCTTCAGTTTGGTCTCCCACCAGAAGGGAAGCACAATTGGAACTGGTAAATAGGCAATGTGGACATTCTGATGGGAGCTCTTCTTCCTCACATATACTTGTTCTTGGATGCTGCATTAAATGAAACACACTTGGAAGTACTATAAACAGACAACCTTCCACTTTCTAGTGGAATGTACAGTCCAAATAGCATCCTGTTACAGTAAGGAAGAAAGCCTAAATCTTTACTCATCCATATTTTAACTTTTGGTCCTTGGCTACTCCATGTTGTTGTTGTTTGTTTTTGTTGGTGAAGATCAAATGAAATAATCTATATAAAACATTTAGCAAATTTTAAAGTGCTGTCTAGGTAACAGGTAGGGTTTTTATTTTCCCTGTCTACTTCAATAAAATTGTTGTAAGGGAGAAGATACATTTGTAAAGACCTATAAAAAGGATATTAAATGAAAACAATAATTCACTATTTGGTTTAGAGATTCAAGATGTTGCATATTTTGGAGCAAATATCTTGATATAAATGGCTAAGTGAAGTATTTATACTCTGGCCTAGTGGTTTGTGCATTAAATGCATTGCATGAATAGTCTCACGAGACCATCTATTTTTCTTTAACTGATAATATTAAATAATGGCTACCTAGCAAAATAACCAGTAGGATTTTGTGGTTCAGTTGTTTTTAGTAATTCCAATACTTTCTGACCCCATTTGGGGTTTTCTTGGCAAAGATACTAGAAGAGTTTGCCATTTTCTTCTCCAAATCATTTTACAGATGAGGAAACTGAGGCAAATAGAGTTAAATGACTTACCCAGGGTCACCCATAGGAAACATCTAAAGATCAGATTTGAACTTGGAGATGAATCTTTTTGATTCCAGGCCTGGGTCTCTATACATTGAATCACTTAGCTGCCACGTTACATTTATTTAAATTATGCGATAAATTAACTATTTGGCAAAAGAGAGGCTATAATCCAATCCTTACTCCTTTCCACACAAGATTCCATTTTCTATGATATTGTTTTTCAGTTTCCAGAGATTACTGGGGGGTAGGTTATGCTACATTACATTACAGTATTGTTATGCTATGCTATGCTATACTGTACTATTCTGGTCAGATATGTACCATATGAGTATTTTGAGTAATTATAATACACCGCATAACTCAAATAGCTATTCAATATATTCTCAACCAACATACCATGCAGAAACAATAAATTAAATAAGAAAGCATTTAATTGGGACATAATAGCAATGTAAATAACAAAAATGAATCAGTACATTACCAGTACAGTCCCTTCCCTCTTCCGGTTCCTCTCCCCTCACATTACACATCCAAAAGGTTCTCCATAGATTTTCACACTTTTGGAAAAGGGATTACAGTGTGCCTAAGGAAACTTATGCTCTAAGGAGAGAAGAGTGTGTCTTGGTCAGAATGCCTTCACAACTCCATTTCTCTAGTTAGCTTTGCTGCTGTTGACTTTAACACTTCAGCTGCACCTCTAAGTCTCTGATGCTACTGAAACTTTTCCTCTGGTCTTGCTTTCATCTTCAGAAGCTACTATTCACTTTTTCCCTCTAGATGGGTTTTTGTTTTTGTTTTTTGTTTGTTTCTGTTTGCAACTTCATTGGGGAAAAGGGGAAAGTATGAGTGGGAGGGGATAAAGGTTGGATTATAGCCTCCTCTTTTACAAGACTGCCCAGGACTAATTGGCTTTTGATAAAAAGGCCTCACTATATCCATACAAAAGGGTCCTTCCTACTTCTATTAATATCTTTTTACCTACCACCAAGACCACTATTTAATACAGTCTCTAGCTAAATTAGGGACATTCAAGTCTTTTTATTTCTTCCCTACATTGTAGAATGTAGACTATGTGTGTATTCCATTGTGGTCTGCAATTGTTTTTATTTTTTTTGGGGGGGGTAGGAATAAATACATACACAGTTTCTCAATTAGTCTTTTAATTCTAGAGTCATGCAAATTGCCTTGATACTTTAATGAACCTTAAGGAGGTATTTAGTAACATTGTAGAGGGAAGGGGTGGAGTGGTAACCTTTATTCAGCATATCTGCCCTTCTGGCAAAAAATTCCCTATTATTAAAATATACTCATCTATCCCATCCCTTCCCAATCTCATCCCAACCTACTCTACCTTATCCTGTCCTATCTATCCTTTTCTGTCCAAATCATACTATATAATACAATACAACATAGTGCTTTACTATACCATAATATGGTATGAATATACCTTAGATGTAAGCAGAGCACTATACTATGTGCTGGGGAAGATAATTGAGTTTAGATGTGCCATAGTTCCAAGTCACTTAGCTTCTATTTGATTTGAGTTTCATCAGTTATAAATGGAGTTATAAACCTTCTGGTGTTGTAGTGAAAGATCAAATAAAATAACCTTTGTAAAGTGCTCAGCATAGTGCCTAGCACATAGTAGGCACTTTTCCCTGTTCCTGTCCTCATGATGATGATGATGATAAGAACTATGACTATGACTACTATGATTACTACTTTATATAAAACTTTTAGGTTTACAAATATTATTTTACTTTTACAAAACTCTGGGTGATCAGTGATAATTATACTGAAGCAGGGGAATAAGATTTTGATGCAAATTCTTTTGGTAACTCATAAACCCCTTTGTGTTGTAGTAATGTCTATTACCAGAAATATTTGGGAGAGCTGAGGGAAAAGATTGATACCCACTGTGAAGAATGAGGGGTACTTCATGTAGAGTTGGTTGTGTACCCAGGATTTCAATAGCCCAAGAAGTAGAAAGAAGTTCAAATGTAAGGAATAGCTTGAGTAAGGCATAGTTGTAAGAAAGCACGTTTAGCATGAAGGTACACAGTTAACTAATTTGATTACAACATAGAATACATGGATAGGAGATACAGAAATACATCTGGAAAGGTAAGGTAGTGAGTGCCAAGGGTGGAAAACCTTAAATTTATTTATTTATCTATCTATCTATCTATCTATCTATCTATCTATCTATCTATCTATCTATCTATCTATTTATCTATCTATCTATTTATTTATTTATCTATTTATCTATCTATCTATCTATCTATCTATCTATCTATCTATCTATCTATTTATTTATTTATTTATTTATTTAATTATTATTAAACCATTCTATTTTTAAAATATATGCATAAAGAATTTTTAACATTCACCCTTGCAAACTTTGTGTCCAATTTTTTTTCTCCCTTCCCAATACCCCTTCCCCTAGATGGAAAGTAATCTTATATATACTAAACATGTGCAATTTTTCAATACATATTTCCACATTTATTGTGCTGCACAAGAAAAATCAGATCAAAAAGGGGAAAAAATGAGAAAGAAAACAAAATGCAAGCAAACTGCAACAAAAAGAGTGAAAATACTATGTTGTAATCCACACTCACTCTCCACAGTCCTCTCTCTGGGTACAGATGGTTAAGACCACTGGAACTGGCCTGAATCATCTCATTGTTGAAAAGAGCCATGCCCATCAGAATTAATTTTTTTTAATTAAAGCTTTTTATTTGTATAACATATGTATGGGTAGTTCCTCAGCATTGATCTTTACAAAGTTTTCCATTACAAATTTTACCCTAGCCCCCTCCCCTCCCCTAGATGGCAGGAAGTCCACTACATGTCAATAATGTTGAAATACTTGACAAGTTGTGCAAGAAAAATCCTATCTACAAGAAAAAAAAAAGAAAATCAGAGAAAGGAAACACAATGCAAGCAAACATCAATAGAGAGCATGAAAATGTTATGTTGTGGTCCATATTTCATATCCCTCTCTCTGGGTGTATATGGTTTTCTTCACTGAACAATTGGAACTGGTTTGAGACAATTCTTTGTTGCAAAGAGCCATGTCCATCAGAGTTGATCATCATGTAATATTGCTGTTGCTGTGTATAATGATCTCCTGGTTCTGCTCATTTCACTCAGCATCAGTTCATGCAAGTCTCTCCAGGCCTCTCTGAAATCGTCCTGCTGGTCGTTTCTTACAGAGCAATAATATTCCATAACATTCATATACCATAATTTATTCAGCCACTCTCCAATTGATGGGCATCCATTCAGTTTCCAGTTACTAGCCACTACAAAAAGGGCTGTCACAAAAATTCTTGCGCATGTGGGTCCCTTTCCCTCCTCTAAGATCTCTTTGGGATATAGGCCCAGTAGAAACACTGCTGGGTCAAAGGGTATGCACAGTTTGACAACTTTTTGAGCATAGCTCCAAATTGTTCTCCAGAATGGTTGGATCCGTTCACAGTTCCACAAACAATGTATCAGTGTCCCAGCTTTCCCACATCCCCTCCAGCATTTGTTATCTTTTCCTGTCATTTTAGCCAATCTGACAGGTATGTAGTGGTACGTCAGAATTGTCTTAACTTACATTTCTCTGATCAATAGTTATTTGGAGCAACTTTTCATATGACTAGAGATGGTTTTAATTTCATCATCTGAAAATTGTCTGTTCATATCCCTTGACCATTTATCTATTGAAGAGTGGCTTGAATTCATATATATATGTGAGACAATTCTCTATATATTTTAGAAATGAGGCCTTTATCAGAACCATTAAATGTAAAGATGATTTCCCAATTTCCATCAGAATTAATCTTGCTGTTGCCATGTACAGTGATCTCCTGGTTCTACTCACTTCACTCAACATCAATTCATGTAAGAATCTACATGTCTCTCTGATATCATCCTTTTTATTGTTTCTTATAGAATAATAATATTCCATAACATTCATATATCATAACTTATTTAGCCATTTTCCAACTGATGAGCATCCATTCAGTTTCCAGTTTCTTGCCACTACAAAAAGAGCTGCCACAAACATTTTTGCACATGTGGGTCCCTTTCCTTCCTTTAAGATCTCTTTGGGACACAGGCTCAGTAGAGACACTGCTGGATCAAAGGATATACACAGTTTGATAATCTTGGAAATAGTTCCAAATTGCTCTCTGGAATGGTTGAATCAGTTCACAACTCCACCAAAAATGTATTAATGTGTCAGTTTTCCCACATTCCCACATCCAACATTCATTATTATCTTTTCCTGTCATTTTAGCCAATCTGAGAGATGTATAGTGGTACTTCAGAGTTGTCTTAATTTGCATTTCTCTGATCAATAGTGCTTTGGAGCACCTTTTCATATGACTAGGAATGGTTTTAATTTCTTCATCTGAAAATTTTTCATATCCTTTGACCACTTATCAATTTGAGAGTGCCTTGTATTCTTATAAATTTGAGTCAGTTCTCTATTTATTTTAGAAAGAAGGTCTTGGGGAGGCAGAGCCAAGATGGCGGAGTGAAAAGGTGACTCTCTGCGTCCTCCTCCAAACTTCTCTCAAATCAACAATAAAATAAGCCTCTGAACTGATCTTCAAGTCAACGAATCAGGAAATATTTGGATACTGCTTGCAGATATCTCTGAAAAACTTCACATCAGGTTTGTCTAGCTCGGACAGAGGGATAAACAGAGGACTCTGGTGTCAGAGAACTCTGGTGGAGGCCGGAAGTGAGGGTGGGACTCAGCTCAGCTGAGCTCAGACTGGCAAAAAACTCCAAACTCCAAACTCCAAATTCCAAACACCTGGAGTTTATCTGAGGTACTCAGGACACTCTGCCCTGATTGGGGGCAGGTGTTCTGGCAAACTTGCCTTGTTTAAGGAGTAATTCGGACTTAGTCCTAGCCCCCGCCGGCCCAGCACCTTAAATTAATTCGCCCAAGCGCCTCAGGGCCAAACCTTCACCCGCCGTTTTTTTTTTCCCCTACCTTAAAGAGATATTCACGCTGTCTAAAAAAAAAATGAAGAGGCAAAAGAGAGCTCTCACCATAGACAGCTTTTACAAAGAGAAAGGGGAGAAGACCCCAGATCCAGAGGTTCCTTTAGACATAACTCCAGAGGGAATCAGCAAGGACCATCACTGGTCCCCGTCTCAAAAGGCCTTTCTGGAAGATTGCTTAAAGAACCTAATAAATGAACTGGAGGATAAATGGGAAAATAAATTGAAATTAGTGCAAGAAGGATACAGTATCTTGCAAGAAGGATATGATGCCCTGCAAAAGAGATATGAAAAAGACACCAATCTATTGAAAAATAAAATTAGTGAAGTGGGAAAAGAGTGTAATGAACAAAAAAATTCAATTGGCCAGTTACAAATGGAGCTTAAAAAGGTAACTGAAGAAAACAACACTTTAAAAATAAGAATTGAACAAATGCAAGTGAATGACTCAATAAGACTTCAAGAATCAGTCAAACAAAACCAAAAAAATGAAAAATTAGAAGAAAATATGAAATATCTCCTAGGAAAAACAACTGACTTGGAAAATAGATCTAGGAGAGACAATCTAAGGATTGTTGGACTTCCTGAAAGCCATGATGAAAAAAAGAATCTAAACACTATCTTCCAGGAAATCCTGAAAGAAAACTGCCCTGAGATTGTAGAATCAAAGGGCAAAATCACCATTGAAAGAATTCACCGATCACCTCCTGAAAGAGACCCCAAAATTAAAACCCCAAAGAATATTGTGGCTAAATTTCAGGACTATAGCACCAAGGAAAAGATTCTGTTAGCAGCTAGAAAGAAACAATTCAAATACCGAGGATCAATAATTAGAATCACACAGGATCTGTCAGCCTCCACATTGAAGGATCGAAGGGCCTGGAACCAGATATTCTGAAGGGCAAAGGAACTTGGATTATAGCCAAGAATATCCTATCCAGCTAGAATGAGCATTATCCTCCAGGGAAGAAGATGGTCATTCAATGATATAAGTGAATTTCACCTATTTCTAATGAAAAGACCAGATCTGAACAAGAAATTCGACATCCAAACACAGAACTCAAGAGATGCATAAAAAGGTAAAAAGGAAAGGACTCTTGAGAACTTTATTTCTACTAGGGGGATGCTTAAAGTTTGGGGGTATAATTAACTAGATATTACTTTGATAATATGAAAAAGAGAACTAGAGGGGGAAAGGTGGTCATACTGTGGAAAAGAGGGGGAAAGTGGTAAAAATAAGATCTAAAAAAAAGGAGGTAAAAACAAGGTAAAATCTCTTGAAGAGGCAAAGAAAACCTAATATAATTGAGAGAAAGAGGGGAGGGAGTTGAGCATTGTGTAAATCTTACTCTCATCAGTTTGGGCTCTAAAAGTGTATATCAGACATTTGATTTCACATAGAAACTTGTCTGTTGCTAGAGAGAAGGGGGAGGGAAAGGAGGAAAAGAAAGGGATAAACTAATAGAAGGGAAAGTAGAAGAATCAGGGGAAAGGAGTAAAAACAGGGGGAAGGGATCTAAA
>JAJPUD010002775.1:143764-225262 GCA_023553655.1 Myrmecobius fasciatus
TTTCTTTCTTTCTTTCTTTCTTTCTTTCTTTCTTTCTTTCTTTCTTTTTGAGGCTTTGCCAGAGGTCATTTTAGATTCATTCTCTTTTTCTGGGTATGTATCTTGAACATCTCTGTCACCATAATAACTTTTTATGGCAGATTTTTTAATCCTTTTTTTCCCAGCCTCTTTCATGACTTCAGACTTTATATATAGGCCAGATTCTTTGCACTTCTGGAGGAATTGTCTATCGTGTTTCTACTATTGTTTTCTTAGGTTCTTGAGTGTTATACTATTCCAGAATCTCAGGGACAGTTCAGAATGAAAACCTGAAAGGTTTTAGTGGTCCCAACATGATCTGATGAAGGAAAAAGTTTTTTCTGTCCTTTTTGTCTGAGATCTACAAGTTCTTGATCTGGGTTTGACTCTGAGTAACATATCTTTGGCTTTGTCCTGTTCCAAATTTCAGAAAACTCAGCCACTATTTACCAGTTACAAAGCTCTGCTGGTTCAGAGGGATAGAATTTCAGGCTATCTTTTAATCTAGGATGTCTGCTTTGCAGCCATCAGACTGCGTTGGAAGCTGGATTAACACTCTGCTTCATTCCTAGGATCATAGGTATACAGCGTCTACTTCCCTTTAAATCTGTTCCTCACTTAATACACAGGCTAGGACCTTTGCCTTCTCTTTTACCTGGAGGGCCACTGATATATATAGGTCACTTCTTCTGTCTGTCTTCAATCCATGACCTAGACCTGGGTAGGGAGAGAGAGTCACCAGTTGCCACCTGTATTCTACACAATTGTGTATCCCTCTGTATTGTATTTGGGGCTTCTTCTTACTCTTCAGCACAATTTCCCCCCCTGTCTTGGAATTCTCTGCACAGCTGTTTTTGGCTATAGTGCATCTCTAGTATTTGTAGAATACTCTATTACCCTATATCTACCTGAGATGGAAAAATGATCCATTGCAATTTTTTTCTTGGATATTACAGGATGTAGTCTGTGGATCTTTGTGGAATTGAGGAAAGAGCTTAACTATGTTTCTTCTTCCTACTCATCCATCTTGGCTCTTCCTGAGAAATGGATTCAGATTTGGTGATCTTGAATTCAAATGCCAGCTCTCTTACTTCCTGTGTGATTTTAATTAGGTGGATTAATCTCTTTCTCAGTTTATCCATGAAATGGGAAATTTGGACCACTTCAGGGTCTAAATTTATAAACTGATGATGTAGAGTTAGAAGATACTTGCATAGAGCTGGTCATTGAAGTCTTAGTAATGAATGAGTTTATTACTCATGAGAAAAGAAAATAGACTTTTAGGAAATGCTCAAGTTAAATTCTTATGTAGACATAGCCTCAGTGCGCTTTTGCTTATATAATTATTCCTTTTACATAGTGGGTATTGGGATGTCTGGTCTGGAAAATTCATGTAAAATTTAGAAGAAATTTTTTATATTTATGGTGTTAAAAGATAAAATATATTGCTATTATATAATACCATACATTTATTTTATTCATTTACAAGTTTCTAATTTACTTTTTGTGTTGTCTGAGGCTTCCCCAAAACTCCAAATTTCCATTTAATTTCTTTTGCTAACCTGTGATATAGCAAAACCTAAATAGAGAGAGTTGTGATATGGAAGGGATACCTGTATAAGATGAATAGTGATGTTTGCTACCCTCCATTTAATATGACTGCGAAAATTACTTGGGAGATTTTCATTTTGCAAATTTCAGGCTCATAGGCCTGGAACCAGAGCCTGTATTGGGGCATTGATATCTTTAGGACATTTAATTTATTGTTATTTTGGACTTAATTTAAACTTAATATGTGGAAAATGGCAGAAGCAGACAAAAGTATGAGTTAGTATCACAAGATCATAATTCTACCTTTCAACAGAATGATACTAGAAACCTAGCTTTTAATGAATATCTTCAAGTCACCAAAGGAGACTATTGTTAGGGGTGGGGAGAAAAGCTTTATTAACAATTTCCCAGAGTGCTATATAAAGAGGTGTTGTCAAAAGTATTAATAACAATCAAAACTGGTGCCATCTTAGAATGTCTTTGCCCCAGGCTTTATTTTATTTTATTTTAATTTTTTTGGAGGGGAGGAGGATTGGGGGAAAGGGTTGGAAACTATGATTTCATCAGTGTGAAGATCTCTTACTGTAAAAATTCCTTCCACAGATCAAGAACTCCTTTGTAATTCAATACCTTCATCTATAAAATGAAAGAACTGGACAAGATGACTTTAAGGTACTTGAAGCTCTAAATCTGTGATTCAGTGTTTCCTTTTATATGAGCACTTTCCTGATCCCACTCCCACCCAACTCTATCACCTTATAGAGATTTTATAATATTTTATAGTATATGCATATGTGCATATATTGTTTTCTTCAACTTCCTTCCTTAAGGGAAGGAAGTGTTTCATTTTTTTTTTTTTTTTTGTATTCAGGTACCTAGCACATAGTAGACCCTTAATTGCTTGTTGAAAGTATGAGGATCAAATGACATAATGTAAATATATGTAAAGCAGTTTTCAAATGTGCTTAAAGTGCTATAAAAACTCTAGCCATTAGTATTATTGATTAATAGAATTGCCTGAGTCACGGAGAGGTCAAGTCTATGTCAAAAGTAGAATTTTGACCTAGATTTTCCCAATTTCCAGGCTGACCTTCCATCTCCTAGATTATGTTGTCTCTCAATGCTGCAACTATGCTTTAAAAAAATAATGCCATGACTTTTGAACCAAAGAAATAGTTTTCATGTCATTTACATATGTTAGAATACCAAACTTTAAAGGTCAGGACTTCAGGTGTGTAAAATCGAATAATTTATGCAACTTTATATTTCTGATGTGTAACCCATCATTACAGATAGGACACATGCAAAATACAGAAATAACTTTGAACCAATCTGTTTCATTACATCCTGATTCAGGAGACAGGAAACCAGCTGATGGGAGTTATTTTTCAATGAGTCAGGGGATGACCCAGCCCACTAAGAACTGGATACATTTCCCCAGATTCCTGGCCTTGCCTTTGCTAAATTTATCTTCTTTCTATAGAATTTGATTTTCAACCAGCAAATATGGCAAGAGGGAACAGAACTAAATAGACAGATAGATAATATATCCAAGCTATGGACTTAGTGCAAAGTTCCATGTTTTTTAATATGAACTATTTTGGACCTATATGGTAGATAAAAATCAAAATAGGGCTTTGTGGTTTGGCCAAAGTTTCATCGAAACATCAAATTTAAATCTGGAAGGAGTAGTGATTATCTAGTTCTGCTATGATTTCAATTTAAAGAAGAGGTAACCAAGACTCTGGTAGAGGTCCAAAGTCATACAAGTGATAATATCTGAGCTAGAATTTGAACCCATGACCTTAGATTCCAACTTCAGAGTTCTTTCCACTCTTTTGTAGAGATGTGAGGTGGGCCTAGTGAAGCTTTGGATCCTTCAGTAATGGCATTTAACCAGGATCACATTTAAAAAATGAACAAGAGAACCAAAGATGTTATTCATCTATTTCAGGTCAAACATGCTCCAACCCCCCTTTTTTTCCCCAGAAGATAAAAAGATAGTTACTTAAAAGTTAAGATTGTACTTATATACCTACATCAAATTGTTTACTCTCCTAGGGAGAGGGAAGGTGAGTAAGGGAGGTAAAAAATTTAAAGTTCAAAATTTTAAAAAGAATGTTAAAATTTGTCTTTATAAAATATAATGCATAGGAACTGAATTTTATGAATAATTATCTTGCCAATAGAAGTCTGGATGCCATATTAGTTCTCTCCAGAATGAAAAGACATAGGCAAGATATGGCAGTTTATATTCTAGGCCCCAGATTCTGGGGAAATATACAGAAAAAATCTTGAAGATGGGACAGAGGACAGTTTTACCCTCCCTCACCTATGGAAAAGGGAAGCACTCCAAGTCTGCATCTGATGGGTAAACTTCCCACTCAGAAGTAGCATAGTATATTAGGCAGAACATTGTAATTCTAATCAAAAAGTTTCATTCAAATTTTTCTTCAGACTGGGGAAAACATTTGGCCTCTCTGTGTCTCCATTCTCACCTATAAAATGAGAAGATTTGACTTGATCTCTTAGGTCTCTTCTAGTCCTCAATGATCTTATGTAACTCTTTCATGCATGCTTGATGAAAATATGCATTTTTTTGCAATATGAAATGCCACCTTCCTCTTAAGAAATCGGAATCTGAGTTTATTTGTCATTAAGCTTATTTCCTCATTAATGATTTTCTTTGTCAAGTTATAACCAAATATTCCCTACATTGGGTTGAGCCAATGGGTAAGCAAGCCACCATGGGGCTCCAGATAATCATTCCTGATAGCAATAAAATCAATATGACACATTTTTCCTCAAATATGTCAGAGCTATAAAAGACTTCAAGATTATCTACTGATTTCCTCGTTTGGCCACTTAACATATATAAAGCTCTTAATAGGTTTTTTTGTGTGTGTGTTACATGCATTATTGTGTTTAATTCTTATAATAATCCTTTGAGATTAGTGCTATTATTTTTCTCATTTTATTTTATTATTATTATTTGCTTTTTCTATCCAAAGTTCATTGGGATTGCCTTGGATCACTGAACCACTAAGAAGAACCTAGTCTTTCATTGTTGATCATCACACAATCTTGCTGTTACTGTGTATAATGTACTCCTGTTTCTATTTGTTTTGCTCAGTACCCAGTTGATCTTTCTAGACCTTTCTAAAATCAGCTTGTCCATCATTTTTATAGAACAATAATATTCCATTACCTTCATATTATACAACTTATTCAACCATTCCCCAATCAATGGGCATCTACTCTATTTCCCGTTTTAAAGATGAGAAAATTGAGGCTTAAAGAGCTGAGGTGTGTTTTTCAGAAACAGATACTCAGAAACTCTATATGTCTGAGATAGGATTCAACTCAGGTCTTTCTATGCTAAGTCAGGTCTTCTCTCCATTCCATCATGCTGGTTTGCAAAATGAATCATAAGATGATAGATTTGAATCTGGAAGGGATCTCAGAAGTCTTTTAGACTACTTCTCCTCCTCATTTTTACAAATGAAGAAACAAAATAAGGAAGGCTAAATGAATTTTCTAAAGTCAAACCCAGGTTCTCTTCAGGGCCAAAAAACAAAGAGTTTCAGTGATTTGCAAAGATTGCATGAGTAGTAAGTAGGGGAGCTTGGTTTTGAACCTAGTTCTCCCTGATTAGGTCTGGACTCTATGCTCTCTGTTACCTTCTGTTTTGGAGATTATATCTTTTAGATGATTTTAAAGGTCTTTTCCAGCTCAGAAGCATATGATCATTAAGAGTCAGAACTGGTATTTGAACCTAGGTCTCCCATTTACATTCTGAGCTTTTCCTTCCATACTCTGACATCTTCCTCCTCTTCTCTGACTTTCTTGCTCATGAAGAAGCCAACTAAAGGCAGGGTACCATGAGACTGGGTTGACACTTTGAAGGATGGGTACAACCCACAAGAGCATTGCTATAAGGCCTGCCAGTCCCTGCCCCTGAAGCCTTGACTTTTCTCCAGCAAACTTACAAAGCTGTCATATGGCACATCCATAAAGAATTTGAGATCTTCAAACTCCCCATCAACATCCATCTTCATGAATGAGGAAGGGAGGGTTATGGTGGCAGATTTCTGTGGCAGAGCCAAGATGAATGTGTCGTGAGAGACCAGTCTTCATGTATTAGACATATACAAAGAGGTTTTCTCTCATTGATCCCTTCCCAAACGGAAATTGCTTTAGATAATGATGTCAGAGAATGAAGAGCATGGGCACCTCGTGCTGAACAGAAGGCTCTAAGTATGGTTTAAAGTTTTAATATGTTATGAATTATGTTTTTAATAAAGAAACAGCAGAAAAAGGATTCCACATGCATTGCCACATATGTTCTTATTTGTTTATGAGTAAAAAAAAATCTCTTCTTTTAGAGTAGACAGATATTTTCTTCTGCAAAGTACATAGACTCTATATACTTTCACTCTTGTGTTGGAAGAGGGCTCAGGGACCAACTAATCCAATGCCCTTCTTTTACTACTGCTGATACTGAGGTGTGGGGAAAGTTGTGTCATAAGTGTTAGAGGTGGAGTTTTATCTTAGACATTCTGAATCAAGACTCAGTGTTCTTTTTACTGACCCACACTGCTTCCATGCAAGAAACTTAACACATGGCTATTTAAAGCAGCTACGTGGCACAGTGACGGGGAACACTGGAATGGAGTTGAAAAGATCTGAATTCAAATATGGCCTCAGATATATCTAATGTGTGATCATGAGAAAGTCATATAACTGATGTCTGCCTCAGTTTCCTCATCAGTAAAATAAAGATAATAGCAACTATGTCTCAGGGCTGTTATGAGGATCAAATGAGATAACAGTAAAATACTTAGCACTGTGCCTGGTGCATAGTAAGTGCTATATAAACATTAACTATATTAACCTTACTGCTGCTGCTACTATTACTATTGCTGCTTCTATGATTACTATTGCTATTGTTCCTTCTACTCCTCCTCCTCTTCTTCCTCCTTTTGCTGTTATTACTATTGTTACTGATGCTACTTCTAGTACTGCTACTGCTGCTGCTGCTGCTGCTGCTGTTCTTACTCCTCCTTCTGCTGTTACTACTAATGCTGCTGCTGCTGCTACTGTTTCTACTATTGCTGCTGCTACTATTGTTTCAACTACTGTTACTGCTACTATTGTTTCAACTACTGCTACTGTTATACTCTACCTTTCCTTTCTCCTCTTGCTGCTGCTGTTCTTTCTCCTGCTGCTACTACTAATGTTGCTGCTGCTGCTGTTCTTTCTCCTGCTGCTACTACTAATGCTGCTGCTGCTGCTTGCTCCTTCTCCTCCTCTTGCTGCTGTTACTGCTTCAACACTGCTACTACTACTATTGTTTCAACTACTGCTACTGCTGTTGCTACTACTGCTTCAATTGCTGCTACTTACTGCTGTTGCTCCTGCTCCTCCTGCAATTAGGTTCCTCCTTCCTTTAACACCCTTTTGCCCTAAGCAAGCAACAGATATTTATTAAACAAGGTCTTTGCTTAAAGCCATCTTCTAGGCCCTGAAGAAGGTTAGGGAAGACCTAAAAGGGTTAGAAAAATTTGGTTCTTTTTGTTCTTGCGGAGCTTAACCTCTGTTGAGTAGGAGGTAAAAAGCCAAAACAAATAGCTCTTACATAACAATAATATATGATCAGTGCAAAGTTACAAAATTGTGAGACTTTTGAAGGGAAGGATGATAATCGCCAGGGTGATCAGGTAAAGCTTCATAGAAGAGGAGACATTTCTGTAGAGTTTAGAGGTCAAATATAGCAATGTCCAAATAGCTGTTATGTCACCAGTACAGGAGCGCCTTCCAACAGTCCAGCTCATCACTGATCTATAACTTAGTAGATCAGTGTTATAGAACTGCCTGAGGCTCAGAGACACCAAGATTCACCCATGATTGCATAGCTAATATGTACTAGAGGCAAAAATTTAAAGAATGAGTAGAGTCAATATGCAAAGAGGAAGAGGCAATGGAAGGCTTTCTGGACCTAGGAAACAGTTTGAGCAAAAGTATGGAGATGTGAGAATGTAACATGTTTTTGAGAGTGGGAAAGGAGTTCTATTTGATAAGAATGTAAGATAGAGACTTCCTTTTATTGTTTCAAGAATTAGTTCAGATCCTCCTTCTGCAGAGGCTTCCATGCTGCACCTCCAGTAGTGCCTTCCCTCTGAGGTTGTCTCTATATTGTATATACCTTGTTGTACCTGGTTATTTGAATGTGATCTTACCCATCATCAGACTGTAAGATGTCTGAGGGTATTGATGATGCCTTTTCTTTACTTTGAATCCCTAAGGTTTAGCACCATGCCTGACATTATTACTAATTTAATTAGTGTTTATTTCTAATAAATGCTTGCTGACTGACTAATTGTCTGACTAACTAGTGGGAAGGAATGTGAGCTGAGGCTGGAGTAGTGGCAGATGATGGCCTTGAATGTCAAATGAAGAGGAACACTGGAGACACATGGCTGGATTCCGTAATTCTCAAAACACTGTACTTTCTCCAAGTTTTGTAAGCAACGTTTTATGTTGACCTTTCAGCTGGCGTCATTACAGATAAATATCGTACATGTTGTTCCATTGACAATTGGATGAGACTAGTGATTGACAGGATTTCACATGGCTACAAGGAAATTAACAGTTAACTGATTTTTGATTTAGTGACAGGTGGCAAGTACATAAGCAGCCAAATCTGGGAAGGAAAGCAGTGGCCAGGCACTTTCTAGGATTCTCACACTCACCTTTTGCCCTACCACTTTGCTAGAATTCACTTCCCCTGCTGGTCTCACAAAACCCTCTTTATTTACTTTCAGGGTCTAGCACAGGGCTTATTTCTTGAATGCTTGCCAATACCACAGAAAAGGAGCCAGGAGGTCTATTGTCCCTGGAGAGACTTTGGAACCCCTGCTGGCTATTTGAGGGCTTTCCCCAAGAGCCTTTTTCCTCATCTGGAAAATAGGCAGAATAATACCTTTGCTACCTATCTCACAGGATTTTTGTAAGACAAAAAAGTGCTTTGTAAAGCACTTCATGAATGTCAGGTACTATTATTATGAAAATAGCTTTATTAATCCCCAGTTGGCCTAAATTTGATTAATGAATTACCAGCTGACAGAAGGCAGTGAGTACTTGGTGTCTGCTGGAGAAAGAACGCTGAATTTGTAGTCACAGGCTCTGACATCCTAAATTTCTAGAACTAGAGCTGGAAATGGTCTCAGAGGCCTAGTTCAAACCCCTAAATTTGCAGATGAAAAAATCTAGGCTCAGGGAGGATTCACATATTCTGTGAATATCAGAGGTAAAATTTTCATCCATGACTTCTGATTCCAGAGGCAGTAATCTTTTTACTTACTATCCCAACCTTTCTGTGATTTTGGACAAATCCTTTTCCCTCTGTAAAACCTCTTTTTTTTTAAGTATTGTTTTGTTTTTATAATAAAAGCTTTTTACTTTTCAAAATATATGCAAATATAGTTTTCAACATTCACCCTTGCAAAATCTTGTGTTCCAAAATTTTCTCCCTCCTTCTCCCCTGGTTAATCATGAGCAATTCTTCTAAACATATCATACTGCACAAGAAAAATCAGATCTAAAGGGAATAAAAGAGAAAGAAAAACACAAGCAAGCAAACAACAACAACAAAAAAGGTGAAAATATTATGTTGTGATCCACATTCAATCCCCATAGTCTTCTCTCTGGATGCAGATGGCTCTTTCTATCACAAATTTATTGGAATTGGCTTGAATCAGTTATTGTTGAAAAGTGCCACATCTATCAGAATTTATCATCATATAATTTTGCTGTTGCCAGGTACAATGATCTTCTGGTTCTGCTCATTTCACTTAGTATAAGTTCTTGTAAGTCTCTCCAGGCTTCTCTGAAATCATCCTGCTGATCATTTCCTATAGAACAATAATATTCCATACCATTCATATACCATAATTTATTCAGCCACTCTCCAATTGATGGGTATCCATTCAGTTTCCAGTTTCTTACCACTACAAAAAGGGCTGCCACAAACATTCTTTCACATGCAGGGCCCTTTCCTTTCTTTAAGATTTCTTTGGGATATAAGCCCAATAGAAATGCTGCTGGATCAAAGGGTATGCACAGTTTGATAGCCCTTTGGGCATAGTGTAGAACCTCTTTCTGAGGTCCTTTCTAGCCTGAGACCTTTGACTCAAGAGAGGTCTCAGAATGCAGATATCTTTGGGGGTGGGGAACAGCTGACCCAAGAATTGTCTGGGTTTGGTCCTCCCTGGCACAAAGCTCAGGAAAGGCATGAAGACAGGTCTTCAGGGCCCAGCAGTGAAATGCCAAGAAAGGCTTATTTTCAGCAGCTCTGAGCCCATCCTCCCTTTGACTGTTTCCGTCACTGCACATGTAATGTCCCACACTAGTCATGTTCTAACTCACACCTCGAGTCAGGTAGACATGTTTCAGGCTAATTAGGGGCCTTGGTAAATTTAGTCCATGGGCTGTAATTACAAGCGCTCAAGACCTGCAATTTCTGTTTTAATTAAAATAAACAATGTGGAGGAGCTGACATCACACTAGAGCAACTGGTGTATAAGTCACAGTTAATTACATTGGAGCTATGGCCTCGACTCGATGAAACGGTCGGTTTGGATCCACATTCACTGGGCCGGATTTGCCATCCCAGTGAAGGCTAATTACTGTCTGAAAAACCACAGATTGAACCAGACAAGTAATCTTATTCTGGGGAGGACATGAATTGTGTGTGCATGGAGGAGCTGCTCTCTTTCAAGTGAGAACCCATTGGGGCCTTTGTGCAGTGAGAGTACGTATTTGTATGTGTATGTATCTGTTTGGTGACTGTGTGTATGTGTGTGTGTGTGTGTGTGTGTGTGTGTGTATGTGTGTGTGTATGTGTGTGTGTAGCTTCTTTCTTGACCTCTAAACAATCGCTGGAGATTGAACCTGGTTGACAGAAATTCTCTGCTGTATGAGGCATGTATCATGCAATTGTTAGAGGAAATTAAATAGAAAATTTAAAAAGATGTTGAGAAAAGAAAGAACTTCTAAAAAGCAGAAGGAATCTCAAGATTTCTTTTTTCTCCCTGGTCTTCGTACCTCTCCCCCCTACTCTTTATCCATCCTTCCCCTATTATAGAACAATTTCAGCTCCCTGGACACAGGCAGGCAGGGGGCAGCTGGAGGGAGTAGGGATGGCAGATATGGTAATGCCCTCACTGAGTATTAATGGGGTATGTGCCTGGCTGAGAAGCAACTAAGTAGGCAAGTATGTGAATTGGCTTCTAGCTTCCCTTTTCCCCTTCTTCCTCCTAGAATTACTTGAATAAACACTAGCTTCCACTTCCTGCTGGTGCCAAATTTTCTGGTCTCCACCCATGATTATACCCCTCCTCAGATTACCCTAATATTTACTTTTCTGTGTTATTGGATCCACCCAAAAGAATGTAAGCTCCTTGAGGGCAGGGATTGTTCTGTTTTTGTCTTTCCTTCTCCATTGCCAAGCACCATTGTACCTTGCACATAATAAATATTTAATACAAGTTTGATGATTTAATTTAAGTCAAGTAACAGACTTTCAAATAAGTGATGAATGTGGAAACAGTTCAAGATACCCCTTCAACTAAGGCCTTGAGGTCTAGTGAGACCAAGAAGAGAAAGGAGAAATCAGGGAAAGCTTCATGAAGGAGGTGCCATTGGAGTTGGGCCTTAAAGAAAGGAGGGATTTTAATAAATGGAAAGTAAGTGTGTGTGTGTGTGTGTGTGTGTGTGTGTGTGTGTGTGTGTGTGTGTGTAAAGGATTGTTTTTGTGGAGAGTTAAATCTACTCAGAACTGGAGTCAGTGCCCATAGACTGGTAGTCTATTCTTAGCTTTGCTTTAGGGAAAGTAGGTGTCTTTGGAGAAATCTTTTTATTTCTCTGATTCTTAGTTTGTACCTTTGGAAAATGAGGGGGAAAAATGGGTTAGAAGGATTCTAAAGCTCCTTCCATCTCTGACAGTCTTTGGTTTTATGATAAAATTGGGATCTTTGCTTCCTCTTTATTGCTTTGTACTTGTGTTTAGACCTGGCCTGCTCTGGGCTGCTGCTTACAGGGATTAATCGAGAAGAAAGTCTATGAGTCAGGGAAGAGTGGACCTTTTTGAACCCTGAGCAGAGTGCCTGAGATCCATAAGAATCAATTGCTTCCTATGCCTGTCTTACCATTGGCTCTGCCCAATGAATCCACATAAGACTGTGAAAAGACAGTAATTATCCACCCTCTGACAGAGAGGTGATGGATTCAAGATGCAGAGACAGGCATTTTTGAGCATGGACAATATAGAAATTTGTTTTGTTTGACTATGCGTATTTGTCACAAGGGTTTTATTTTTCCTTTAAATTTAGAGAAAAGAAAGTAAATGCTTTTTAATTGAAAAATAAAATACACATTTTTTTTTATTTTAGAGAAAAATCCAGCAATTTGCTGAATTTCCCATTGAACAAAACAAAAGCTCAAATTTAGTATGATCTGTCACATACTCTCTTGTGTTTAAAGTATTTATTTGGATTTATGTTGTAGCCTATTCCCTACCTCTCTCATTTCCCAAGGGAAAATTTGTATATTCTTTGAGAGTAGGTATGTCTTTTTGTATTTGTGTTCCACAGCTGAGTTTGCTATTATTCAGTAGTGACCCCATTGGGGGTTTTCTTGACAGATCCTAGAGTGATTTGACATTTCCTTCTCCAACTCATTTTACAGATGAGGAAACTGAGGCAAACAGAGTTAAGTGATTTGCCCAAAGTCATACAGATGCATTTGAACTTATTCTTCTGAACTTTTGAACTTCTACTGTTTCTGACCCAGGCCTGGCACTCTATCCACTTTGTCACCAAGCTGCCTAGACTATAGTGGGTGTAGTATAGACACTTCATCAATGCTTTTTGACCTAAAGCAAAGTCAGTTTCTATGTCTACTACCTGGATATATTCCTAAAGAGATGTTTGTAATTCCAACTTCAGTTGGAAGTTGGATTACTTTGAGGTACCTTTGATGACATCTCAGGAAGTGTATATAATAGAGAATCAGGATTTTTGGCTAAATTGCACAATTTTCTTCCTGGTAGTTTGGGTCATCAAGATGTGAAACAAGGTGCAGTCACTGAAGGGTATCTCCACTCACCCCAGGAAGTCTCTCTCTCTTTCCTGTATATGGATATCAGTTCAGACCCATCTAAATTCCCTTGGATAGCACAGAATATAGAGCAGGCCTAAAAAAGTCAGGTGGTATAATAGACAGATGGATGACTCTTAAGTCATTACTTTGGGTTCAAAAATTAACTTTTACATTTGTTGCCTGTATGACCCTAGGTATGTCCCTAGTCACTTTCAAGGCTCAGTTTTCAAATCTGTTAAGTGAGAAAGTTGGACTAAATGATCTCTAGTTCCTCTCTAGTTCTAGATTTATGATCCTAAGGTTCCTTAGTGACTGGCTCAACCCTCAGTCATCATACAGATAAGGAAACTGATAGCAATCAAGATGAAGGATTTTTGCTTGGAGTCACAGTAGTGGTGAAAAACAGAGCAAACATTCAAACACAGTTTTTCTGACTGCAGAGTATCCTTTCTATTATACAACAGTTGCTGCCCCACTTTAATCATCTATTGCTTTTCTCCAAAGGCTTTCATAGCTCTCTGTCTCCCTCTCCTTGAATTTTAAGCCACCCCATCATCTGGCTTTTGATCCAAACCATCCAATTTTGTTTCCCAGTACTCTTCAATGTTCACCCTTCACTCCAGTCAGATGAGTTTTTTCATTGACAACATCCATATCAGAATCTGTTCCATTCTCCATTTTTTTCCCCCAATGTTTCCTCTAGAATGATCTCCTTCCTATCTCCTTGGGGAGGAGCAGGGAAGAATCTGATTTGTTTCTTCCACACTCTCATAGCATTTTCTCCCTCTCTTCTTATATTTTGTTCTCTATCTTGACTCAGAATTGAAAAGGTAGTAAAATGTGATTAAAAAAAACACAAACCAGGTTTTGGAGTTAGAGACCTGGGATGGAAACTTGGTTCAGCTACTTGTTTACTGTAAATAACGAAACTGACCTTGAAGGCATCCCTTCCCTTGCTCTGAACTTTGATTTCATCCTCTCTGAGTGGGTTGAACTAGATGATCTCTAAGATCTTTTCTAGTTATAAATTTTATGAGCCTATATATATCAGTGTCATATCTCCCTTAGTAGATTGTGAAGTCTCTGATAGACAGATAATCCTTTTTCACTGAGAGCCAGGATAATGAAGTAAATACTTCTCTAGAGTTGGAATCTGGCTGGGAAATTTGGCTTCCACAGAATTGCAGAATTTTATAGCTGGAAGGGACCTCAGTGATCATCTAGTTGAACTCACATCTGAAAAGGGATCCCCATGCTAACACATCCAACAAATGACTACCCAGTCTCTATTTAATGACCTCCAACAGATGAAATTCAATATCTCCAACAGCAGGTCACTCCACTTAGGGATAATTCTAGTTGGTTGGAAGTTTTTCCTGACATCAAACCTAAATTTTCTCCTGATTTCTACTTTTGAATCTTGCCTCAGATATTTTTCTAATTGGGTTACCCTGGGCAAATCATTTAACATTATTATTGTTGTTTTTCACATTTTGTTTTTTAAAAAAAATTGGATAGTATTTTATTCCCCCCCATTTACATATCAAGAAAATTTTTAGCACTGATTTTTACAGGATTTTGAGTTTTAGATTTTCTACTTCCCTTCCTCCCCTCCCCTATTTTAAGATGGTAGGCAATTTGATGTAGTTTATACATGTGCTATCATGTAAAACACATTTCTATATTATCACAGTTGTGAAAGAAAAAACATAAAAAGGAAAAAAATGAGAAAGAATAAAATAAGTGAATAAAATGTTTTGAAATGCATTTAGAACCCATCAATTCCTTATCTGGACCATAGGGATGGTCTGAATAGCATCTTGTTCCCACATAATTTCCATTTTTTTACTTGGTCTCTATATTTTTATAAGATTTCATTTGATATAGTTTGGAGGTTATAAGAAATGGAAATGACAAAAATGGTAACAACTATTAAAAACATTCTCTTAAATTTTTAAAAAGTTGACTTTTCATTTGGGTGATGGTATTGTTGAAGATGATGGTGATGGCCACACCAAAAGCAGGAAACATGGGGTTCTGAATAGACTATGTGTCATTAAATGTTTGGTCCTATTTTAACTAAAAGAGATATAATGAACTCATCTACTTTTTGCTTGACTTCCCTCTAATAGATAAAGCCTGTCTGTCCATGGATTGCCAGGGAACCTGTGTTTGATCCATCCCAATTATGAAGTATCTATGGCAGGATTCTTTTCTAGGCACACAGAAAGTCAGATGTTTGGAAATGGCTCAGCTTGGAAGAAGCTAGGAGCACGTGTGGTACTGAATCCCCATAAAGTCCTGCAGTATCCCATTTCTGTTAGTCTCCCTGGAGGTTCCAGCTTGGAGAAGGGTTTTAGGCCCCAGGCTTACATGACACAAGTTGGTTTGCAGCCATTGGAGATTCTGTGTAAAAATGCTTGTAAATATCACAGGCAACTGGTACACAAACACACACACACACACACACACACACACACACACACAGCATTGAATGTCTTTCCAGAATTCATAATACTTTACAGCTGGGTACTTTGGAAGCTAAATGTGGACACAGAAACATTTATAGGTACACATACTTATTTACACAAATGTGTACCAATTTCCATTTGGATGGTTAAGGTGGATATTCTTTCATAGAATCCAGGGATGATATATTACCAAAGTATTTTATTATGGGGGGTTTTGTTTGTTTGCTTTTTTGTTTTGTTTTTTTTATAAAAAGATTTTTATTTATTTATTTATTTATTTTTTTTAATAAAGATTTTTATTTGCAAAACATATGAGTGACCTTTCAACATTGACCTTTGCAAAAAAAACTTTTTTTTCCCAAGCTTTTCCTTTCCCTCCCCCAGCCCCCCACCCCTAGATGACAGGTAATCTAATACATGCTAGATAGGATAAATTATATGACAAATACAATATATGTATACATATCTAAACAGTTATCTTACTGCACAAGAAACATCAGATCTAGAAAGAGAAGAAGAAAAAAAAAAACAACCTAAGAAGGAAAACAGAATGCATGGAAATATTCACAGAAAGCGTTAAAATGCTGTGTTGTGGTTCACTCTCAGTTCCCACAGGCCTCTCTCTGGATGTATATGACTATCTTCATCGCAGCACAACTGGTTTGAATCACATCATTGTTGAAGAGAACCATGTCCATCAAAATTGATCATCGTATGGTCTTGTTGCTGTGTATAATGTTCTCCTGGTTCTGCTGATTTCACTCAGCATCAGTTCATGCAAGTCTCTCCAATCCTCTCTGAAATCCTCCTGTTGGTCATTTCTTACAGAACAATAATATTCCATAACATTCATATACCATAATTTATTCAGCCATTCTTCAATTGATGGGCATCTTTTCAATTTCCAGTTTCTTGCCACTACAAAAAGGGCTGCCACAAACATTTTTGCACATGTGGGTCCCTTTCCCTCCTTAAAAATCTCTTTGGGATATAGGCCCAGTAGAAACACTGCTGGGTCAAAGGGTATGCACTGTTTGATAACTCTTTGAGCATAGCTCCAAATTGCTCTCCAGAATGGTTGGATCCGTTCACAGTTCCACCAACAATGTATCAGTGTCCCAGTTTTCCCACATCCCCTCCAATAGCTATCATTATCATTTCCTGTCATTTTAGCCAATCTGACAGGTGTGTAGTGGTATCTCAGAGTTGTCTTAATTTGCATTTCTCTGATCAATAGTGACTTGGAGCACCTTTTCATGTGACCGGAAATAGTTTCAATTTATTCGTCTGAAAATTGTCTGTTCATATCTTTTGACCATTTGTCAATTGGAGAATGGCTTGAATTCTTATATATTTGAGTCAATTCTCTATATATTTTAGAAATGAGGCCTTTATCAGAACCTTTGGATGTAAAAATATTTTCCCAGTTTACTGCTACCCTTCTAATCTTGTCTGCATTCATTTTGTTTGTACAAAAACTTTTCAACTTGATATAGTCAAACTTATCTATTTTATGATTAATGATGACCTCTAGTTCTTCTTTGGTCACAAAAAAGATTTTTATTTGGCAATACACACAATCATTCTACAAAATAGATAAAGGAAATAATGTCCCTGCTTTTCAGATGAGGAAGAAATCCCTCAAGGACTTTCAGCATGTCTGCAGCAGGTCCAAAATTAGAATCCTGGTGTTTTGGTCCTCATGTCCAGGGAGGTCACTGGCCATGACATGCTTCCCTGTCTTACCACTTCCAATCTCTAAAAAGTAATCAGTCTTCTGTGAGGCTGTCAGAGTTTTAGATGCTGTAGGTACAAAATAATTACAAGACTTGCCCAAGAGCACACAGCCAGGGAGTGTCAGAGGCTAAACCTGATTTGCATTTCTCTCATGAAATCATCGGTCTTTAAGAGAGACCAAACAGCAAATTAAAACAACTTTGAGGAATCACTTCACACCTATCAGATGAGCTAAAATGATAGAAAAAGAAATGTTGGAGGGGATGTGGGAAAATTGGGATACTAACGCACGGTTGTTGGAGTTGTACAATAACCAACTGTGAATGACTTAGCTATACTGGTCAAGACAATGATTCTGAAGGATCTATGTAGAAAAATGCTATTTACCTCCAGAGGGGGGGAAAAACTATCAGTATGAATGCAGACCCAAGAATGCTTTTTAAACTTTATTTTTCTTGTGGTTTTCTTTCATAACATGACTAATATGGAAATATGTTTAGTGCATATATGACTAAACATGTATAACCTTTATTAAATTGCTTGCCTTTTCAATGATATGGAAGGAGAGGGAAGATGGAAGAGAATTTGGAACTCAAAACTGTAAACAAAAAATGAAGGTTAAAATTGTTTTTTTTACATATAATTGGAAAAAATATTAAAAAAGAAAAAAAAAAAGGAAGACAAACAGTGTTGTTAGCAAAGGGAACCTAGATAACCTGTGCTTACCAGTTTCACTGCAATTTATGGAAAGAGAATTTTGAACAGGGCCATCTGGCTATAGGGTGTCAGAAATAGTTTAAGGGGCTCAGCTCTACTGGGCCTTTATTCAACAAACATCTTAAATGTTTCCTATTTAATTAGATTATTGTGGCCAATGCTGAGGAAGATGTAATGTTTCTATAAAACACTTGTCCCTGAACTGTTACAATTCCTTTTGATAGGACCTGAATTGTAACTGGTCATTTCAGCACCTAAAGCAAATTCTCTTTTACTATGGGAAAATGGAAGGAGAGGTCCGGGGTCATGAGAAGGTGGTTGAGTGAGAAGCTTTTACTTGATCATCAGAATGCTCTTTTTTGCCTCTCAGATTGCAAAAGGGAGATATGCTAGTGAGTGTTTAACAACTGACTTTTTTGGGGAAAATTTTTTAAAGGTTTATCTGCATTAAAATATTTTCTCTAGCTTTTTCAATTAACAAAACAATAAATCAAACTGTGGTTTGTAGCATTTGAAGATTTCTGAGGTGTAAATCTTCACACAGAAAATTTAACAATCTGCTGAACCAGTAGGAGCTGGTTCTAGCACACCCCTGGAACACCCAGCTTCCCCTCAAGTTAACACCCTGGAGCTAAGTGCCAGCTGTCCTGAGCTAGTTATGGTTTAGTTAAGACTCACGCACAAATAAAAATAAATACCATATTACATAAATGGATTAAAGTTACAAAACAAAGTATTATATGAGAGCTGAGGGGGAGGATCAGAAAAGACTTCCTAGGGAATATGGCATTTGAGTTTAGCACTGTGGTAGTCCAAAAACCCTTCTTGTTCAAGAGTTTTTCTTTGTTTTGTTTTTGAAAGTTGTGTAGTGGGAAGCTTCTTTTGTGGTAACCTGCTTTATTGTAGAAATGCTTCATCCTCAACACCTCTGCTTATCCTTTTCTAGATTCTTTCATACTGACAACTAAGATAGTGAAGACCCTATCATATAAAGATTAGCAGAAAAAAACTGGGTGTGTTTAGAGAAGAGAGGACTTTAGGGGTGATGATATGATATGATAGCTGTCTTTGGGTATTTGAAGGTCCTTCATGTTGATGAGGGATTAGATGTGTTCAGTTTAGTCCCAGAGGGCAGAACTGGGACCAAAGGGTAATAGTTACAAGGAGGCATATTTAGATTTGATGTCTGGAAAATTTCCTCGTAATTTAGAGTTTCCATAAATCACAAGGGACTGCCTTGAGAGATGGCAGGTTCCCTTTGCCTTTGAGCAGAGACCGAAAAGCTACTTGTTGGGTATCTATAGTAGAGATTCCTTTCATGAATAGATTGGATTAGGTGGCTACCAAATTTCTTTCAACTTTCAAATTCTGTGATTCTGGAATCTTTGATGTCACAGGTCTGTAGAATGGGAATTGGGAGTCTCTCTGTTCAATTCTCATTGTCTCACTGAATGTAACACATATGTAGCTCATATGCATGAATTCTGGATATGGCACAGGATCTACCCTTCTTTCCTCTCTTGGCTAGCTTGTTCACCCAACCTGAACTCACCATGGCAGGACCGGGATGGGGAAAAGAATGTGTGAGTAAGAGCCGGTCACAGAAATTACTTTATCCGACTAAAATAAATTCTCAGGACTCTAGAGGTAACCTTGTGAAGATAGTATGTCTACCCTACAGCAAAAAATTCTATCTTCTTCTAGCAAAAGAATCTGAATGCAGATTGAAGCATACCATTTTTAACTTTTTAATTTTTTTGGCCTGTATTTTCTTTCATAACATGACTAATATGGAAATATGTTTTGCATGATAACCTTTTTTGTGCCATGGATCATTTTGATATAGGCCCCTTTCAGAATAATGTTTTAAAATAATTGAATAAAATGCTAAATTTCAATTAGAGATTCATGAAAATAAAGATTCCCCCCTATTTATCTAAGTTCTTGGAAACCCCCCCCCCCAATAAATCCACAGTCCTAGGTTAAGAACTCCTTCTTTAAGAGGTTTTACCTCTTTCAGGCCATTGTCAATGATGCTAAACAGCAAGACAGACAAGCCTAATAAACTCTTCAAATCACAGAGGACTATGATTTTTCCTCTCAACTACCTCCTAGTATTAGACTTTCCTCTGATCAGTTCCCTGTAGCAGAGCTCATCTTCCTTCCTCTTTATCAGAGAGGGAGTATCGTTTTCAAATTCTCTCAGTTCAGCTACTTTCCTCTTCATCTGCTTTAGTGACAGCTTTATTTACTCTGATTTCAGATTTTCTTTCTTTTGTCTGTGACTTTTTAAGTCTTTTATTCTCAGTTGGATGGATTTTATTTTAGCTTCTGCTCACTTTCCTGCTTCAAATCAGTATGTTCTTATGTAAGATGGATTCACCTCTACCTTATAGTGAGAACAAAATCCGTATTTCCCCATGGATCTAAAATCCACATTTCTCTCAGGGATAACAATAACACATCCTATACAAAGTTCCTATGCAAAATTCCCATAGTCCACAAGCTTTTTTGATGCAAAGTTTTTCAGCAGTGAATTAAAAACTCCTGAAAACAGTTATATTAAAATTAGCTTTTGGGGAAGAAATGCATGGCATTCATTTTTTATAATCAATCAGTACTTTTACTTTAAGTTGCTCTTAAAGAGGAATTCTTAGTACTTTTAACTGAAGTTCTGTTTTTTC
The DNA here is from genome assembly GCA_023553655.1 of Myrmecobius fasciatus. NCBI lineage: Eukaryota > Metazoa > Chordata > Mammalia > Dasyuromorphia > Myrmecobiidae > Myrmecobius > Myrmecobius fasciatus. Next base: position 164,103 of record JAJPUD010002775.1, read on the forward strand.
TTGGGTTCTCAGAACTTTCCAAATGTGGGTTTTCTTACATGGATATTTTTTTTACTATCTTTTCCTATGATTAAATGTTTGCAGAGGAGAAACATCACTTTACACAGAAGATCAATCAGATGAACTGGGGTGAATCCTCAACACCTGAGCACCAAGATATATTGATCTTGCCCTGATTTGATGTAATAGATTTTCAAGGCATGTGGACTTCCCCTGTGTGGTATCACTCCATTGCTCTAATCTGGAGTTAAAGGCTCATTCCCCTAGACTAAATAGTCTTGAGATGCTCTGATGTGAGGGAGGTAAGGTCTCACTCATCTCCTACACTGATGAGGGAGAATCATGGGGAGTGAACGGAGCTGAGCCTACCACATCCCATGACTATCATTGAAACCCTTTCCTTTTGATCCCCAAATCTTCAAATTGAAGGTCTAGTGATGGTCCTGGTTATATCTTTTTTATTTCTGCCCCTGCTTCCATCTATGTACTTGTACTATTGATTAAGCCTCTTTTGGTATGAATTTAAGTGTGAAAAATGTACTATGATGGATTGGGATAGCCTTTAGAGGATGGAGAGGACTTTAGGAGATAAAGAGGTAAGGAGATAATGTGGGGTAGAGGGAATGTTGTGCTTATGGTTGAGCAGAGTAGACAGAGACAATGATTTAGTTTGGTTAGAATATGTAGAGAGGAATGAAATAAAAATAGCTACCATTTACCTAGTACTTTAAAGTTTGCAAAGTGCTTTATAAATGCTATCTCACTTGATCTTCACAACTCTGGAAAAGTTAGTGCTATTATTCAAATTTTATACAATTGAGGAAACTGAGGCAGACAGAAGTTGTGAGGTGTCTACAATCATCGAGCTAGAAAATATCTGGGCCAGGTTTGAACTGACAATTTTCTGATTCCACTCCTAGCCCTCTCTCCACCATGACACCTAGTTGTCAGATGGGTCTGGCTAGATAGGTAGGGTATTGCCAGATTATGGAGCATTTTGAATGACAAATGGAGAAATTCAGACTTTATTCTGTAGGCAGTAGGGAGCCATTGAAGATTTTTGACCACAGTATCTATGTGTAAGACAGGTTAGTCATCTGGGAGAATTAGATGCAAATATTCACTAAAAAGTGTATTTCACATCTTTTTTTCTTCAAATAATACTTTATTTTTTCCCAATTACATCTCAAAACAATTTTGTAACATATTAAAAGATTTTATTGTTTCCTTTCTTCCACTTTTGACACTTAGTAGCTATATCTCTGAAAGTCATGGCCTTTCTTGTTTCCTCTAAAACTTGTTGCAGGGTTGTTCTAAGTATCAAATGAAATAATGTATATAAAGTAGTTCACAAACTTTAAGAATGATGGAAAATGTCAGCTTCTGGCATTGCTATTTGTATTCTCTCTTGTCCTTAGACCTTCTCTTTACCACTTTCTTCTCCTTTTTTCTTCCTCCATATTCTCTCATACTTACCTTCTCCCTCTGTTTTCTATCTTATCCTCCTTTCCTCTTCTTTCCCCCATCTTCTTTTTTCTCATCCTCTTCTTTCTTTCCTCTGTGATTATGTTAGTGGACGCATATGTGTTTACATATCTAGAAGCATAAGCAGGTGAGTGATTTTGGCATAGTACATGAAGATATGAATAAAACTGTTTTGTCCATATATACATAGCTGCCATCAGCTCCATCCATGGAGCAGTGGTGATGGTCTCCATGGGAACAGTAGGTCTGGAGGCTCAGGACTGAAGCTTCAAAGGGCAATCAGCCACCTCAGCTTCCTCCCTTCCAAACTCCACCCCAACTTGGGAAACTCCTTGGCTGGGGCTGGGACTAGGGCAGCCCTGCCTTATTCACATGTCTCTACAAGTTCTAATGAGTTCATCATGGGGGAAGAAAAAAGAAGGAAAGATCTGGGCTACTGTCTCTTTTGTTTGAACAACATCATAAAATCTTAGAATCACATATTTCCTGAGCTGGAAGGGGACTCAAAGGTCTTGACTTGCAACTCATTTCTGAACAGGAATACTTTACAGCATTGCTGCCCAGAGGTCATGCATCCCTTTGTAGTTATATAGTGCTGAAGAACTCACCATCTTTCTAGGGAGCCCCTTTAATTTTTGGACAGCTCTAATTGTGAGGAAATTTTTCCATCGATTGAACTGAAATCTATCTTTCAGCAACTTTCACTCACAGCTTCTGGTTCTACCTCTGGGCCAGGCAGAACAAGCCTAATCCCTCTTCCCTATGACAAGCCTTCAAATACTTGAACATAGTGATGATCCCCCCTCTCCTCTTATGTCTTGTCTTCTCTAGACTAAACATCTCCAGTCAGATCCTTGCATATTTCTACTGCCTGGGAAACTTTGCCTGGGGTTCTCCTGGAAACTACTAAATTTGCTGGGGCTGAACCAGGGACCAAGTGACACTTAACCCACTCCTGAAAGTACCTCATTATAAAATTAATATGAGTCCAAATGCCTCTCAGCTAGTTACTAACATGATAATCAATGGCAACCTGGCCTGCCAACTTGAATCCCAAAAGATGTGTAGAGATCACATCTCCAAAGCATAAAATGAAGGAGAGGTCTGTCATTTATTGAGTTTATTACATTTAGATTAACAGCTGGGACCATCCAAGCCCTAAAGTGGATTTTTTTTTCTATTTTTATTTTTGGCTTTGATCATCTGATTTACTAGACTAAGGTGTGTTATAGTGGAAATTATGTTTGATTTGGGGTCAAGAGAGTTTTGAGTTCAAATTTTGGCTCTGAGATTTATTAACTATATAACCTAGCTTTCTTTGGACCTCAGTTTCCTTGTCTTTAAAATGGGTATAAAATCCTTCATGTCGTCAAATTACTATATGGAAAATGCTTTGTATATGTGAAAGTTCTTGAAAGAAATGAGGATTGTGTAGAACTATCCAGCGCATGTATTTGCCTGATTCCATGTGGGTAAAAGAATGAACTTGTATCCATGTATTAGGTGCCAGAACATTCTCAATCTCAGAGCCTTGGAGTCTAGGACACTAATTCCAGTAAATTTAGAAAAATCATGTGGCTATCTGATGGGAAAGTAGATGAGATTTCACATTCAATCTTTGTAGAAGGTAAAGTGGGAGTGATGTTAGCTGCTGTGATCGTGATTAGGCCCTAGAAATCTAATCTGTACTACTTAATGTGAAGATAGAGACTTTTGAGGTAGGTGTTGCTGATGGACCATTATGAAGACACGGCTTCTATCTTCTGTTCTGTCCATCATTTAGATTTCCTTGTCAGTATCATCATCAGTGACTACTGGTTAAAGCATCAAGTATAATGTAAGTACAACACCAGTACCATCATACAGGTTTTTCAGTCAGGTGAACTGGATTCAAATCCCAGTTCTCACATTTATTGACTATGGACAAGTTTCTTAACCCCTCTCAGCTCATCTGTAAAATGGGCATAAACTTTATACTATTTGTCTACCTCTCAGGGTTTTTGTGAAGAAAATACTTTGTAAGCCACAAATTCTATAGAAAGGAGAGTTATTGTTATAATTGTCAAGTACTCACACTCTGCATAGAAGTGTGAACAGAAAAGAAAGAAACAGAAGGAAGGCTGATTTCTAACTCTTATGGACTTATGGCATTTGAGGATCTCAGAGCACCAGTGAGGGAATGTAAGCATGAGGTGGTTTCCTCCTTCTGGAGGGAGGGGCTGTGGAATGTCAGCTCCTGACTTGCCTTGCCCCTCAACAGATTAGTGCTCTTTCTACCTTTGAGCAGAGGACTGGGGGTTGGGTCTACTTAACTGCCTTCCTTTACCTGTTTATTCCCTCAAGTGGTTCTTTCCTCAAAAGCTCAATGCAAACTGATTGGCCTTTGCCCCCAGATGGAAGCCGCTCCCACGGGTCAAAACTACAGTTTTCAGCCCTGTTGACTCACCAGGTCCTACCCTGCCAGGAGCCTTGCTGCCGCTGCCCTATCGTACCTTGGGTTCACCATCTGTAAAATGGGGTTAGGTTAGGAAGCAATCCAGTGAGAGATATTCTGGGAGTTAATGGGAGCAAATTGGACTTGCTGGTTTAGATAGGGCAAAGTATCTTTATTATAGCAACACCTATTGTAGGGATGCAGGAGGAGGAGCAGGATTTGTATTGGCCAAGGAACCACCACCCATCCTGACCCTGAGATAGGGCAATATTGTTTATACTTGGGGGCAAGAGATCAACTATATTATGGGGTTAGAATTACTCTGACGTTTCCCTAATGATGAAAAGAATAGAACCAGAACAGGAAAAAATGTGATCCTCTTCTTACCCATACTCAAAACCCCTCCTTTTACCTAAGATCCTTCTTTTTATTTTTGTTTTATTTTGTGTTTTGGATATATGATTTTATAGGTATAGAGAACCTTAGATCTATAGTTGCTTTACAACTAATTATTCTTAGAGAGTTCCTGGGGGAATGAAGTGATATTCTCAGAGTCACACAAACCATAAATGCAAGGAGTAGGATTTGAATTTAAATCTTTGTGGTTTTAAATCAGGCTATCTACATAAGCCTCCTGGAGAAACCTGCTAATTATTCTAAAAAGTAAGGGTAAGAGTGGGGGACTTGAGGCCACACAAGTGTGTTGATATGAAGGAAGCTTAATGGAGAATAGAACCCAGCTTGGGGAGAGACCCTCTGACTGTGTAGTACAGTGGGAGGAGCACTGGGTCCAGAATCACTGGACCTGATTTCCAAACTCAGCTCTACTACTTAGCTGTATGAATCTCAGATAACTTTTTAAGACTTGCCAAGTCACTAGCAGGCTGCTCTCTGTGATAGAAGATGTTCCTATATTGGGAAGTCCATACTGGACTTCTTCCCATACTGGAGTACGGGCTTTATGGGCCTTGTATAATCTTTCAGGATATTCTCATTTTAATTCTTATATGCAATTATAATGCTACTAATTTAAAATTTTTCTTTTAGTAAAATATTGCTGTATTTATTTTTCAGTGTGTATTTCTACTCTCCTCTTCTCAGAGACCTGTACCTTAAATAAAGGAAAAAAAGAGGGTGGAGCCAAGATGGTGGCAAGAAGGTAGGAAGTTGTTGGAGCTCTCCAAGTTTTCCTCAAAAGCCAAATGAAAGCAAGCCTTTGAACAGAGTCTGGAATGATAGATCCTAGAAAGAGATGGAATGAAACAATTTCCACCTCAAGATAGGTTGGCAGGACTTCATAAGAGGTCATTCTCATTGGAGTGAAAGGCATGTGCAGCCTAGGAAAGCTAGTGGAAGGGCCTTGATCACAGCTGATCAACAACCAAAACTCTCTGTTCTTACTTGTAGCAGTAGCAGCAGTGGGCAACTTGGGTCAGTGCCCCCTGTGCCCCAGGAGCAGAGCTTGACTTTAAAAGTCACAAAATAGAAAAAAGAAAGAAAGAAAGAAATGGAGGAAGAAAGGAAGGAAGGAAGAAGGAAGGAAGAAAGGAAGAAAGGAAGGAAGAAAGAAAAAAGGAAGAAATAAAGAAAGAAAAAAGAAAGGAAGGAAGAAGGAAAGGAAAAAAGGAAGAAAAAAGAAAGGATAAAGGAAGGAAGAAAGAAAGAAAGAAAAAAGGAAGGAAGGAAGAAAAAAGAAAGAAAGAAAAAGAAAATGAGTGAAAATCAGAAAAGAACCTTAACCACAGAAAGCTACTATGGTGAAAGGGAAGACCAAAACACCATGTCAGAAATGGAAGCATCCCCACATGCAAAACCTCAAAGGGGGATATGAATTGATGACATGCCCAAGAAGCCTTTTTTGGAAAAACTGATAAAGGATTTTTAAAAATCAAATAAGAGAGAAGAAAAATTGAAAAAAAAGAGGTATTCATGAGAGAGTCAACAACTTGGAAAAGAAAAACAAAAAATACAAAATACAATTATTTAAATATAAAAAAATTCCACTGAAGAAATAAATTCCTTAAAAAATACAATTGACCAAATGGAAAAAAAAATCACTGAAGAAAACAACACCTTTAAAATAGAATTAATCAAATGGAAAAAGAGATACAAAAGTTAACTGAAGATAATCATGCATTAAAAACCAGTTCTGGGCAAATGAAGCTAGTGACTCTATAAGGCATCAACAATCAGTCAAACAAACTAAACAGAGTGAAAAAAGGGAAGAAAATGTAAAACACATGGAAAAACAGCTGACCTAGAAAATAGATCAAAGAGAGATGATTTAAAAATTATTGAACTATCTGAAATCCATGACTAGAAAAAGATCTTGAATAACATTTTTTTATTTTTATTTTTATTTTTTTTCTGAACAACATTTTAAAAGAGATCATCAAGGAAAATTGCCCTGATATGCTAGAATCAGAGGGCAAGAATCTATCACTCACCTCCTAAAAGAGATCCCACAAGGGAAACTCCAAGAAATATTGTTGCAAAACTCCAGAATTATAATCTCAAGGGAAAAATACTGAAGGCTGCCAGGAAAAAAAACAAACAAACGAACAAACAAAAAAAAACAGTTTAAGTATTAAGGAGGCACAGTCAGAATTATCTAGGATTTGACAACTTCTACAATAAAGGATCAAAGGGCCTAGAAGATCATATTGCAGAAGGCAAAGGACCTTGAATTACAACCAAGAATCAACTACCCAGAGAGACTAAGCATCATCTTTCAAGAGGAGAGATAGATCTTCAGTGAAGTAGAGGACTTTCAAGCATTTCTGTAGAAGATTTTTAATCATTTCTATTAAAAAGATCAGAACTAAACAGAAAATTCAATCTATATAGGACTTAAAAGAAGCATAGAAAAGTAAATGGGAAAAGGAAAACAAACCTATTATTTAAAGTTTGAACTGTTTATATCCATATATAAGGAGATGATACTTGTAACTCTTGAAAATTGTATCTTTTATTAGGGAAGTTTTGGGGGGCATAAATAGACAAGGGTGCAGGTGTAAGAAAAGGAAAAAAGAAGGGAAAAAAAGTTCAGCAAAACCAGCCAACACAGCAAAAAAAAAATTGATATGCTATGTAGTATTCCACTTTCATAGCTCCCTACCTATACAAAGAAATAGCTGTGGAGGGGTACTTATACCTCTTTGGGGGCTAGATTTGGTCATTATTATTTTGAAATATTCAGTTTTATTTGTTTTGTCATTGTTCTTTTCATTTATATTATTACAGCAATTTTGCTTATTGTTTCCTGGATCTACTTATTTCAGAAGCATCTTTTTTTTTGTAAATTAAAAAAAAATAGCCTTTTATTTTCAAAAAATGCACAGATAAATTTTCAGTATTCACCCTTGCAAAACCTTGTATTCTGAATTTTTCTCCCTTCCTTTCCCGCACCCTCTCCCCAGATAGCAAATAATCCAATATATGTTAAATATCTGCAATTCTGCTATACATATTTCCACAATTATCCTGTTACACAAGAAAAATTAGATTTAAAAAAAGGAAAAAAATGAGAAAGAAAACAAAAAGCAAGAAACAATAAAAAAGGTAAAAAATATTATATTATGATCCACATATGATTCAGTTCCACAGTCCTCTTTTTGGATGCAAATGGTTTTATCCATCACAAGTCTATTGGAATTGGCCTAAATCATTTTATTGTTGAAAAGAGCCATATCCCTCAGAATTGATCATCTCATATTCTTCTTGTTGCCATGTACTATGTTCTCTTGGTTCCACTCACTTAACTTAGCATCAATTCATGTAAGTCTCTCAAGGCCTTTCTGAAATCATCTTGTTGATCATTTCTTATAGAACAATGATATTCCATTATATTCATATACCATGACTTATTCAGCCATTCTCCAACTAATGGGCATCCAGTTTCTTTTTTCCTTGTCACTATAAAAAGAAGTGCTATAAACATTTTTGCACATGTGGGTCATTTTCCTTTTTTTTTAATTAAACGATCTCTTGGGGATACAGACCCAGTAGGGACTCTGTTGGATCAAAGGATATGTAAAGTTTGATAGCCCTTTGGGTGTAAGTTCCAAATTGCTCTCCAGAATGGTTGGATAAGTTCACAGCTCCACCCACATCTCCTCCAAAATAAATCATTATTTTTTTCCTGTCATTTTAGCCAGTCTGAGAGGTGTGTAATGGTACCCCAGAGCTGTTTTAATTTATAAGGAGCATTTTCTCATATGATGAGAAATAGTTTTAAATTTTTATCTGAAAATTGTCTGTTCATATCCTTTGATCATTTATCAATTGGAGCATAACTTGTATTCTTAAAAATTTGAGTCAATTCTCTATTTTAGAAAGGAGACCTTTATCAGAACTCTTGGATGTAAAATTTCCCCCCCAGTTTTCTGCTTCCCTTCTAATCTTGTCTGCATTGATTTTGTTTGCACAAAAGCTTTTTAACTTAATATAATCAAAATTATCCATTTTGCACTTCATAATGTACTCTATTTTTTGTTTGATCACAAATTCCTTCCTTCTCAAGATCTAAGAGCATGCTTCTTTTTCTAACCCTGAAAATTGTTACTGGATACACAAGAGCTGAGGAACTGTTCTCACTCCCTCTCCTGTACTCAAGTATGCAGTTCAAGCAGGTTTGATTCTGAGGAGCCTAACATGTAATAAAAGGAGGATTAGATTCCCTATTCTCTTAAACTTTGGCTCATTAAACTCTGAATTTGATGCATGGAAATAATTTTACTTATAGGTTAGGTTATAGATCGTGTTTGTTTTTTTGTTTTTTTTTCCAAAAAGGGAGGAGTAAAGAAGAGACTCAATGTACAACATGAATCAAACTTGGGACAAGCTATTTGCTTCTACACACAAAAGAAATGCTAAACATTAAAGAAACATGGTGCTTATTAACAGAATCACTTAAAAGAGCAGCTACTGTTCCATTCTGCTGGGAGGATGATTTTTAAACTTCACCAGAACATAAAACATCTGGAAGGACTGTTAATTAGGCATTTTCCATTTCGCCTCAGTTCTTTTCTGTTAAAGTAGCTACCAATATATGAACCAGCCAAGCTTCTGCCAATACTCTCCAAGAGCACTGAAGATGTTAGAGAATCACCCAAAGTCATTTGGCTCTAATCTAATAGGATCTAGAACTTCTGGGCCTCTTGAATTCAAATTGTTGCCTCCAGTCCTGGACATATCCAATTTGAGATACTTGTTTACCTCAGATGAAGAAAGAATAGATATAAAAGTGGAAAAGGCAGCCAGGATTCAAGGACACAATGTGGGCAAGATTTCTATGATGCTGAGATAGAGATGGTAAGCTTTTCCCCAACAGTTATTAAAGATTTTAGAGGTAACAGGAAGCTACCTGGAGAATCAAAGAAAGAAGGACCTAAACTGGGAGTAATCTCTTCTTTTAAGTGCCACAAAGCCTTAATCCCCTGCCAATGAAATAGGGTTGTTAAGAAATAAAGCACCATTCAAGTTTTGCCACATCATATCAAAATTCTTGTGCTGTACCAGAAATATTCAAATATCTAGAACTAGGCCCCAGAGCTTCCATGTGGTCTCCTGAAAGGAGAACAAGCAAGACTAATTATGGATGGCCCTTGTTCTATATTTATTATAGTCTTTTTATGACATAATAATTTTCTATTACACTCATGAATCACAATTTATGATTGCCTAAGCTATGGACATCTTCTTGTTTCTTTGCAAAAAAAGTGTGGCTATGAATAATTTTGTCTAAACTCTCTTTCAATGGAAGTACTAGACTCACAATCTAAGCTAAGTGGTAGACAGGGATAGTTGTTAGTTCTCATTTTAGAAGGAGAAAAGAGGGAGAGAGAGAAAATGAGAGAGACAGAAACAGAGAAAGACAGAGAAACAGATTCAGAGACAGAGAAAGAGACAGATACAGACACATAAAGAGACAGACAGAGATAGAGATAGACACACAAAGAAACAGAGACAGTGCAAGAGAGAGAGAGAGAAAGGGAGACAAAGGCTAACACACACAGAAGGACAGACAGAGACAGAGAGAGAAAGAGAAGCATTTGTTATTGGGTCTTTGACATAGCAGGACTCAAGTTTATGACCTTAAGGTTATTTGACCAGCTTCTGTAAGCTGACATATATATATATATATATATATATATATATATATTAATACATTTTTGTGATTAAAGCTGAACAAGCATCTTGTGGAAGAAAATGAACCATGCAAAGTTCAGGCTTCGCATGAATTCTAGAATCCTAGAATGTTAGTACTATAAAAGATCTCAGAATCCATTTTAGAACAGAAAGGGACCCTTGAGAACCTTAAGTCTGACCCCTTTATTTTAAAGGGGAGGAAACTGAAGACAAGAAATGGGAAGTGATTTCCTCAAAGTTACATAGCATTCCCATAGCACACTCATCTATGGATTGATGTTTCTGCTACAACAGTATGTCAGGACATGATGCTGGATGGCTTTTCCTATATTGTTTCTATCAGTCTCTGACATCATCTCTTTGCAAGTCATCTCTTACAGTAGTTATCAGAGTATTTGGCTTTCCATAGATTCTTTTTTGGGCATGGATCAACCAATTGTGAACATTGCCTATAGATGTTAGGTCAGAATAAGACTAGAATAGCATGAGGGAAGGCAAAGGGCAGAAGAGTCCAGAGTATTTTCTGAGAGCCAGAGACTAGTTATGATTGCTTATAGCACAGAGTTTGTGGAAAGGAAGCAAATAAGATAAGACTGGAAAGGTGCCAAGTGATAGGAAGGCTTGAATGCTAAGTGAAGAAATCTGAACTTTGCTCAGGAAACAATAGGGAACCACTAGAGATTTTTAATCTGAGGAGTGACTTAACCACATCACAATTTTAAATAATATTATTCAAAGAGGGGATGGAGAGCTGGGTTTGGAGGAAGGTGGTGGGCTGCTCGTATAACACACTTGATCAAACACTTGACCAGTCATGTCTCAGGGTTCTTATCACCTGTCTAGAATCAGGGACAAACTGCTTTCTACCACATCAGCTAGGTATCTTGTTCCTAGCCTAGAAAGTGAAAAGACAGAATCTAAAAAAGATCACAGAAAAATTTAAAATTAGTTAAAATGGTCCGCAATTCACAACTGGGATCCAAATGGTTAATGATAGAATTATTTATTCTCTTAGAAGATAATTAGGATGAGTTCCCTTAGTATAGGTAACATATACTTTGGGGGGGAGGGGTGGGAGTAGAGAAGTGGGGAGATATCTGCATCCTTAAGCTCCTATGGTAGAGTCTGTCCCCAGTCTCAGCATCTAACTTCCATTCCATTTCCTCTTTCCTCAAGCAGACTCAACCCTAATAAATAATCAATGATTTTTTAAAAAATATGTTTTGTAAACTTAGAGGATTTTGCTTTAGTGAATGATATGCCTTCAACAGAAAGTTCCCTGAATTGTGGAATCCTTTGGTTTATTTCAGAAGAATTAGCCACAATTAAAGATGAGGCTACAGTTCCAAAGCTGTGTTAGTCTGTAAATAACAATCTGGTCTGTTGAGTACTCTTAGCCTCTGGGACCCTGAGTTTTTGCTGGGGCTATTTGGATAATAGTTATGCCTAAGGCCATGTGTAATCTTTTAAATATTTGAAAGGTCATTATATGGAAGAGGGATTACACCTGTCATGCTTGGCCTATGAAGGCAAATCACTATTTAGGCAGAACTAAGAGTGATGGATAGAACTGATTTTGAGATAGATTTCAGCTCAGCAAAAGGGAAGCAAAACACACACACACACACACACTCCTTTTTCATAGATCTATTTGGGGTTTTCAAGCAGAAGTTAGGTGACCGCTCCTTAGGGATATTTTAGGTAGAATTCATGATTTGCATCAGGGTTTGACTTGAGGGTCTTCACAGTTCTGCATTTGTATGAGTCTGTGGTTCTATTGGAAGTTTAGTGTTCATGTCTGGATATAGTAGAGAGAATTTATCAGTCTATCCTGTGCTTGAAAGAGATGTCCTTAACAGGATGAGAAGGATGGGGTTCATTGGAGGGGATGGACATAGACCATTTAGGCAGTGCCCAGCTGGGCCAGGCTTGTTGTCTCAAATACATCCTCCACAGCTGTAGGCAGTGACCTCTCAGAAGCTCCAATGAAAACAACAGTTAATGAAATGGTCTAATGGACCTGGCTAGAAGTTTATTTTTCATTAAAAGGTTAGAATGAAATGGGGGATGCAGCACTCAGCAGGGGCAGCTGTCTCAGAAAATGTGCTGATGTGTGATGGTTAAAGAAAGAAAGATAAACAAAATCCCCAACCCAGCAACACTGAGTCAACTGTCCATCTCCTTACCTAGGTCTCATATTGGTGATCTCCCCAGCACTGTGGCTGACCTTGAATAAAATTGGCTTCACATCACTATTCTTTATTAATTAACCCTCATTTGTCTAGAATAAGCAGGTAGCATTAATAATTTACAGAAGGCTTGAATGTTTCAAATGTAGGATTAGAGGATTTAGGGCAAAATGAGAAAATCATAGGATGTTATAGTTGGAAGAGACTTCAGCTGCTATCTGGTCCCCAAAGGGATCCTCACTATACTATTTCCAAGAAATAGAAAGTTTGCCTCGGCTCGAAGAGCTAGAATGAGAGGCAACTCACCATCTCCCAAGGCAGTCTATTCAACTTTTGGACAATCCCAATTATTAAGAAGTTATTCCTAATATTGAACTTAAATTTGCCTCTTTGCAATTTCTACCCATTCTTTTTTTTTAGTTCTACCCTCTCGAAGACACTTAGAATAAGCCTAATTCCTCTTCCATATGATAGCCTCTGAAATATTAGATATCTTTCCTGAGTCTTCTCTTCTCCAGGTTAAACCTTCCCTTTTTTTTCAACTGGTCTTCATATGATGGGGCTTCAAAGACCTTAGGGATTATTTAGATCAACCAGCTCATTTCATAGGAAGAGGGAACCAGGTTCAGAGTGGAAGTGGCTTGCCCAAGGTCATCACATAGGTAGTGAATGTTAGAGCTCTGACAGATAATATTGCTTGTCAAAAAGACAAAAGGAAGCTAGGTGTTACAAGGTGTATGGTCTGAGAGTCTGGTAGACCTGAGTTCAAATCTGACATAGTTGGTCACAATTCCAAGAGCCAAATCCTACTCTTTTACTATTCCCTTCCACATGGTTCCACGAGAGACCTCTTTTTGCCAGGATATTTCTTAATATCAAGGGGGCTCTTAATGCCATGTTTTTTCCATCTGTGAAATCCCCAGCACATGCTTCATCTCTTTTCCTTGGACAACACTTCTTTTGCTGTGTTAGATTCCTTTCCATGCTTGGTGAGGACTAGGAATTAGATTGTCAATCTTACCACTATCTTATTGTCTCTGAAACAAGTGTCCAATACTTCTTAGAGAATTTTTTAAAAGATTCTAGTAATAGAGGAAAATTACCAGTGCTTGTGCTCCACTGGCAGAGTTTTCAAGAATTCAGGTTCTTAAATTTCCAAATGGCTCACTAATGCAAAAAATCCCAGTATTCTGTGATTGCCTGTCATAACATGTGATCCATGAATTAATAATATGATTGGAAAAATTCACAGTAGGTATAAAGATTCTGCTAAGTGTTATCCATGATGTCTTGCATATGAGAAGAGGCATGTAAACAAGAAGGACATGTGTGATTAGAAAAGGAAGTTCGGTTAGTCAGGCAAAGAGAAAAAAAGACAACAGATGGACAGTATTACAGGAGTGACCAAAAAATACCAAGAGGACGAGAGGAGGTCTTCTAAGACTTTTTTTTTAAATGTAAATTTAAGTTTAAATTTTATTTATTTATTTTGTTTTTCCTTCTTCCAAGACTTTGGATACATTATTTATAAAGGCTCAAAAGGAATAAGAAGTACTTTTGATGATATAATGTTGAATAATCCTGATAAAAAAAGAAAAAAGTGGCTTAAGAATATAATGAGGCTAAATAGAAAATTCTCTGATAAACTCAGATTAAGAAAAACATAAAAATTATGAAAGGAATAAGATACAACTAGGTTGAACTAATTTAATGAATTCATAATAATAGCATTAGTTTACATCCCAGAATGAGCTGAGGTTTGAAAAAAATAATGTTAAAGATAACAAGTTAATTTTTAATCTATGGTTTAGTGTAAGAACAAAGAAATGATAGACTTTCTACTTAGGGTTGATGGTGTAATGGTAGCAATTGGTAGAAAAAAGCAGAACTATTCAATTCCTATTTTGCTTCCATATTCTATGTAAGGAAATTAATTTTCAGAAAGTAAAGTTTAAGCCAAATATCACTAAGAGGGAGTTGCGGATAGAATAGTAAAAGAGTACCTAGAAAAAGTGTTTAAATCTCCAGGATCAGGTAATAATAGCTGCCATTTATATAACACTTTCAAGGGTTGTGAATTGCTTTATTTAAGTGATCTCATTTGACCTTATTTGCTATTATTATTTCCATTTTACTTATCAAAAATAGATTTAGAGAAGCTGAGTCATTTTCCTAGGGTTAAATAACTGGTAAATGGATGAGATAGGATGAAAACTTGGGTGTCCCTGATTTCAGTTTCAGTATATATTTACTATGTTATACTGCCTTTCCAGATGAATGCTGAAAAAATGAGTAGAATTAATTGTAGAACCACATGCTGTTGAGATGGATGAGATCTTGGAGACATTTTTCACATGAGGATAAGAATCCAAAGATTTAAGTGAATGCCCACCATCACCCATCCAGTATAAAAACAGAGCCAAAATTTGACTCAGGTCCTTTGGTTCTCAATTCATGATTCTTTTCTATTATACCATATTACCTCAAAGTGCTGATAATTTTTGAAAAATTATGGAATGTATCAGTGGTACTACAAGATGGGAGCTTAGCAAATACTCTGACTTTTCAAAGAGGCAAATTCTAGCAACTGCAGACAAGAAAGCTTGACGTTGATCCCTGAAAAGTTCTGTTAATTTTTTTCTATAATATTTTTTTCTATAATAGATAATTAAACAGATGGTCTGTGAGCATTTAGAGAAGAAAGAGATAATCTGGCAACTATCACAGACTCAGGAATAATGTCACACTGAATTAATGTTGTTTCTTTTTTTTTCAACACAATTCAATTTAATCAACCTTTATTAAGTACTGAATATTATGTTGTGCTAGGTATTGTGGATACACACAGTCTCTGCCTTCATGGAGTTTACAATCTGATTTTTTTTTTGTTGAGATAATTGGGGTTAAGTGATTTTCCCAGGGTCACACAGCTAGGAAGTAGTAAATGTCTGAGTCCAGATTTGAACTCAGGTCCTGCTGACTTCAGGGCTGGTGCTCTACCTACTGCACCACTTAGCTGTCTCACAGTCTGATAAATTAATAAAGCTTCCAGATTAACATATCAGGAGAATGTCATATCTGTTATGTATCAGTTTCAAAAAGAGAGACAAAGTCTCTTATGCTATCCTTATAGATGTGGTGGTTTCTATGGCTAAGAATTGTTGAATAAACTTATGAAGGGTGTTGATTAATTTTTCAATGTCAACCTGGAAGAAGTTTTCTGGTGTTGTGCCACGAAACTCTGAACTTGCCTCTGTTCTGTTCAACACGTTTTATTACTGGTTTAGATGAGAACATAGATGGCACGAGCATCAAAGCTATGGATGACAGAAAGTGAAGAGGGATCATTCATGTTGGATGACAAAGTGGTCGTGATAGATTAGAACCTTGGGACAAAGCCAAGGGGATAAACTTGAACAGGGTTTTATTTGGAAACACAGAAACTAGGAACCAGAGAGTGGAAGTGGAAGCAAAAACATAACTGAGAAGGACCCACTGCTGCTTTTTAGATTCCCAGGCTGGGGAGAGAGGAGAATGATTACCATGGAAGAATCCATCCAAAGATGCCCTTACCCAGCCTCGGTCTATAGGGTAAGAACTATATCCCTGGGCCACCTTTTTCCCTATAGTGTCTGCATCAGAGGTGTTAAGCGCACAGCCCAAATGAGATCACATTACTGAGTGTGGCTGAACCAGACTAAAATATAACTGGGAAATTTTTAATAGAACAAATAAAAATATAATAAAATGTATATGTTAAAATTGAAAACTAGGTTGACAAATAGTCCACAAATATCCTTATGTATATATCAGTGGCAACTTGAGTTTGACACCATTGGTCTGGACAAAAAATCTTTTTGTCTATATCTATATCTGTATGTATATCCATGTTTTTGTCCACTTGCTTCAATTATATCTGATGCTTGGTGACAGAGTGGTTTGCCATTTCCTTCTCCTAATTATTTTGCAGATGAGGAAATTGAGGCAAACAGGGTTAAGTAACTTATCCAAGGTTACACAGTCAATAAAGAGTCTGAAGCCACATTTGAATTCACAAAGAAGAGTCTTCTTTGACTCCAGCACCATTGTTCTATCTATCCCATTACCTTACTGCATGCATATATATGTGTATGTATTCATACCATTAGATAGATTTCTATTATGCATATATACACACATAAATAAAATATATAGTAATATACACCTATGTAAGATATCACATTCTAATAAATGGAGGCTATATACAAACATGCACACACACACACACACATATATATAATTTTCTTTTATTAGAATGTGATCTCCTTAAGAGTAAAGATTATCTTACTTTCTGTCTCTCCAGCACTTGCCAAACAGTATCTAAAAATGCTTTTTTATTCATTTGTTCATATATTTCTTCTTCAACATAGTCATATCTCTATCTTTATGGGTTTTATTATTATATAGTGAGAGAAGTAGATAAGGATTTAGATGTACTTTTAGGTGGGAAAATGACATCTTGCTTTTTATTCATCTTTAACTAAAGTTTGTCATTTAATTTTTAAAAACATCATTATGAGAAGGGGTTCTGCTACCCAAGGGACAAAAAAAGTTAAGAATTAGCTCTACGTATTCTCTGAGGTCTTTTTAATTCAATTCAATAAACTTTTATTAAGTGTCTTCTGTTTGCAAAGCCTTATTCTAGCAATTAGACATGTCAATTTAAAAACAAAACAGTCCCTGCTGTAAATGGGATATTATATTCTGTCTTTCCAACTTAATTAAATAGCATGATCCTGTTCATTTAGCCAGATCGCCAAGTCACTTTCATGAAAAAGCAGATCATGCTGCATCCTCTCTGGACTCCACTATCGTATCCCATGTATAGTTAAGAGTTCTATGTCACTGAAACAAACATGAGACCTTTATCAGCTGGTGACCAATCCTGACCCTAGTGGGGACTATTAGCAAGACGCTGGGGGAACAAAGATAAAAACAACAATAGTTGTAATGACAGTGCTGCCTAGTTGGGGGATCACTGAAGAGGGGCCCTACTCCTTGGAATCACACATATATGCAACCTCTGAAAATTCCATGTTTGGAAAATGCCAGATTGTGACATCTTGAAAATTTTCCAAAATGATTTCATATTAATAGATCTCATAGTGTAAAAAAGGGGGGATCCTGTTACACAGTAGTTAAAACCCAGTTTTGTTATCATAATAAATGTGAACAAACCAATATTTACAATTCTGATTTTCTAATACAAGGACTATAGGAATCCCTTTGGTTTTTAGCTTTATTTCAGGGGGGAAGAAGTTATTTAGGAATACCACTTAGAGAACAAATAGCTCATTTTTAGGTCATTATGGAGGTAA
Organism: Myrmecobius fasciatus; assembly: GCA_023553655.1. NCBI lineage: Eukaryota > Metazoa > Chordata > Mammalia > Dasyuromorphia > Myrmecobiidae > Myrmecobius > Myrmecobius fasciatus. Next base: position 181,718 of record JAJPUD010002775.1, read on the forward strand.
TCTTCTTTTGTTTATTTGACTTGGGTGGATTCCATAACATCTGCTTTCAGGCAGAGACACCGTGCAGCGGGTGTAGCTGGTATTGTATGTGGTTGCATTCACATGTTTTTCACTTAATGAGACATTGGAGATGGTTCCATGATGCAGAGCAATGCAACCACAGAAACTGGCTTTGTCAACATCCAGGAACCTACAGAGTGAGAATGACAGAATCAGATGTCTTTGAAAGGAGCCAAGTTATAAAACCTGGGTTAGGAAAGGCCTGCCTGTCTCTGTCTCTTCCTCCCTCTCTCTCTGTCTCTTTCTTCCATGCTTTTGGGAAAGGTCGGCTCTCTGGGGTGGGACCTATGGGGGCTTCCACTGTTCAGGGCATCTTGTAATGGGGCCTTTCCTTGGTTGGTAGGTGTGCTACTTGTTATGCCAGCTTCCACTGCCAAGCGGACTTGCCCTACATAGCAGTTTGTGGTTAGATGAACCAAGCAGAGACTGTTGGCATAAATGCCATTTGAAAAGTGAAAGTTCCAGGAACCTCTCTGGGGTTCCCGGGCTGCCAAATACCTGGTTTGATTGATGTCTTCTCTGGGATGAATGGCTGTTTTGGCATCCGACAGACAGCCGTTTTTCCAGACTTGCCCCTTCCACACCCTAAGACGTGGCTCTTTTCAGTCCACAAATCTCCACGAGGTTTTTCCCCCTTGTCATGCCGAGGGGCATGGGAGTAATTAGCCCTGACAGAGGTGGGGAGAAGTGAGGAGGTACATTGATGATATTGGGGATCTTTAGAAATATCAAAGTCAGTTCAGCTTCTTGGACACTTTCCTGAGTCAGGCACACCTTACGGAAGAGGTCCCTTCTAGGAAGCTCAGTAGTGTCCTACTGAGAATTTTGTTTTTTAAAACAGGAATCTACTCTGTTTCCAAGTCTGCTCTACAAATTTGACTGATAGTTTGAGAATTCTCTATCCCTTTCAGGTTAACAAACTTTAGTATTAAAATACTAGCCCAATTAGGGTCTCCAGTGCTCAAGGGAGGGAGAAATAGAGGCTAATTATCCAGACAATTACCCCCAAGTTCTCCATTTCTTCTGCATTTATAAGACATAAGCTTAGAACAACAATAGGTAGCACAGTAGGTAGGATACCAGTCGGGATGTTCTAAGTTCAAGTCTGGCCTTGTGTGACTGGACAAATTAGTTGACCTCTGTATACCTAAGTTTTCTATAATGTAATCTATATAATGATGTAGTAATCACCTTCTGGGGTTATTTATTGTGAGGCTAAAATGACAAAATATTTATTAGTAAAGCACTTGACACAGGGACTGGCCAGTAGTAAGTATTACATAAATGTACTAACATCTTATTACTGTTATCATTAACAGAAAAAGAAGTTCACAAAGAGATAGACATACCTGCCCCAGGTCTTTGAGATGCAGAAAAAAAGAATATCTTCTTGGAAAAGGAGAGAGGCAGGGGCAGGCCAATGTGATTATTAAGCTGCAGGATGGAACTGATTATGTCAAAGTTCTCAAGAGGAAAACACAGAGCAAGAAATTACTGGCAAGCAGTCCTTGAAGACAATAAATGGAATTTGCCCAATTCAACAGGGGCAGTGGGAAAATCAGGATCAATTTATCTTTTATAGCTTGACAAATTCCTGGTTTAAGCATCGGGAATGCTTTGGTAATGAGGTTTCCAAATGCTTTGACCTCCAACCGTGAGTGGGCCTGATCCCAGAACCCAAAGGCCCGGCCCTCTCTGTGAGGGAAAGGCCTATGCATCTCCCCATTCTTTATGACCCAGCTTCTTAAACTGTGGGCCATGACCCTATAATGGATCTCAAGGGGGTGGGTTCAAAATTATGATTTATTGTCAGTAAATGTTTGGTTCGTGCAGCTAATTTATATGCATATATACCAGAGACATATTTAATATTTTCAGGTGAAAAGGAACCACAAGTGGAAAAGTTTAAGAAGCCCTGCTTGATGACAGAAAAACTGGTTTGTAGAGTCCTATAGTGGGTGCTGAAGAAGCGACCAAGCCAAGTCTCCAACCTTCCATACTTCTTAAATTTAAGGAGTTCATTGTGTTTGAGAGAAAGGACAGATACCTAAGGACAATAGACTGCACCACATAATCTGTAGGCAGCATAGCCCAGCACAAAGAAAGCAAGTTTAGGAGTCAGGACCTACAAGTTTAAACTCCATATTCATGCATTATTATTTATGTGATCTTGGGCCTACTCCCTTGGCCTCAGTTACATTATTAATTTTTTTTTCATTTTTTACATTATTTTTAAATGTGGGAATTGGACAAGAAAGCTTCTCAGGCTTTTTCCAGCTCTTGGTCTAAATTCTACAAATACAGTGAAAAGATGGAAAAAATGTGTGGGGAGAGGCCTGAAAGGGAAGATTCCCGGAAGGCTTCCTGCAAGAAGTGGCCTGGTTATAGTTTTTTCTTTGTATAGTGCTCTAAGATTTGCCAAGTACTTCATGGACGTTATCTCATTTGACCTTACAACAACTCTAGGAGGTAAGTGTTCTTGTTATTCCCATTTAACAGATGAGAAGACTGAAACTGAGAAACGTTTAGAGGGTACATCCAGGGTTATAGAACCTAGAAAGTAGATGAGGTAGGATTTGAACTTGGGTATTCCCAATTCCAAGGCCAGTCCTCTATCTATTGAGTTATCTAACTGCCCAGTACAAGTCAGAATACATTATAACAGATCGCTGATTTTTAAAGGAACAGAAAAAATTTTCTTTTCGGGGTCTTACATTTTTAAAAGTTTGTTTCAGATGTCTACTTTCTCTTCATATGAAACTAATTTCCTATGGGCCTTCCCCCAACTTCGACTTCTGAAGATAATTCACCACTATGGAGGATGAGTTAGATAATTAGATGGTAACTAGTTGACTTCTTCTTGACTTGATCCTACACTAGAGCTATAAGTCATGTATTCTTTTGGAGAGCAAGCTGCCTGATTTACAGGACAATTATATCTGTGCATCACTGTCATAATGAAATGCAACAACAACACAAAGCTAGATCAGAATTTTAAAAGTTAGATTCATGGAAAGATGGAATGAATGTCAAAGATCAAGTAGTTTAGTTTGACATTTTACAAAGGGACAATCAAGGCCCAAAGAGAAAAGGTGGCTTGCTTAATTGAAAGGGGAAATATTTGTAATTAGAACATGGTATACACACATGCACATACATATATGTACATAGGTATTGTGTCTATTACATAGAACTGGTATGTTTATATTATATGTTAATGGCATACATTGTATGTTACATATAAATACAAGATAATATACACATGTACATAATACAGCCATGAATGCACATACATATATATATATATATATATATATATATATACAAATGAGTGTGTGTGTATATATATGTATATTCACATACACAATTATATTTTAATATAATTGATTTTCTTTATAATCCCATGTCTTAAGCATTTAAAAACATTCTTCTGGGAAGCAGTCTATAGACTTTACTAGGCTGCTACAAAGTCCATGGCACAAAAGAAGCTAAAAATTCTTGGGTTTATGCCTCTTCCCAGACCAGGACTCCCTTTGTTGTGCCATATTGGTATGCCATTTTCTGTAACTGCCTTTTTTTTTAATGATAGAATGATGTTTAGACTTGGCCCCATTCAGGAGAAACATACCCTGGACTGTGGGTTTTTACTGCTAAGGAGAGCAACTGAATGGTCAGTTTGAAATGAGTCATCACACTATTACCAATTGAGATTCCTCTTGCCAGTCTTAGAGTCTAGATTTGGAAATGTTTACCTGCCTAAAAATGCCAGGTTTCCCACAAATTTATAGGATGGAATCTTCTTTTAAAGGTTCCAACAAATAGCAACTATTTTTTCCCCTGTAATCCATAAATTCTCATTGGCTTCAAAGATTTTTTTTTCCCCCTTCACCTCCATTCAGGAAGTTAATGTTGTATATTCTAGCCTAGCCCTCACAACCATTATTGGGCAGCAACTTCTGTGGAGAAAGAGCCAGACAAAGCTCACCAGGGATGAGCACATAGAGTACTGGGCCTGAAGTCAGGAAGGCCTGAGTTCAAATGGGACCTCAGTCACTTACTAGCTAAAGACATACAGCTAGGAAGTATTTGATGCTGCATTTGAACTCAAGTCTTCATGACTCCAGGCCCAGTGTTCTATCCACTGCCCCATCTAGCTGTAGAGAATTTAAAGGGATCTTCTAAAGGTAGGAAGCAGGAGAAATGGACCTCTCAATGTCGTCATCTTATCATGGCTGAGATTCCACGTGTGGACCCAACTCCACAGTTACCATCGTTGGACTGATCTTGTGGATCTTGTGCTTTGTCCTCAGGGCTTGTAAAACACGAGAATGCGATCGTACAATCTTGACTTGAACTGGAGTCAGGTTTCTGCAGTGGCCACATCTGGTAGGGCAGCCGAACAGACCCAAATAATCTGAGAACCTGGCTTGTGAAGAAATTTGGAAGACTTAGAAGGTGAGAGAATGCACTGAAAAAAGCAAAATAATATATAGGAAAAATTAGAATATTTGAGTTAGAAATAGAAATTTGGGGTTCTAGAAGACAGAGTGCTGGGTTTATAATCAAGAAGGTCTGGGTTTGAATGCTGCCTCAGACACTAATTAGTTGTATGACTTTGGTAGACAAATTCATTAACCTCCATGTCCCTTAATTTTCTCATCTATCACAGGGATGCTAATATGAATAGCACTTAGGTTCTAGGGTTTTCTTTATATACAAATTATCTCTCAATTAGCTTCAAGACTCCCTGAAATCAGGGACTATTAAATTTTTGTTTTTGCTTGCTCAGAATGTAGCATGGTATTTGGCATTCAGCAGGTGTTAATAAATGCTTGTGACTGATTAGTATATGAAGCACCTTGTAAACCTTAAAACATTGTGTAAATGTAAAATATAATGATGAAAGTTTAATTAAAAGACCTTTAGTTTCTTTTTGTGACACAGTCCCCTTTGGCAATTGATAGGTGATAACTATGGGTGCTTTCTCAGAATGTTTTTAAACTTCTGTTGTTCACTTGTTTAAGTCATGTCTGTCTCTTTGTTTTTCTTTTCTTTTTTTTCTTTTTATTATTAAAAATTTTAAATTTCAAAACATATGCATGATGTTTAATATTCACCCTTGCAAAACTCTGTGTTCCAAATTTTTTCCCTCCCTTCCCTCCACCTCCTCCTCTACACAGCAAGTAATCCAATATATATTAAATATGTGAAATTCTTCTATACATATTTCCACAAATATCATGCTGCGCAAGAAAAATCAGATCAAAAAGGAAAAAAAATGAGAAAGAAAATAAAATGCAAGCAAACAACAACAAAGAGAAAATGCTATGTTGTAATCCATCCTTAGTTCCCACAGGCCTCTCTCTGGGTATATATGGCTTTCTTCGCTGAACAATTGGAACTGGTTTGAAATATTTCATTGTTGAAGAGAGCCATGTCCATCAGAATTGATCACTGTATAGTCTTGTTGTTGCCCTGTATAATGATCTCCTGGTTCTGCTCATTTCACTCAGCATCAGTTCATGCAAGTCCCTCCAGGCCTCTCTGAAATCATCCTGTTGGTCATTTCTTACAGAACAATAATATTCCATAATATTCATATACCATAATTTATTCAGCCATTCTCCAATTGATGGGCATCCATTCAGTTTCCATTTTCTAGCCACTACAAAAAAAGGTTGCCACAAACATTTTTGTTTACTTGGCAATGATACTAGATTGGTTTGCCATTTCCTCCTTCAGCTCATTTTATAGGTGAGGAAACTGTGACAAATAGTATTAAGTGACTTGCCTAGGATAACACAGTTAGTTAAAAGTGTCCAAGGACACATTTGAACACAGAAACTTGAGTCTTCCTGATTTCAGGCCTGACATTCCATCTACTCTGCCACTTGCCTGCCCTAATGTTTTTCAATATATAAAATAAAATACAAAAAACACTAATTACAATGAAATCCAGTTATCAAATTTTTTTTTTGAATCTCAGATATGCTGAAATCTATCTATTGACTCCTTGAGTGGCCATGAAGTCCAGATTAATAACTCTTGGCATAGATTATATTTATGGGACATTAATAAAGCTTTATATTGAGATCTTATGTTCATAGTTATCTAGAAGTGACCTAAGAGATTATCTAGTCCAACTCTCTCACTTCACAGGTAAAGAAACTGAGACACAGGGAGATTTAAGTAACTTGCCAAGGTAACACAGGTTGTAATATTAGAGGTGTGATTAGAACCCAGATTCTCTGACTCCAGAGTAGTATTCTTTTTATTAGATGATGAGTGCTGGTGTGCCCTGGCTTGTGATGGAGAGATGGGAAGATCTGATGTATATATAATGGACCAAAGAGAATAGATACAGATTTAAAAGAATTCATTTTCATTAGTACAGTATTTGGCATGTAGTAGGTGCTTAATAAATATTTGCTGGCTTGTTTATCTAGTCCATAAAATCCATTTCTGCAGCATGACCTTGATAGTGACCTCACATAAAAAAATGGCATTTGCTGATTTGAGAAACTGGCCACAATGAACCAAATGTAATGAAGAGAGAGGCCTTAGCCCCTGGGGAGAGATCTAAAATCCATTTTGTTTGTAAATGTTTTAAAAGAAGGAGCCCCATGATTTTTAAGAAGCTTGTTTTGAAGGTACTGGATAGCAGGAGTTATAGCAGGTTCTGCCTCTGGAGTTAGAGGCTCTGAGAGTTGCCAGTCTTCCCATCTCAAAATGGTAACCGAGGTGACCTCTTGGCTTTAGGAAAAGCCCCTTTAAAATCTCTGAAGAAAGATGAGAAAGAGAGATAGTGCGACAGGAACAGAGAACCAGTTTCATCACTTTTAGGAGTCTTGTTGATTCTTAAGCAAAAACTCTTTGTTTAAAAAAAATCCATTTTTTCATACATTCAGACTCTAAGCTGCAGAAAATTTCCTCCTGTGATGAGAAGCATTCAGAACAAAAACACGTGGCCTGATTTGTCTTTTACCAAAATCAAAGGCTGTATTCTAAAGAGACTTCATTTGCCACACAAATGTAGCAGATGTTTTCTAAGATTATAGCCACACAAGCGGAATCCACCCTTTCCATCTTTGGAGCATTTCAATTTTTTGAAAAGAGAAACAGTTTTATGTTATTACATGATGCATTAGAAGCTTCTGGTGATGAGGGGTCCATTGCACACACAGGTAGAGGAGAAAGATGGTGGGGGGTTAATGTGAATAAGGGCTGTGAGAAGATACTTCTGGAAAATAGATTTAATATAATATGATAGAATATCAACTGATATTAATTATCTTTTGTGTACAGAACACTGGATTCCATCCTTCCTACCTTCATGTAGCTTATAGTCTAGAAGGAGGCTGAAGAAAATACAGCTAACTATAACACAATAATTTTAAGAGATACACTTCAGAAAGGGACAAATAATGTACAGTGAGAAGAATGGGAAGAAATTTAGGGCAATAGATCAGTTAGATACAATTAAATCACTTCAGAGTTTTTCATACTCTTTTATCCTTTTCTCACCTCTTTGACCACTTGAAAATACCTGGATGGGACTAATTTGGCCATTTATGGTTGACTACAATGGCTTAGATCAGGGAAGGCTTTGGAGACTCAGTAAGATTTAATTTTGAGACTTACAGGATGGATAAGAATTTGTTGGAAGATAGGAAAAGAGGTCTAAAAACAGCATGGGACAAATACCTACAAGTGTAAACATTCAGAGAATAGAGAGTTGTCCAGTTTGGTTGGAGTACCAAGTGCACAAAAAGGAGGGATATAAGACAAAATTGGGTAGGTAGATTAATAGTCAAATTAGTCAAGATAGAAAGCCTTAAAATCAGAGGAATGTGAACTTTATCTGGGAGGCAGATACCAATTGAGAGGACATTTCCTTTCAGCAAGTCTTTGCTTAGTAGCAATTTTATACCTAGCTCTATTCACACCACTCTAGAGAAGTCAAAGATAAAAAGTCCCACCCTTGAGGAACTCATAATCTACTTGGAGAAATATGTGGACATATTATTCTATAAATGAATCCCTGAATTATAGATGATTAAAATAAAAGTATGTTAAAATCATAGAATGTTAGAGGAAGAAAAGTCCTTGGAGATCATCAAATTCAACCCTTTTAATTTATAGATAGACAAATGAGGCCCAAAGAAAGGAATTGACTTTGAAAAATAATAATTATTTTTTCAAAGATCAGGATCAATGCATCTGAAGCCTTTAGGGAGGAACTCCCTATGTGACTGTTATTCTTGGTGACTGCCTTCTGGGTAATTATTTATTTAGTACTAATGCACAGGGCTATGAAAGTACTTCTAAATTATTGGAATAACAGCCATGTGAGGAATATGATAAAAACTTATGTCTGGAAACTTGTCTTTTGAAAACTGAACTATGAAGCCTATGTTGGTCAGGGCTGGCAGGGCCTTACAGAGGCTACCAAATTATTTTTGCCTAGGGCTTTACTCATGCATTCCCAAGAATGGGTTGGTTGTCCAGTCTAATGTTGCCTAACTTCTTCAATATAATGGCACATAAAGTCATTTCTAAATGGGCATTGATCCTCTTGAAGGGGGAGATGCATATCTAGGAACAATGAGGAGTAGAAAGAATAATAATTCAGCAGAGTGGCTAGTGATTATACATGATAGCCAGTGATCATTTTCAAGTGTCTAACCCTTCTTTTAGTGTCACCTCCCTCAGCTCTCAGAAATGCACTTTGCCTTTTGGATAATCAGTGTTCTCCACCACTGACCTTACCTAGGTCTACTTTTCTGAGTAGCACAGTAGATACAGGGCATTTACTTTATCTACCCTTTCTCCTTGTGTTGGGAACATTTGTGCCCTATTCTCTGCTTCTGACAAAGGGAAAACCTTCAGGAAACACTATACCAGTAAGAAAACACCTAATCTAGGATTCAGGAGCCCTGAGTTCTTGTTCTGACTCTGTAATCTGGGCCTTTTGTTCCCTGGACCTCAGTTGCTGCCTCTTCAAAATGAAGGTACATGTGTAAGCAAAGGGGATTTCTTTTGTGAACTTTGAGTAACTTTTGTTAGGTTGAATTTTTTTGATTTCAAAGGTAATGGAAATAACTGATGTAGTTGTATTTCCTTAGTGAGGAGGAGGACAATTAGTGTACTAGTGATTAGCAAATAATATGGGTGAATGAATAAGTGAATAAAAAAGTATTTATTCAACACTTACTATGTGTTAAGAACTATGGCAATTTCTGGAGCAAAAGCAAAAATAAGCCTCATTCTCAAGTCCCAGGGAAATTTAAAAATAGGAAAAAGAAATTCCAAGTTGTGTCATAAGGAAAATAGTCCTTGCTCCTGAGCTTTTTGGTTTTCTAAGCTCAGGTATGTGTCACTTCTGTTCTGTCCCCCATCCAATTCAAGGATGCATTTCTATCTTTCCCTTTTCCCATTAAACCTCTACAGAGACCCTCCAGAGCACAACATATATCTTCCAGAGAAAACTGTAGCTTACACATTTTTGGATATTTAGAGCTCCCTGGTCTGGGACTAAGTAGATTTCTTTTAATATTTTTTTTGTGCTTCTGATGACACTTTTCTAATCAATCTGAGTCTTCATTTATTTTTGCCCCACATATAAAAGAAGCTTGCCCTGGGAAGTGAACTTGGATCAGTGAGGCCTAAGAATCAGGTTACCAAAGTAATGTCAATTCAGATCTTTCTGACACTTTAGATCTTACAAAGTGTTTCTTTCACAACAACCTTTTGTGAAGGAGTCTGTATGCGTATAGATATCCCAGTATTACAGATATAGAAACTCAATATGGTCAGAAGAAGCTTTCAGACAAAGGCTGGATAGTCACTTGTCTGGGATGTTAGACTTTAGATTCTTGTCTAGGTAGGGGGTAAGCAAAATCATAGATGTCAAACTTGCCTACTGGCTGTAGTACAGCCTGTAATACTCTTGGCTGCAGCTGGACCAAATTAAAATGTAATTGGAAATATTTAATAAGATAAATAAAAATGCTATAGAATATAGGCGATATTAATATGTTTTTTTTAAGTCAATGTACACCTGGTAGAGATCCTTACATGTAGTTTAATGACCCTTGTTTCTATTTAAGCTTGACATCCCTTGACTAGATGACCTCTGAAATTCTTTCCAGCTCTGGGATTCTGTGAGATTTAAATAGATAGATAGATAGATAAATGAAGAAAAAGAAAGAGAGAAAGAGAGAAAGAGAGAGAGAGAGAGAAAGAGAGAAAGAGAGAGAGAATAGGTAGATAGAGAGATATTTTATTTAAATAGATAGATGGGTATATAGGTAAGTAAGTAGTATAGATAGATTATTCATTATTTATTTATTTCTATAGATAAATGATAGGAAATAGGTAAGTGGGTAGTTTATTTAAAATAAATGGACAGGATAGGTAACATAGATAGATATTTTATTTAAATAGGTAGATAGTATAGATAGTTTATATATTTAAATAAATAGGTAAGTAGGTAGTTTATTTAAATAGATATATTTATTTATTTATTTAAATAGATAGAATGATAGATAGACAGATTATAGTTTAGTAAGTGCTTACTATATGCCAGATACTGTGTATTTACAGAAATTCAAGTGAACAAGATAGATCATACCATGAAGAAGCTTATATTCTAATGGGAGAAGAAAACATAGAAAAGAAAGCCAGAAAATGATGGAGGAGGGTTAGTGAGGGTACTTACTAGGGCCAAGAAGCTAGAGAAATCCAGAAAATGAATTGAGCTGGAGTGAAGTGAGAATGACTGGACTCCCTTAGGAAATGATGGTCTGGAAGTAGGAGCTCATCAATCTTGAGAATGGGCCTTAGGGCAGAGACCTTCCTTTAAGAAGGAAGAAAAACCTTAGAATATAAAAAAGCTAAAACCTAACCAGACCCAACCAAGCAAAAAAAAAAAAATCACAAAACAAAATACCAGATCCTTTACCTAACTTCTTTATTCTTGTTGAAGGCACCTCTTTTTATAGTCAGCCAGGTTTGCAATCTAGGAGTCATCTTTAGCTGTTCTCTGTTGCTCATCCTCCTTGCTCCCCATATCTAATCAGCTGCTAAGTCTTATAGCTTTTGTCTCTACATCTATATCCCTCTCTCCACTCCCACTCCTACTATATGCCCCCATCCCTTCTTACCTGGATTACTGCAAAAGCAGTAATTGATCCCCCTCGGTTGCTAGTTTCCTTTTCCTTCCCACCCCCTGGGGAAATGACAGAATTTTCTTTGTCTACATTTTGCATTTATTTATGAGTTCATACCATTCTCCCTCTTCCTTTCCACTGCAATAGAAAATAAGCTCTTTAAAAGCAAAGATTTTCATTCTTATCCTACTTTACCCATCATAACGCTTGGAATGTACTAGATAACTAACAAATACTTGTTTATAGAATACAAGAATGAATATAATATATCACCAGCAAAAATGCTCTGGAATCATCATCCCTTCCTTATTCTGAACCATTTCCATGTGGAAAAGATAAATATTAAAAAAAAAAAGAAGCGACTGACGTCTGGGAGGAGGGCAGTGGGAACCTCACTAAAGGGTACTCCCCAGATGCTATTGTTGTCAGAACTGTAGGAAAATGTATCATCGGCCTCATTCCCAATGTTTAGTCAATTTGGCACATTGAACAGATTATAATGAAATATTTGCACCATATTATCAACAAGCAACTTCTGTGCTATAATACTATCCAAATATTAACTGTCTGGTCACCCTGTATGGATCCTTTAAATGGACTTAATGGTCTCTGAGAGTCCTTCCAACTCTAATATTCTATAAATTCAGGAAGATTTCTGGCTTACATAACCTTAAAAGGCATAGTTTTTTTTTAAACTTCTCAAATGATTAGTCTACCATATGCCAGCTTTAAGCTTGCTGTAATAGAGGCAAAAATGAAACACAGACCTATGATCATGGAGTTTCTATTCTACAGGACAGACAACACACACACACACACACACACACACACACATATACACACACAAAAATAAGCAAATGCCAAAGCACAAAATCAATATAAGGTAATTTGAGTTAGAAGGAATCACTAGCAAATGGAGAGAGACGAAAAGGTCTCGGGAAAATCTGCTTCTGATTGGAACGCTGAAGGAAACTAAAGATTCCATCATTTAGAGGTAAGGAGGAGGTTAATTTTAGGTATATAAAATAATCTTTGTAAAGATATAGAGAGGGGAGATGGATCATTCTGTGAAGGAATAAAAAGAAGGCAAGTTTGGTATACTAATGCTGGAAAAAGAATGTAGACAAGTTGTAAAGGGCTTTAATTGACAAACAGAAGTGTTTGTATTAGATTTTAGCAAGGACATGCAGGAGTCAGCTCAAACCTGATGGCAAGAACTTATTGTTAAATTTTTTTGTGTGAACATTTACAACTTGGAAATTAGCAAATGCTATAAATCAGAAATTTGTTTACTGTTTTGATAATTTTCTAAATTTAAGAAATGACAGAGAAAATTTTAGTCATACAGATGAAATGTAAACTTGTGTCATAGGTACTTCCCCCCTGCCCTGATCTGGTTATTAAATATTTACTAGCAGTTACTGGAGTTTAGAGGGATTGAATAGGAGAATGATATAATCAGATATGGATTTTAATCAATTGTGGAGAGGAAAGAGACAACTTATATTCTTCCTTTGGCTTTAGAGTAGGAATGTGAGAGGACACATTTATAAGTCCTAGAAATATGTTTCTATTCCCTGGGTATTGTATGGTTAAATTTAATTTGGAAACCCCAGTTCTGGAGGTTGTGTGCAGGAAACTACTCTGATTCTGATCCATGTTTATTACTCTCCACCTCCTCCCCTTCCCCGGGTCATATTCTCTTTTTCTCTCAAAAGCCATGGCTCCCTCTAATCCTTCTTGATGGGATATGGATTTTAAGGAAGTGCCATTGTTACATCAAGAGTTATCAAACCTTCCTCTTTTGACAGGTGCACTTCTGACTGGCCAACTAGTCTAGCTAAAAGAGAAGGTAGCGGAGGGAAGGGGCCATGTTCTTTCCTACTGTCATTTCTGGCCTTTTCTTGAAGAACAAAACAAAACAAAAACGGAACTGTTTCTCATGGTCAGTGGCAGAAGTCAAACTTTCATGTTCCCCTTTGGATGGGGGTGAAGCAATTCTGGGACATGATGTTCTGGACAAGTGACAGCCACTGGCTTCAAGCTCCTATAACTGATTTTTCTCGGGCTCATGGCTTGGTTAAAGGAACAGAAGATGTTTATCCTGAAGGAGAGGAACCTTAGGGGATCAAGATCACTGTTGTTAGACATTTGACAGGCAGCCATGGTGGGGGAGGTCTTAGATGCCTTCAGTTGGGCCCCATGGCATAGGAGGAAAAATAGTGATTGATCAGAGCTCACAGAGAAGTGGATTTCCCATTGTGTGTAAGAAAAGACTTGCTAACAGAGATTTTTCAATGGCATACTTAGAGATCTAAAGTTGAAGGGAAAATTAGAGATAATCTAATATAACACTTTTGTGTGACAGATAAGGAAACAGAGGCACAGAGAATAATTAAGTGATTTGTACAAAATCATCAAGAGGCAAAACTAAGACTTGAACTCAGATCATCAGTTCTTTTCAGCATACCACAGATTGGGATCGTCTTCCTCTATCCCCTTCACTGGAGGACCCTGGCTAATTTTTTTTAGCAAGAGGTTTTGTTCTAGAGGATCTCTTGTATTATCAAATCTGAAAAATGGTCAACAGAGTAGGAAATAAAGCCATCAAGTGCCTCTAGCTTGAATCACGTCACATTTATACAGAGGACAGGATCATCATTCTTTCCATTCATAAGACAAGTAGAGAGAATTGAACAGTTGAAGTCAAGGTGGAGGATCTTGTTCAAAAGCTTTCTGAAATTTTCTAAGGGAATTTATTGAGAAAAGAATTAAAGCTCATTACAAAATGTACAAGAAGATTCTAGAAAATGTAAGAGAATGTAAGCTCCTTGAGGGCAGGAACTGTTTGTTTTTTTAACTTTGCATCCCCAGATAATAGAAGTGGCAACAATAACATTGTTGTTGTTTTGGTCACCATCTGACTCTTGGTCATCCCATTTGGGATTTTCTTGGCAAAGATATCAGAGTGGTTTGCCATTTCCTTTCTGGCTCATTTTACAGATGAGGAAATGGAGGCAAATAATGATTAAGTGTCTTGGCCAGGGTAGTAAGTATCTGAGACTAGGTTGGAATTCAAGTTTTTCTGACTCTAGGCCTGGCATTCTATCCACTGTGCCACCTAGTTGCCCAAGATGGCACATAGTGGGTGATTAATAAGTATTTGTTAAATGGATCTCAAAGAGTTTGGATTAGAGACATTGACAGAAACCCTGGCCTGGTGTTGATACAGCAGAAAGAACAGCCTCTCCTGTCATCAGCAGAGATGGTTAGAATCAGATCTATTCATATTTTCTATTTATATGCTTTATTAATCTCTCCAAGGACGGGAATTGGGCTGTTTTCAAAATGGCATAGTGGCTACAATGCTGACAGCAAGTTTGTTGAAGGGGGATGACATGGTGAGATCTGTACTTTAGGAAAATAACTTTGGAAGCTGAGTGGAAGATTGACTGGAGTGGTGAAAAACAGAGGCAGGAAGACAAATTAGGAGGCTGACGGAATCTGTATCTATATCTATATCTATATCTCTATATATGTATATACACACTTATATTGCTAATGCAAAGTATAGGTATGAGGTGGCAAGGGCCTGTATCCTAGGGTGGTGTTTAAAAGCAGAAGAACTCTGATTATGTTTGGTACTTAATACAGAGGACAATGAGCACGAGTCCAGGTGTGCCAGACTGGAATGGTGAAGGATTTACCCTTTGTACTTTCCTGGGGCAAGGTACAGCAATGATGAAAGCTTTGGACTCTACACCCTTAAACCTAGCTTTCTGAAGAATGAGGACCAAAGTTATGGGGCCTAGTATTCTAGGCTCATAGCAATTCAAGCAGGAAGAAACTTTATAGAGGATGTAGTCTTCCCTTTAGAAAACTAGGGCATAGTATGAACAGAAGCATTCTGTCTTAGGGGAAGGGGAAACAACAAAAATGGAATAATCCTATTTTAGGACTGGAAAAGTTTTAAATCATTTGAACATGCTACCATAGATTTAGAGCTGAATGGAACCCCATACCTCATTTAGTCTCATGTTACGAATGAGGAAAATTAGACCCAGAAAAATAAAATGACTTCCTCATTCTATCTCCAAGATGATACAATAAATGACAGGAGGAAGATTCAAGCCTGAGTTCTCTCACCTCAAATCTGGTGTCCTTTCTACTTTCCAATGCTTATTCCAAACCAGTCCCCTCCTTGTAAGATGAGAAAATTAAGTCCCAGAAAGGAGAAGTATTTGGCTCATGATTATACCAGAGTTAGAGGCAATGTCACAATTAGAACCTGGGACTCTCTGTTCAATGTCTAATGTCCCCCACCCCCATCCCAGCAACTATATCAAACTACTTCATAATAATCCAGAGCTCAGAGAGATGGAACAGAGTCTGTATACAGGTTTTTTTTTTCTCTATAGAGAATTTGGGCTTCATGTCTCTCATCAACAACGGGAAAATATAGTGCTTAACTTCTAGTTCCTAAGAATGCTGAAAGCTCCTTCAGACATAGTTTGATTTTCCTTTTTCCTGGACTTTCCTTTCTGCCCCGCCCCTTTTTTTGTTTCACCACAAATCTCTACATCTTGACATTCCTTTTCTACCTTCCAGGAGATTGAGCTGGGCAGTATGAGCTATATGAAAGGAAATAGGGCTTTGGTTCTGTCTAAGAGTCCAAAACACTGGATATTCACAGAGAACCAGGGTGCCATTTTCTGTTACGTTGGGATGGGTGTAACTTAGTTGTGCCCCTTAAAGGCAATGGGGATGGTTGGCCTGGAGAATAGAAGTGGGAGGGAGTCTATCTTCATGTATTTGAAAGATTATCATGGGAAAAATGGATTAGATTTTGCTTGGCTCAATGGGTAGAACATAGAACAGTGGAGTGGAAGGCAGATTTTGTCTATAGTAATTGAAAAACTTTCTAATGATTAGATGTAGGCTATGTGGGCCATGTAAGATATGTTTGTCCACATAGCTTTAGTTTAAATATAGAGATATGTGTATAATGTGAAGTGTGGTTCAGTCTCTTAGAAATCTGGCCTATCTCTCTCTCTCTCCAATAGTGATAGAAATTTTCTCCTTGATGGGATCAGGAAAAGTAACATGACAGGATATGTGTATCTTCTCCCACCTACCTCTAAGAGGTAGGTGGCCTCTTAGTCCTATAGATATGCGTTTTTGAAGTTCAAAAAATTATTATTTTTTTTTTTTTTGCTGAGGCAATTGGGGTTAAGTGACTTGCCCAGGGTCACACAGCTGTTACGTGTGTGAGACCAGATTTGAACTCAGGTCCTCCTGACTTCAGGGCTGGTGCTCTATCCACTGCGCCACCTAGCTGCCCCCAAAAAATTATTTTTAAGGAAAGATCTTACACTCACTAGTTTTTTTCCTTTCCTCCAAATTCTTATTACACAAAAAACCATGACAAATAATGGAGAATACATAAATCCATTTATCCAAGCAAAAAAGGAAACAAATCAGAAAAATTCTATGGATTAGCATACCCCAGAAAAAAACACAACAATGAATTAAATCTTTAGCTAGGAGTGAGATTAGATTGTAGCTCAGAAGAGAAAATTTTGCATCTCATCAAAGGTTTCTAAAGAAGCAACTGGAAAATTATAGACATGTTGAAAACATAGCGTTCTTTACATGTTTGCAGCTTTTCACTGTGTGTTTCTCCCCAAAAGTTTCTGGAAACTGGCATCAGCTGCCTGATGAGACATTTAATTGATGCAGTGTTGCCCCACTATTCTCTCTACCAGTTAGGAGTTAATTCTACTTCGTTCATACTCCATTTTGGTGGGAAGTAGGGTTACAAAGGACTGTCCTGAAGCAGAATTTACTGACTCAACTGATAGTTTTCCATCATTATAGTTATTCAAGTGAAAGCTGGAATTCATTTGGTTTGTTGAGGATGGTTGTAAAGGAGTTCCTGCTAATCAATAAGAAAGCCCAGATGATTATGTAGATCCCTTCTAACTAGGAGTTTCTACAATTCTACCATCACTAGCATACTAGTCATTTGCATACATCTTTTTAAAAAGTTCTTTCGAATATATAGTCCTTAGATAAATGGAAGCTATTATTATTTTCCCTACTAATCTATAAACTCCATGAGGTCAGGGTTCTGTAGTATTCATTAATTTCCCTGTCTCTCATAGCTATAAGTGCAAGGCCTGCTCGGAATTAATACTTAACTATGACAAGTTGAATTCATTCCTGAAAAGTCTAAGGGAATCAGTCTGTTTATCCACATTACAGGGTTTAAGGAGGTATATGATTTATGAATGAGATTTCAAGGAAAATTTCCAGATTTCCAATTTAGTGTAAGAGTCCATCTGTTTAGTGTCAGACTTACAAGACCTTCAGCTATTCCCTGTTGGACTGTACAGGGAAGAAGAGGATGCAGGCAAAGATCCTTACGCCACCAATTCAATTCAACATTTATCTACTTCCTTCTACATGCAAGGTACCATATGTGTACTGTCATAATGGATTCCAGAAGAGTAATTTCAAGGGAGCAGAATCACTATTCTTAACTATACTTGTGGTTTTGTGGGACAGTATAATTTAGTGGAAATAGTGTTGAATTTACAGTTAGGTAAATATCTGGAAAAATGTTCTGCTACTTACTACCTCTATGACTTGGGTTCTAGGTTTCAGTCTCCTCATCTGTAAAACTGAGACCTTGAACTTGATGATGGCCTCTAAGTTTCCTTTCAGCTTTATATCTATGATGCTGTGTGACCCACTAGGTCCATCCATTCAGACAGCTGGATCTGTTGAATACAGGCTTCCTTTTATTCTAAAGCCTGTCAGGATTGGAAAGCAAAAGATTTAAGATTTGTAAATCCTTCTAAAGTGTAAAGAAAAAAAAAAACTACCCAATCTCCAAAAGCCCTTTGTTTATACAGTTAGGAACAAGGGAAAGGACCACTCCCTCATTTCCCTCATGCCTGCCTTCTGCCCCCATCAACAAATTGTATTCTCCTCCCAGAAAGCTGAGAATCGCTTGTTTTTTTGGAGCAATCCCAAGACCATGTCAAAAATTTAAATTAAAAAAGTACAATCAGTTCCAAGCTGAAGCAAAACAGATTGAGGGGGAAGCGAATCCCTTGGCAAAGCCAGGGTGTTCCTATTTTGGGGCAATTGTAACCTCTGACTGATACAAGCCAAAGATGATAACTTATTCTATCTAGAAAAGGAAAGTGAGGGAAACCCAATAATACAGCACATTCAAAGAGGGAGAGGACCGGTGTGCAGAAGGTTGACTTTAGTCTTCTAAAGTCCTCCTGTCTCAATATACATCCACTTACTCTGTGTCTTGTAGCTGTCCAGTTATTTATATCTCCCCCATTAAAATTAGAGCTTAATATGTTTTTTTTTAAATCTTTACATTCTTAGCATGGTGCCTAATATATAGTAGGTGCTTAATAAATGCAGAGTTGATTGATTGAGTCCATTGGCTTGTAGGTTTCTGTTTCTGAAGTCCTGGAAAGAAAAGCCCCCAAAGAGCCACAGCTGTATTTGAGAATAGAGAGCTAATAGAGAGCTTTCAGTTCATCTTGCACAACTTTTTCATTTTATGAATGAGGAACCAGAAGGAGAGATAAAAGAACCAGTCAATGTCACACAAATTCTACCTTTTGCAAAAGACCTTACCTAATCTCTTTCCCTTTTTCTCTGCAACTCTTCCAAACAGGGTCTTCTTTCTGAGATACCTTTCATCTCACCCTTTACACATCTTGCATGCAATTGTTTGCAATATTGTGTGAACTCTTAGAAATCAGAAACCATATTTTTAAAAATTTTGTTTGTATCCTTCAGAGCTTAGCACAGTTCTTGGTGCATAATAAGTGCTTTATAAATGCTTCACTAACTGACACAAATAGAGAAAATCTTAGGTTTGAGCCTCACTCAGTCTTAAGGCAGTGGAAAAAATAGTGAGTTTAGATTTAGAAGACCTGAATTTTAATTCTGATTCCATCACTTACCAGTCAATAAATATTTATTAAGCACCTAATATATGCCAGAATTTTGCTAAATATTGGAGTTAAAAAATAAACAAATTCAGCAAAAAATAACCCCTGATCTCAAGGAACTTATGAGGAACTTGGAGGAGACACTATGCAAACAAATATATACAAATCAAGCTACATACAAGATAAATAGGAAATAATTAGCAGTTGGAAGACATCAAATATATGATATTGGACAAATCTGATTGACTTTTTGGACCTCAGTTTCCTCATCCATGAAATAAGGAGGTTGGAAGGACCCTTTCATCTTGAACTTTATGATCTGGTGATACACCAAAATCCCCTTTTTCTGTTGTACCACAGAGACTGCCCATTTCTACCAGAAACCAGGCTTTGTTTCTATCTTTCTGTCTCTCCTGCTGTGTATGTTTGCACACATGTATGTGTATGTATGTATATATGTATGCATCTTCTTCAGCTAGAAGATGTGGACACTTCCTGGCTGTGGGCTAGAGGTCCAGCAGCAGCTACAAAGCAGAATCTATATCTTACATCTAAAAACAGCCCTCAGCCAAACACACAGGGACCACAGCATAGGCAAATGAAGAGCAGGAGAAAGCCATGGCCCTCTTCACTCACTTACCTTTTCAGACAGCATCAGGTATTATTACTCTAAGTTCTTTCCATTCCTTCACAAATATCTAGGGAGCATCTCACCTGTTCTGAACAGTATCTGGTTTTCTATATCCTTATTCTGTCTAATATTCTCCCTACCATTTCACAAATATGTAGGGAATATCTCACTGGAGTTTGAGTTCTGAGATTAAAGTTGGGAGATCTCTCAAAAGCCATAATGAAGGCTAATTCCAGGCAGTTTGTCTTAGGGTAATGGGAGGTGTGGCCACAGTCTGATAAGTAATCTTATCAAAGAAAGCAAAGGTTAATGTCTCCTCTGTTTACCCCAGCTTATTAATCAAGACTTTACTAGGTATCAGATTCAGCATACCAACCAAGGATTCTGTTCCCCTATTTCCAGGTGAGCTCTGCCAAGTGTACCTCTTGCACCCTGCTGCTGCAGGCTAGGAAAAACCTGAGACTAGAAAGCTATTTCTCTTTCTAGCTGTAGGTAAGTTATGGAAGGGGAATGAAGGAAAAATTGTCAATAAATTCTAATTCCTGCTCTGAAGAAGTTAATACCACCAGAGTGAAGTTTCCTATTCTATCATTGACTGGCAAAGTCAATATGCCAAACATTTTTTGCCAATTGCCCTCACTGAGGGTCTAGTTGTATCAAGTCTTGTAGAGTGCCGGCCTTTGCTTTCTAGTATGCTCTAAGGCTCCAAGTTGTCACTTACCAGTTAATCAATAAGCATCTATTAAGTACCTATTATGTGCTAGACACTGTGCTAAACACTTGGGATATAAAGAAAGGCAAAAGGCAGTCTCTACCCTCAAGAAGCTCACAATTCTAAAAGAATCAACAAGCATTCACATATGTACATAGACAGAGTAAACAGGAAATAATTAACCTAGGGAGGGCACTAGATTTAAGAGGGATTCAAAAAAGTTTCCTGTGGAAGGTGAAATTTTAGCTGGGAATTGAAGGAAGTCAGGAAAACCAGAAAGTAGAGATGAGGAGAGAGAGCTTTTTAAAAATGGGGAACAGCCAGTGAAAATATTCAGAGCCTAGAGATTGAGTATGGAACTTATGGAACAACAAAGAAGCCAGAAAGGTCATTAGATCGAAGAATACAAGGTAGGGTATAAAAAATAAGCAGACAAGAAAGATGAGGGACAGAGAGGGATAGGTTTTGAAGGGCTTTGAATGTCAAATAGAAGATTTTGGTTTTTGTTCCTGGAGGAGATAGAGAACCACTGGAGTTTATTGAGTATGAGGGGGATATGGCCAAACCTAAGTTTTAGGAAAATCAATTTTGTGACTGAATAGAGGACTAACTGATCAGTATTAATCCCCGAAGCTTCAACAAAGATCAGTAGGAGCAGGTGGTAACTGAGTCCATTTAAATGACAGGTCCAGAATTCTAGGGAGGTCAGCTAAGGAAGCAGAAGTAAAAAGCTCAGATTAGGAGACTAAGTTGAGTAGTAAGGTGGCCATCCTGAGCAACAATTCAATTCAACATTTATTAAATATCTACTAACGAAAAGCACTATCTATATAGAAATTAAGGTAATTTGAGGAGGGGGGAAAGGATAATATTTGATAGGGATGAGATTAGACTTTATGGAGGGGGTGGTATCTGAGCTGAACTTTGCAGGAAGATCAGGTTACTATTGTGAAAGACAGATATGAGGAAGGAGTGATTTTAGACATTGGGGATGGACTTGTGAGGCACGTGAGACTGCAAAGATGAGAAAATAGTCAGGCAATAAGCATTTTTAAAGAACTTACTGTTTGCCAAGCACCATACTAAATGCTGGTGCACGTGACAGAGTAACTGCAGCAGTCTTCCAAACTTGTGCTTCTATTCCCTTTCCCTATACTACAAAGTCCCAAACTAAACTCATTGTCTTTCCTACTAAACCCTTCCCCTTTCCAAACATCACTATTCCTGTCCCAAGTACCACTATCCTCCCAGTCCATCATTCTTGAAGCTTAGGACTCATTCTTGACTTATTATCTCTCCTTCCCCATATCCAGTCTATTGCTAAGGCTTATCAATGTCACATTTGTAATATCCCTTACCTTTGCATGTTGGATGTTAAGTTTAAGAACTATTAATTAGTCTAGCTTTGTTGGGTATAGGATACGTGAAGTGGAAAAATATGAACCCAGATTGTAAAGTTAAGCTGGAGCCATATTGTGGGGATTTTAAAATGCCAAGAATTCTATATAGAGTTAATAAAGATCCATGGAAGGATTTTTATATTGGGGAAGTGGACATGATCTTATTTATGTTTTAGGAATAGCCATGTGAAAGCTGTAGGGAATATGAATTGAGAAGTTGACTGATCATAGCATCTTTAGTAAATAGAGTACATAGAGATGTACTTCAGTTCAACTGAGAACTGCACGTGAGGCACAATAGAACGCAAGAAGAAATAAAGTCCATACTTCTCAAAAGAGAACCCTACTAATCAGTACTCCCTTATAGATGGTAGAAATGGCTAAAAGAGAATTAAAAGAATTGCAGTTTTTCCTACAGATGAAAGATTTACTAACCACAGTATCCCTAGTGAATGATTGACAGCATGCTAGGTGACCCTCAAAATAACTGAATAGAGTTGTGATGTCAGAGGACAAATGGTTAAAAATATCTTTAACCTTTCAACAGAAAAGAAGTGGATTATAGGAGCAGAAAAAGACAAAAATTTTCACAAATGATTAATCTAGTAATTTGCTTTGCTTGACTATACTTATTTGATATGGAGGAAGGTTTTGTTGGTGGATTGGGGATAGCAAAAGTGGGAAGTGATGGTGATATAAAAGCAAAATTCATCATTAATAAAACATTTTCAAGGGAAAAAAACCCAGATAACTAGAGCTGAAGATCAGGTTGAGCAGAGACTTGATGTTAAGTGGGAGCAGCAGAGGTACCCAGAGGGAAGCAGCTGAGACATATGCCTGGCAAGGAGCATCATGGAGTAGTGCCTGTGCAAGAAGAGATCTAGCAGAAAATAAGGCAATTACATCAGGAAAAGACATCAGAACCTTTGCAGCACCAAAGAGGCATGAGTAGTTCCTCTGTGTATTTCTTCTGGCTGTGCATATTCCTGATGTATGGATGGTCTAATGTGATCCTATTCACACTGAGTAATGTGTGTATTTGTGGGAGAGTAAGCACAAGGTTTAATGAAGGGAAGTTCTGTTGTTGATATTATTATATTGCTATTTAATTAAATGCCTTTGTTGTGATCTAAGTATGTCCTCTGGCTGACTGGTAAAAATAAATATATCAAAATGGACTCCTGAGGCATGAATTAAGGAGTATTCAGACCCACAGAGACCACAGGACTGGAGGTAATTAAAGAGAAAGGGAAACCAAGCCTCTACAGAACAAATCTGGGTGACTTGGATGAATCTATGGTATTAAAGCAGGCAATTTCTATAGTTCCTTCCCCAAGCCTCAACAAGTAGAAAAACCTGAACCCCTCAGTGGAGGTACATGAGTTTAATCAACTGGGAAGAAAGAGCAAGTATGTTCCTGACAGTTGATTTCATCCCAGCAATAGGCAAGGGAACAGTAAACTCCTTGAGGGCAAGGGAGTGTTTCAATTTTTATTATTATATTCCTAGAGCCTAGTATAACTGCAGAAGAGTTGGGGATGTACCCATCTGGAGAGAGTTTGCTCATGAGAAGTTCTCAAAATAGAAGAAGTCACAGGTCCAGACCAACCCATGTTCTAGGTAAGTGTGATAGTATTACACAGTATCTCCATAGATCAGAAGATGAAATACATCTGAGACAGAAGCATGATCTAGGAATACAAGTTCCTAAGTCTTTACTTTGTGACCCAGTGGAAAAACTACTGATTTTGGAGTTTGTAATTTAATCTAGTTTCAAGTTTAGACTCTTTCACTTAGTAGCCAGGTGAACTAGTGCAAGTAGCTTCCATTCTTTGAATCTCAGAGTCTTCCTTTAGAAGTGGGAAATATTAAACTAGATGAATCTCTGACATTCAGTGCTTTTGCATCATTCCAAATTAATTTTAAGGAGAACAAAAAGGAGTAAAAATTTTCTAAGAGTGCTACCATTTCATGGGAGGGTATGAACAATATATAGTTAATTTGGGATGTTTATCTGGAGGAATAATAATATGCTAGCAAATATGATATCAATATACATCAAAGGAGGGAAATTGGAGTTCTTTCTCTACTCATACAAATTACAACTTTTATATGCTTTCTTATCTTGTGAAAAACTTGTCAATGGTTTTCAATAAATAAACTCTATGAATGCTGTCTTTTTCTTTTTAAGAAAGTGGGCTTTGCACATGTGCAAGAATGTTTGTGGCAGCCCTTTTTGTAGTGGCTAGAAACTGGAAGCTGAATGGCTGCCCATCAGCTGGAGAATGGCTGAATAAATTATGGTATATGAATGTTATGGAATGTTATTGTTCTGTGAGAAACGACCAGCAGGATGATTTCAGAGAGGCCTGGAGAGACTTGCATGAACTGATGCTGAGTGAAAAGAGCAGAACTAGGAGATCATTACACATGGCAACAACAAGACTATGTGATGATCAATTCTGATGGACCTGACTCTTTTCAACAATGAGAGGTTTCAAACCAGTTCCAATTGTTCAGTGATGAAGAAAGACATCTACATTCAGAGAGAGGCCTGTGGGATCTGAATGTGAACTACAACATAGCATTTTCCTACTTTCTGTTGATGTTTGCTTGCATTTTGTTTTCCTTCTTAGGTTTTTTCCACTTAGATCTGATTTTTCTTGTACAGCAAGATAATTGTATAAATCTGTATACATATATTGGATTTATCATATATTTTAACATATTTAACATGTATTGGATTACCTGCCATCTAGGGAAGGGGTGAGGGGAAGAAGGGAAAAATTTGTAACAGAAAGCTTTGCAAGGGTCAATGTTGAAAAATTACCAATGCATATGTTTTGCAAATAAAAAGCTTTAATTAAAAAAAAGGTGGGGGGGGCTCTGGCGGTAAGGATGGTTATGCATTTCTATTTGCATCCCTGGTGCTTAACATAATGTTTGATATTAGTGAAAGTTTAATAAAAAATTAACAAAATAAATCATTCATTCCTTAATTTATTAATCCCTCATCATTCATTCATTCATTCATAAATTCTCAATAAAAGTTCTATCTGACACGCTGTCACTCTTTCTTTAGTTCATTTAATATATGTATATATATATATATATACATATATATATATATATATATGTATATATATGTATGTGTATGTATTTGCCACTAGCACAACACTGGGGCTCTCTGCTTGTTATCTCTTTATTCCCTGTCTTACATGACTCACCCACTTCCTTTTCAGGTCATATATGAGCTGAAAAATATCTTTTACACCCTTCCCCCAAGCAAATCTTCTTTGGTAATATACACATTAGCTTAGTTACACCCACCCTGGGTCCTCCCATTGCCTCTGGGGTCATAGTCAATTTTGATTCTTTAAGGATCACAATGTTCCAGGATTTTCAGTGTTACCTATAGCAACACCTGGAGAATATTGATGGAGAAAGATGAGCTTTTGTAGGGAGGAGCAGCTGAGAATCATTGAAAATGCCACACAACTTTTCAAATGGGATTTAGATCAATTTTCTCCTACTTTTCTCCAGGCTTATTAGTTCATTTTCCTTCTACTGTGTCTGTCCAAAATATTTACACTCATGGGCTAGGTCAATAAGCTGCATCTCCTTCCAGGGAAAATAACAATAACAACAATAACAACCTTCTCAAAGTTTAATCCATCACCTGTAACTCGTTGGTCCAGTCAATTCAAGTCTACAAACAATTAATAATATGTTCTAAAAATTGTGCTGAGTGCTGAGAATACAGAGAAAAGCAAAAATAGTTTTAGTCATCAAGATGCTAAATGGTCAAGCAAAGGAATGCTAGTGGACACTTTGTATGTCCTGAAGCTGCTATAATATATATTAACATATATATATACATATATATACATATATATGTATATGAACTTATATGTACATATATGGAGATATATATATATATGTATACACATACATACACACACATATATACACACACACATATTTTTTATGTATACTATATGTGTGCATGTATCTCTCTCTCTTTCTCTCTGTATATATTCATAAGTCTATATATATGAAAACTGGAAGGAATTCTGAAATGTTGGCCAGTTAGGCTTTGGTGATATCACTGATTGGGATAATACTTTAGGCAATGTGATATAACTGCTTCTATAAAACTAAGCTATAAATAGGGAAAGAGTTATAGGTTGGTTCTACTTGGTACTGTCATGATGATCAACATTTTTTAGGAAAAATTAGAGTGAATACTACAAGAAATTGTGATACTTTGGACCAAAACAGAAATACCACTACTCTGTTTATTGGAAATACTATGGTACTGACATCCTAAACCACTCAAGTAGGCAAACCATGAGTGTTCATGAAATGAATTGAAGACATAGGATTACCTTTGTTATGTGTCAGTATTATAATCTAGCAAAACTGAAAACATTTGCAATTGGAAGTATGGTTTTATGCTTTTTTTGTTAATAATGCAACTAGATGCCACAGTGGATAGAGCTCAAGGTCTGGAATCAGGAAGACCTGGGCTTAAATCCAATTCAGATACTCAATAGCTGTATGACCTGGATAAGTCACTTTACCTCTGTTTGCCTCAGTTTCCTTATCTGTCAAACAGGGATAATAGGACCCATCTCCCAGGGTTGTTGTGAGGACCAAATAAGGTAAAAATTATTTGTTATACATAGTAATGCCACATAAATGTTAGCTATTGTTATTGCTAATATTATGATTAAATCCCAAATTCCAAGTTGTACATGGATGCATTTTTTAAGAGTAGTATTTCATTTTTTCACCAGTAATATGTCAAGAAAATTTTTAGCATTCATTTTTACAAGATTTTGAATTCCAAATTTTTCTCCCTCTTCTTTTCTAAAGATGATAGGCAATTTGATATAGTTTATGCATGTGCTGTCATGTAAAATGTATTTTCATATCAGTCAGTTATAAAAGAAGAAACAGAATAAAAGGAAAAAAATGAGAAAGAATAAAGAGTTCATCAGTTCTTTATTTGGATGTGGCTAGCATTTTCCTTTGTGAGTCCTTTGTATTTACCTTGGATCATTGTTCTGCCGAGAAGAAATGAATCATTCATAGTTGATCATCACACAATATTGCTGATGCTTTGTACAATGTTTTACTGGTTCTGCTCATTTCACTGTATCAGTTCATACAAGTCATTCCAAGTTTTTCTGAAACCTGCCTATTCATCATATCTTATTGCACAATGCTATTCCATTACATTCTTATACCATAGTTTATTCAGCCATTCCTCAATTGATGGGCATCTCTTCAATTTCCAATATTTTGCCACCATAAAATGGTTGCTATGAATATTTATGTACCCATAGATCCTTTTCCATTTTTAAAAATGATTTATTTGGGATATAGAGCTAGTAGTGGTGTTGTTTGGTTGCCTTTTGGGCATAGTTCTAAATTGTTTTCCAGAATGGTTGAATCAGTTCACAATTCCACCAAGTATGAATTGATGTTCCGATTTTCACACATTCTCTGCAGTATTTATCACTTTCCTTTCTTGCCATGTTTGTCAATTTGAAAGATATGAGATGGTGTCTTTGTTGTTTTAATTTGCAGTTCTTTAATCAAAATTGATTTAGAACACTTCTTTATATGCCTATAGATAGCTTTGATTTCTTCATATGAAAATATATCCTTTGATTATTTATTAATTGAGGAAAAACTTATATTCTTATAAATTTGACTCAGTTCTCCCTATATTTGAGAAATGAAGCCTTTATCAGAGACACTTGTGGAAAGATTGTTTCCCAGCTTTCTGTTTTCCTTCTAATCTTAGTTGCATTCATTTTGTTTGTATGAAAGCATTTAGATTTAATATAATTAAGATAACCTATTTTGCATTTCTTAATGGTATCTATGTTTTGTTTGGTCATGAATTCTTCCCCTCCACATAAATCTAACAGGTAGACTATTCCTTGTTCATTTTATTTGATTATGGTTTCACCCTTTATCTCTAAATCCTGCGCCCATTTTGATCTTATCTTGGTACATGGTGTGAGATGTTAGTCTATACCTGCTTCTATTGTTTTCTAGCTTTCCCAGCAGTTTTGTCATAGAGTTTTTATCCCCAAGGCTGGGATCTTTGGGTTTATCAAACATTAGGTTGCTATTGTCATTGATTACTGTGTTTCATATACTAAATCTCTTCTCCTGATATATCACTTTATTTGATAGCCAGTACCACATAGTTTTGAGGAGTACTGCATTATGATTCAGTTTGAGAGCTGGTATTGCTAGGCCACCTTTCTTTATCTTTTTTTCATTAATTCCCTTGTTATTTTTGATATTTTATTCTTCCAGATGAATTTTATTGTTACATTTTCTAGCTTTTTAAGTTACTTTTTCATCTATACTATCTCTTGCTACTGGACTTTGTTATTTGTTTAAAGAAATGCTGATGATTTATATTGGTTTTGTTTTGTACCTGGAAAATTTACTAAAGTTGTTCATTATTTCAAGTTATTTTTAGTTGATGATATAGGGCACTCTCAGTATGCCATCATATCACTTACAAAGAGTGATAGTTTTTGTTTCCTCATACTTTTTCTAATTTCTTTGTCTTTATTTTCTTCTTTGCCATAGCTTTTATTTCCCACATTATATTTAATAATAGTAGTGGTAATGGGTATCTTTGCTTCATCCTTGATCTTCCTAGGAATTCTTCTAGCTTCTCCCCATTACAGATAATGTTACTGATAGTTTTAGATAGACACTGCTTATCATTTTAAGGAATGCTCCCTTTATTCCTATAGTTTCAAGTGTTTTTTTTTTTTTAATAGAAATAGGTGCTGTATTTTGTCAAAATTTCTTTAGCATCTATTGAGATGATATGATTTTGATTAGTTTTATTATTGATATGGACAATAATGTTGATAGTTTTTCTAATAGTGAACTAAGCCTCCATTTCTAGTATAAATCACACCTGGTCATAGTGTATAATCCTTGTGATACATTATTGTTTCAACTCTCTCCTTGCTGATTCTGCTTTTTCAGGACTTATTTTGAAGCACTATTTTATGGTTGTTTAGAGATGAACATGGGAGAGTTATAGCAATTCACTGCTTACTCTGTAATTGAAGATGAATTTGAAAGAACTATAAGAAACAACTCCATTCTTAAACCCAAATTAGATAAAATAAGAACAGAAATGATAAAGTACTTAAATTTGAAGAGAGAAAAGCAGAAGAGCCTAAAGGCATTGAACATCTCTCTTAACTCAAATTCTAGAAGTACTACTTAATAATGAAGCAGATGGAAAAATTAAAGCTTATGTCTCAAATGGTTTTGAAAAAGAGATGGGCCTACTTAGAATGGAATTTCAAAATGACCTTATTTGAGTTTGATGACAAGAATCCTGTTATATCAATACAGAATAATTTAAATGTTAGTATCTGCTATAATCATCACCAATGAATGCATTATTTCACAATGTTTGACAGAGAATGTAAAAATATTCATCAATTAAATATGAGTCATATGGATTTTGATAAGTTAAGATCATATGAAGAAGGGAGGTTACTTACGAATACCTTTAAAAATTGTCTAAAGATATAACACTAGCAAAAAAGTTGCCTGAGAATATTATTAAAGACCAAAAGAAAGACAAGGGATTAGTATATCAATATTATTGGATAGTTTTGCAGTTATTTAAATTTGTTTCTATTTCTTTAAGGAATATATTTTAATTTAACCTATATAAATTTTTTTTAATGATTTGGTAGATCAATCCAAGATATTTTATGACTTTTGTAGTTATTTGGAATGGAATTTCCATTTTTATTATTGTCTCTTGGGTTTTATTATTATACAGAAATTTTTATTGATTTTTAGGGTTTATTTTATAGTCTGTATCTTGGTTGAAGTTATTAATTGACTCAATTGGTCTCTGGGATTTTCTAAGTAAATGATCATATCATTAGAAAATAAGGATAGTTTTTCTCTTTTTTCTCTATCTTTATGTCTTTAATTTCCTTCTATTCTCTTATTGCTATTGCTATCATTGCCAGAACTATATTAAATAATAATGGAGATAGTGGGCATCCTTCTTTTGCTCTTGTATTTATTAGGAAAGTTTCTAATGTATTATCCATTGCAAATGGTACTCGTGTTTTTGGTTTTAGACATATTTTAAAAAATGATTTTAAGAAGGTTCCTTTATGCCTATAATTTGTAGCATTTTTATTTTGTCATACTTTGTCAACTTTTTCTGAATATATTGAGCTAATCATATAGTTTCAGATTTTAAAAATATTATTATGCTGATTGTTTTCCTAATGTTGACGCATCCTTATATAACTGATATAAATCCAAATTCATAATAACGGATGATTACTTGGATGAATCACTGTAGTTTGTTCAATAGAATTGTATTTAAAATTTTTGAATTAATATTAATTAATAATATTGACCTATAACTTTCCTTTTGTGTTTTGTCCTTTCCTTATTTAAGTATTAGGTTTATATTTGTCTCATAAAAGGAATCTGGTAGGGTGCTTTCTTTCTCAGTTTTTCAAAATAATTTTTGAGAATAATTTTGAGAATTGTGTAGTGTGAGTACTAATCATTGTTTAAATGTTTGATAGAATTATCCTGTGGATTTATCAGTCAGAGATTCCCTTCTGTTTTGATAGTGAACTTAACTTTCTTAGCTGAAGGCATCATGTATATATAACAAGTCACTCCTTGAAATACAGGAAAATTATATATTTGTGTTCTTTATATAAAGCATTCATAGCTTATAAAAGCTCAAGAAATCTATAAACACAAGAAAACAATATACTGGCTTACAAGTCAAAACAGGCGTGTCAAAAGTCCGAGAAGTGTAAAAAAATACCTTATTATGGATTTATTGACCACTGAGGAAGACAGCCCAAAATACCCAAATATTCTACATTCAAAGTCCCACAGAATCTTGACTAAATTCCCTTTATAATTTTAATAATGTACTACAAAGTAGTAAATTAAAATAAAAATTATAGCAGAGCCAGGTATAGTGAGAACTCTAGTATTTGAAATATTTCTCTGTGAACATAAAAATGTCAAGGATAATTGTTATCAAGGATGATATCTTCTGAATTTAAGACATATAAGGTTTTGCTTAGCTTGAAATCTCTTATTATTATTCCCAAGTATAACTGACTAGTAGCTTTGTGTGAAAAAGTGTCATGTCCAAAGCATTATATTCATCACTTATTATATATAGATGACATCAAGTTAAATGGTTTCATTAAAAAAGAATATTAAAACAACTATTTCTTTTCATGAGGACTTTTTCCAATGACAACAAAATGTCTAACTTAACAGGTTTAAAATTCTTCATGTTTTGTCAAGTAAAAATAAAGATTAAGCTTTTAGTTTACATATAGAGGTAAACTTGAGCCAATGGATCAAGGTAATACAATTATCTTGGTCTTCTCTAGAAAAGACACTTTGAACTCAAAGAGAAAGCTAAAACTGTATGTATTGAAAGACTGACTGGCTTTCCTGAAATCTAAGCTTAATGGGATGAACAAATTTAGAGAAATTAATATATGTACAAGTCAACATATACTTGTTATGCTAAAATGGATGACAATAGATCTAGAAAGTATACAAAGAAAAATATGTACACTGTTAATGAAACACAGGGCTCATCATTCCAAGACAGCCATGAGCACGAATGATACTTTTTCCTCAAAAAGGAGGAAAAAAACTAATGGATGTTATCAGAGTACATGATAAGTTGGTAAAAAAAAAAAAACAAAAAAACAAAAGTACAGAAATACTTTTACAGCAGATTTCATTTCACAAAGCAAAGTAAAGGTACAAAATATTTAAGGTTAGTGATTGGATTTAGTAAAAGTAAGTGAAAGTGACTTACCTCTTGGTGAAACTTTGGAAACAAAGTCCAGAGGTAGAATCAAAAGTCCTTCTGCAACCAAAATGCACCAAAACTCAACCAATAGTATGTTAAAAATGAAAGATTGAGCAAATGTCTGAGTCACATAGGTGTGTTTATAGAAATTCTGCTTATGATAACTATTCAAAATCTGTTCATTTCCATCAGAAGTTACAATTGGGCTAGCCTTAGGAAACCTGGACTGAATGATCAATGTAGATTGCACACTGAAATGATGGAAATCTGTGTATTGGTATAGGTTGCAAAATTTTTAGTATTTGTTAATGACCTAGAAAGATATGGCCATCTGGTTTCTCTTTATAAATGAACACATCACAAATTCTTGTATTACAAATAGGAATCCCCAAATATCCCTGAGAACAAAATAAATTATTATAGGATAGGATTATTTAAAAAAAAGGAATAGTCTCTGTAAGTGCCCAGATGCAACTTTGATCCATAAAGAAACGTAAGAACAATTTTAATGGGATGGATATAATAAGTTCTCCTATTTTCCCTAATTCTTTGAAATGAAAAGCCTTAAAAACATAGAGACCTGAGTGAAGAATTTCAGACAGTAGGGGAACAGGATGGATAACAGGTGTGTTATCCCTGTCATCCCTGTCTGATGCTGGAGTTATCCCTAACATGTCCTTTCAGAGAATCTATGTAACATAAGTTTACATTTCAATATTCTTTTTCAGATGCAAATAGTATTCATTTTTTCTACTGGTACAGTGATTCACAGAGCAGTGAGTACTAAAGAATATCAGTAAAAGGATGCATTTGTCCACAGACCATTTTTATCTGAATCCCATAAAAAAAGACCAGGTCATATAATGGGTATACTAATAATGACATTTATATAACACTTTACAATTTGCAAAGTGTTTAACATATATTAGGACATTTCTGTATCAGACAACCCTGTGAAACAAGTTCTTATAGTTCTTATTTCCATTAATTGAGGGAACTGAGGGATTAATGATATGAAGAAAAGTTTTACTGACTCCAAATATAGCATTATATTTACACTATCACTTTGACTTTCAAATGCACATTTTCCAATACAGTTCCATAAATTTATTTATTCCATCTCACCATGCCTCTGTCTATTCCATCCTTCTGATGTCCTGAAAGAGCAGATAAACAGGATCAGGAATGTAATCGAATCACATAATCAGTGGTTCCCTGCTGTTAGCTTGCCAAGGAGAATTTTGGCCATAATAAGGGGTTCTACAGGGTTGGCTCTCTAGATAGTCAGAAGATCTGGGTCACGGAAAGGCAACAAAAGGCACTTTCTGCCATTCCCTGTATGTTGTGACCCTCCAGGGGCAAACCTACGCGAGGTAGTCTCTCTGCTTGACAGGGTTAATGATAGACTTTGAGAAGCTTTCTAGTTAAGTGCCCCCCACTCTCAACCCAACACACACGTGTGCACTCACACATTTATACCCTCCTACATTCTTCCTTTTGTTGCCAAAGACAAATCGCATAGCAGCTAATGGGGAGTGGCTGAGGTTGCTCTGAGGGGGACAGAAAAGGGGCTTCAGGCTGAGGGAGCTGCTGCTGATCTTGCTGAGGGAAAGGCTAGAGCAGGATCTAGGAATGGCTGGAGGGGACTGGTTTTAAGTATCCAAGCAGAATCCTAGGGGATGGGGAGTGGGAAGTGGTCACAATGTTGTGACTTACTCCTAATTGATTCACAATAGATCAATACTATTCAAAAAAACATTTATCAATCATCCATTTTACCAATGTATAGTTAATCCATGTCCAGAATAAAGTAAGTTCCTTGGGGGTAGACAGTTCCTTGTTAGGTACAGAATGCTTAGAAATGTGGAGTTAGAAGACTAATTTGGGTTCTAATTGTGGCCCCAACCCTGACTGGCTGGATAACTGTTTGAAAGTCTTTCCCCCCCGGGTTTCCTTAGATATCTAAATGGGAATGGTCATCATAGTGTAATGAAGACCTGGCAAGTGTGCTGAGCCCATCAGCTTTCTCTGTTAATGTGACCTCTTCACATGGAGGCAGGGCAGCTGGGGACCTTGCTTCTGGTGGAATCATGATGGGAGACTGTAACGTGTCATATTCTCAGTACCATTGCATCATTATACCTTGAGTTCAACAAACTTTTGTTCAATGCTTTCCCTGGCACTGGATAACCAAAGAAAAAAATCAAACAGCGTTTGCCCTCCAGAGGCTTACATTCTACCATCAGACACTATGCACTCCAGTTAGTCAACAAGCATTTTAATAAGCACTTAACTTGCACCAGGCACTGTGCTAGACACTGGAAATACAGAGAAAGGCAAAATGTGATCCCTACTATGAAGGAACTTACATTCTAATGGAGAAGACAACATTAAAAAAATGTATATGCAATGTTTACACTGTGTCCAGACAATCTAGATAAATACAAACTATATATACAATAATTACAGCTCATATTTACATGGTGTTTTAAGGTTTACAAATCACTTTAAAAATACTTCATTTTATTCTTACTAAATCCCTGTGAGATAGGTACTATAATTATCTTCATTTTAAAGATGAGGAAACTGAGGCAGACAGAAATTAAGTAATTTATCTAGGGTCACATACCTAATAGATGTTGGAGACTGGATTTGAACTGGAGTGTTTCTGATTTGGGCAACTGTGCCATATAGCATCCTTTATATGCAAAATAATTTAAGTAATTTTGAATTGGGAGTGTTTAGAGAATTAACAGCTAAGGAATAAGGAAAGGTCTTTTTTTAAAGAAGTTGCACTCTGATCAGACCTTTAAGAGAGTTAAAGCTTCTGAGAAGCTGGGAAGGTAAGGGCATAGCCAATGCAGAGAGAGATTGACTTGTGTACCATCTGAAGAACTTCAAGTAGGTTGGTTTGGCTTGAATATAGACGTGTGAGGGGCAATTGTGTGAAATCAGTCTGGAAAGAAAGATTGAAACCAGATGGATTGTTGAGAAGGAAGTGTGTTGGGAATCACTGCAAACTATAAAACTGGGAGTTGTCATTATTACAAGTGTCTATGCCCCTCAGGCACCACTGAGTAAAGACTTGTTGGGTTTATTTTATATAACATTCTGTTTACCTTCTCTGATTTATCCAGACAGTCTAGATGAAAAGCAAATAAACAAATCCAATGCTATAGAGGGACCAGTTTTTCAGTATCCCCAAGCCAAGCTTGGATGTCTCACAGTTTCAAAGGGCATTGATTCATCTCTAAAAATCACATGTAAAGCAGAGTTAGAGGGCTCCTTGTCTTTTTTTTTATTAAAACTTTTTAATTTTCAAAACCTATGCATGTATAGACAATGACCCTTGCAAAACTTTGTGTTCCAAATTTCCCCACCTTCCCCCCACTCCTTCCCTAGATGGCAAGTAATCCAACATATGTTAACCATGTTAAAATATATATTAAATCCAATATATGTATACATATTTATATAATTATCTTGCTGCACAAGAAAAATCAGATCAAAAAGGAAAAATGATAAAGAAAACAAAATGCAAGTAAACAACAACAAAAAGAGTGAAAATGCTATGTTGTGATCCACACTCAGATCCCACAGTTTTCTCTCTGGGGGCAGATGGCTCTCTTCATCACAAGATCATTGGAACTGGCCTGAATCGTCTCATTGTTGAAGAGAGCCATGTCCATCAGAATTGATCATCATGTAATATTGTTGTTGCCGTGTATAATGATCTCCTGGTTCTGTTCATTTCACTCAGCATCAGTTCATGCAAGTCTCTCCAGTCCTCTCTGAAATTGTCATGCTGGTTGTTTCTTACAGAGCAATAATATTCCATAACATTCATATACCATAATTTATTCAGCCACTCTCCAATTGATGGGCATCCATTCAGTTTCCAGTTTCTAGCTACTACAAAAGGGCTGAGGGCTCCTTGTCTTTGCTGCCATGTTGCCATGATATCACTTTCCCCCTTTCCCCAAAGTGCTATTGCTATGAATTTCACAGAACTGAAGGATTCTTCTCACTCTGCCTTTGTCATGCCCCTGGATTCCTGTCATCTTTGCTTCAAGCCTCTGCCATGGCACTTATATATTCCTGAGATCACAGATCATAAGAGGAGCATAGATTTAGAGCTAAAATGGATCTGAAATGGACCAATCTCCTAATTTTACCCATTAAAAAAAAAGAAAGTGAGACCCAGAGAGATTATGATTTACTCAGAGGTAGGAATTACATTGATGATTCTATGATTTGAAACTAAGAAGTGAGATTTGAATCCAGTCCTCTAACTCTAAATTCAACTTACTGTACCATAGGATCTCTCTAGGAAGCTCCATGTGGTTCTGAAATAATGTATATAAAATGCTTTGTATACCTTCAAGGATTAATGTATTTTAATTTTAATCATTAAGGTGATTTGTTATTATCATTATTATCATTAACATTAGTTATCATCATCATCATCATCATCATCATCATCATCATCATCATCATCATCATTGCAGTTCAGTGGATTCTTTGTTCCCCTTGGGAAGGCCGGGGCCCATAGTTGCTGTTTCTGGGAAGGGGGTCAAGCTGGTGGAGAGTGCTCTTTGTCCCTCATCTGCCCTTTCTGTGTGGGCAGAGGTGAAGAAGCAGGAGTGGAAAGCAGGCTCCGGGACCACCATTGCTCAAAGGTTGTGAGTAGCAATGTGCAGATTGTTTTCTGGGTTCTCAGGTGTTGCTGCCCCTGGGGCACAGGGAGTTGGGTAAGACAAAGAGAGAGAAGTGAGAAAGGAGTGGTGATATATGTGTCTCTCTCTGTGCAAAACTTCTGAAATACAAATCATTACAAAAGGAAAGCTCAACCTTCATTTCCCAGCTTCATTTGTACCACATCAGGAATGAAGTACAAGGATTTCTCCAGATAGCACATTTAAAATGTGACATTGGACATCAAATGTACATTTAAACACATGTTGACTCTTTGCCTTTATAATTTATGCTGTGTCGAATGCTGAGGATACAAATATAAGCAAAAAATTAGTTGCTTGCCCTCAAAAAACTTACACTCTAATTGAGAAAGACAGAACATAAAAGGGAGTTAAAAATGGGTACCTGCTGGGGTGGGGAGGAAGTGAGAGTGAGTCTCTCAGGAATATGGTGATGAAGTTGGAAAATGAAGAATTCCTCAAAATTTTAGGAGGAACCCTCCAATGGGAGAAAGGCACCATGGAGCCAGACCAAGAAGGCAATTGGGACTGGGTGAATGAAATCTGGAAAAAAAGGAGCAGAACTACAAGAACATTAAAGATCATTTAGTTCAATAATGTCACTCATTTTTTATACAGAAAACTGAGACTTAGAGAGAGGCTACAACTTTTGCAAGCTCATACCAATAGTATGCAGAATCAGGATTCAAATTCAGGCCTTTGAATACCAGGAAATGATAAATTTCTTGAAATCAAAGGTTGCTTTAATCTTTGTATTCTCAGCCACACACAGTTTTGCAAAAAATTGGCACCTAATGTTTGTGGAATTGAAGTAGTACTTGGAACTAGCCCTTATGGCCTTGTGCTTGCTTGGACCCAAAGATCAGGACAAAGAGAAAGTCAATGCGAGCAGGGATGATTTTATTCTTTGTCTGTGTACTTAGCGTAGTGTCTGGCATACAAATGACAAAAGAAGCCTGTTGATTGATTGATTGATTTTCATTCAGACAATAAGAAATGACAAAGAGCAATAACAGAAATAACAAAAAGCAATAGGAGAACATATTTTCTCTCATCAAATAATATTCTATATTCTGCTTCTCTGTGTACAGAGACTCTTCTTATCCCAAGGGACAAGCTACAAGTATGTTTAGTTGCCTAAACTTTGTAGGCCCCTTCTTTTCGTCCTCATTATGGCCTAAATTTGTGTTCTATTCACATGTCCATAATAAATGCATTTTGGACTAAAAATTGCATACCTTAGATAAGTCAGAATTGGATACATGCAGAGTCCACTCAACTTTGAGTGCATAGGATGTAACCATTTCTAATTCCCAGGTCTAGTTGCAGAAGAGTGGAGACTTGCTTTCTGACTCTTTTACTGTCTCTACTACAAGCCACTGAGGAAACATGCTTGCTCCAGTGAGCTTATTTTATTCCCAGGACCCCCAGGCTGGCTCTGGTTGTAGCCACATCCCCCCAAATGCAATATTCTTCCTCCTGAACTTGGATGCTTGTAATCTTTCCAGATCTGAATTAAATTCTCTTGTCTATGGTATCATATGGGACTTCCTACTGCTGCAAACCTAGAGATAATGGTGCCTTGGGGTCAGCTCATTGAGCCCTATTCCCCTCCCTTTGTCCTTTCTGAACCCTGAGCCTTGGCCCTCCTGCTCCTTGGTTGGTTACCATCACTAGGTCTTTTTAAAAGCACAGGATTTATAACTAGTGGAGATCTTGGAGTCAGCACTAATTTTACAAAGGAGAAAACTGTGACCCAGAAAGGGGAAGGGATACACCAAATTTGCACAGCTGGGAAACAGCTAAACCAGGATTTGAACCCAGGTGCTTATAGATTGCCAAAGTTTCACAACTTCACTTCTTCCCTTACATCTGAAAAAAAGCATAAAGGACAATACTTTCTTACTTTTTTTTTTTAGATTTTTATGATGGTTAGTTAACTGTGGAAATTCATTCCCAGTGACAAATATTCTTAACTATTATGGGTATCATTATCCTAATTTTATAGAGATATTTATAAAGAAACTAAATTCTCTTAAATTTTACACAATTCTTCAAGCATCATTTCAGTTGCCACCTCCTATACAAGGTCTTTTCATGTTCCCCTAGTTAGAGCACTTTCCTGCTATATGTTGCAAATTAGTTATAATTATTGGTATATATTTTGTATTTATTTATCTGTATATGTTATATATTCCCTTCTGGTAGAATGTAAACTTTTGAGGGCAGGGAATGTTTCATTTTTGTCTTTATGCATTCAGCCCTTAGCACAGAGCTGGCATATGATGGGAACTAAATAACATGATTGTTGTATTAAATCTCTGAAAAGCTAGATGACTTGACCACAGTCACATAGTAAGTACCTTGTAGGAAGGATTCAAATCTTGGTCTCCAGATTAATCTTCCTTCAACTGTCTCATGAAGAATAGCTCTAATGACCCAGCTATCTCATTCAGAAGCAGCTCAAGTCTAGCCCCACAAATGACTGAATTTATGGAGCTCCAAGGATTGATTATTGCTCTTCATTTTCTGTTATTGCCTGGGTTACTCAAACTCCAAGAACTGATTTAGATTTGCACTACTCCAAGGTCTAAAGGGATACATTTTCTTTTAAAAGGGAAGTTTTATTGATGCTTTTTAAAAATCAAACCAAAACAGCACTAACAAAAAATCACTAACATTTCCCTAAGACCTTCCTGCCTCCATGTAACAAAGACTTATAGTTAAACCAAACAATCAACACATTGACCATACATAATGGTGCATTTAGCTCCTATTCTTCCCCTAGCCCCTTTCCCCCTTAACTCCCCAAGCAAGGAAGAAACTTCTCTATCTTTCTCCTGAACGCTCTCTGTTAGGCTTCTGTTCAGTCTATTTTGAACTACAATCACCTCCTTAGATATTTTCAGAAGACTCTAAATCTTTGGCCATTGGGTTTCTTTTGTGCATGGTCCTCTTTTGTTTTCCTAAAACACATTTATTAGCCAGTGATAAGCCTGCCCTAATTTTCTGGAGCCTCCTTCCTTCATAGTCCATAGTAGTATCTGGAATTAGAGTTTCTTCTGTTTTTTAAAAATTTATTTAAAAATGTTTGAGTTCCAAAATCTCTCTTACTCTCTCCACTAAGAAGACAAGAATGTGATACAATTACACTTGTGAAGTTAATCAAAGCATATTCCCATTTTAACCATATTTATTTATTTTGCCTATGTTTATTTATTTTGTTATTTTTTAAGGGACTTAGTATTTCTCAAGCCCACATTGCCTCAATAGCAGATGTCATTGATCCTGGAACCTGCATATAATGCAAATGACTCACATTTCTATAGCTTTTTAGGTTTATCAGGAGCTTTTCCCATTATGTAACCTCACCATCTCTATTTGACAGATATAGGATTTGTGTGTCAGGAATTTAATTTGTCCAAGACATGAGATTTAGACCTGAAAGAGCTTGTAGAAATTTCCTAGCCTTTTTTTTTTTAGCTGAAGGAACTAGAGCCTGGGAAAGTTAAATGACTTGCCCAGTATCAGGCATGTAGTAAATAATAGATACAGAATTTAAACTCTTATGACTCCAGACTTATTCCTCTTTTCATTAGGCTATACTTCTTCTACAAAGAAGCAACTTATATTTGTATAGTGCTATGTGGTTTAAGGATGCCTTAGCAGGTAGACTCACATGTTGGAAGATTTGTTGACAGCCACAGAGTCATAATACATAAGTAAAAATTTTGGGAAAAAAGATATTTGAAGGGCTAGGTACTAGCCTTGTATCAGTTTCATCTAGCTTTTTTTAATTTTTGCCTTACAACCCTCAACATTTGCATGGGAGACCCAGAGAATCTTAAAAGGTGGGGTATGCTGAGGAAAACTCTGTGGCTCATAAACACATAACCGAGTGTTTTTTTTTTTAAAGAATCCTTCTGATGGATTTGAACAAAGGAAGTTATACAGAAAGCTAAAAAGACAGAACTATATGTCTGGAGGTTCTATGTAGAAAACTGGATGTTCCATGTTCTGACCATGGACACTGAAGATTAAGACTCTGAAGACTAATAAATTGCTTTTGGGAATAAAATTGTTCCATAGTCCAGTGATTAGCTGTATGTGATGTATGTGGTAGTTTAACTTCTTTAAAAGATAAAATATAATATAATTGCTAGTATCTTTTTATAATATAATTACTATATAGAAATGGAAATTTTACATTTCTACATATATTCCTCCATTCTACCTCATTCAAATTATTTGAAAAAAAAGTCATTCAGAAGGCCATCCCTTATAACAACAAGTAAAAAAAGAAAAAGATGGGAGGAAGAATAAACTCAGCAAAACTAAGCAACACATTGACTGAGTCTGATAATAAATATAATATTCCAAACCCGTAATGATCCATTTTTGCAAGAAGTTCAGTGAAATGCACTTTCTTATTTCTTCAAGTATAAACTTGGACTTTATAATGAAATCAGTTTTTGTTCTTGTTTTTTTTCCATTAACATTATTATAATCATTGTGTATATTATTTTCCTGATTCTGCTTACTTCTCTTTGCATCCGTTCATGTAAATCTTCCCACTTTTCTCTGAATTCTTCATATGCATATCTTCTTTATAGCACAGTCATTTTCCATTATCCTTATATATCATATATTTTTTAACCATCTTCCAGCTGATGTTCAACTACTTTGCAGTTCTTTATTATCACAAAAAATCTAAAAGAGTCAGAATTTAGGCTTTGGGCTCTAAGCTAAAAGACCCAGGGCTGAGGACTACAGCTGAAACCTAGTAGTTGGTGATAGAGAGAAAAGATCTAGAGAGAAATAGGGAATTGCAAAGATGTGACAGCCTAGCCATCAGATGGCCTGATGCACAGGTGCAGGCCCAGCAGAGAGCAGCATGATGACATTACCAGAAGTCTTTGACAGCCCTTTAGCTATC
This sequence comes from Myrmecobius fasciatus, assembly GCA_023553655.1. Lineage (NCBI taxonomy): Eukaryota > Metazoa > Chordata > Mammalia > Dasyuromorphia > Myrmecobiidae > Myrmecobius > Myrmecobius fasciatus. Next base: position 223,220 of record JAJPUD010002775.1, read on the forward strand.
TAAGCCCGGATTGTCTATCCACATGGGTCCTAGCTCCATGTGTTCTCTACCACTTGTCTACTTGCTGCTCATAGGAGGTCACTAATTGTGTCCTTAGCCATGACCCCAGGGAATGCTCATTTTTTGCACTGATTGTGTGTGCATTTGTCACAGAATATACCCAAGATTTACAGGGACAAATGCTTTATTGCTCCTTTACTTACTATTGTTTGATTAAATGGCTGTGCTCTAAACTGATAATGTTTAATGTTTTGAATGACTAACTAAAGCAAACTTGGTGGTGGGGAAGAGGGGAGAATGATGATCTCTGGTTTTATATGAATGCAGATCAAAGGAAAACCCCATAGCTGGGATAATATTTCTGGGGCTTTGTGGGAAAGGGAGTGTCCCAGGTGTTACACAGACATTATCTTATATAATCCTCACAAGAAGCCCATGGAAAAGGCATGGTGAATGCTGTTCTCCCCGTTTTATATGCTCCCCTCTCCCTCAAAGCGCCAGCCACGCTCTATTTCAGTCTACTCAGTTACCACTTACTGTCTGAGAGATGTCTCTACCTTCTAGCCCATTTGCTGTGTTAAGAAGCCCCCACACAGACATATCCAGTCATTGGACTAGGGAACCATTTTTTCCTTCACACAAGAAGTTTATCAGGTTCCAGAGTCTTAACCTCCATTGCTCACGGTCTTTCAGAACATGAATATCGAGTCAGAGCTGAGTGGGAATCAAGAAACTAGTAAGCTCGAGTTACCAGCTTTGCTTTTGTCTCAGTTATCTTTTGATGATTCATTCCACTTGATGACTCAGATATACCCCCGAGAGTTATTTTTCTAGATACCCAGAACTATGGGAAAAATAATTTTCACACCGAGTAAGAATAGGAGACAATTTCTGTCAATAGTCTGGGGAGATTTGTTTCCTCATTTACCTCATGACAACCTACCAGGTGCACCAAAAGGAGAGTTCTCTGAGTTCATCCTCCCTTGAAAGGGAGGCTCTTCTCCTCTAGCTATAATCATGGGGCCCAGCCCTGCCCTTTAATTCCCTTCTACTCTTCCTTCTAGCGAGTCATCAACAATCTCACATCCAGAGTAGCCTGGAGAGTTGCTGGCACGATGCAAATTCACAGCATAATTTCAGAGCCCAGCCCCTCTCCACCTTGCTCCTGAGAAATCTGGTTTTTCTTCCTAATTCATCTGTTTCTATACATCTCGTCTAGGCAATACAACTCAATTCATCAAACCTTAATTAAGTACAAGGCACAGAGTCAGGTACTGGGAATATGCAGACAAAAAATGAAAAATATTCTTGTCCTTGAAGAGCTTACATTATGTTGGGGGGGTGGTCTACAGGTTTCTTTTTTTCCTGAGGCAATTGGGATTAAGAGTCACATAGCTAGGAAGTATTAAGTGTCTGAGGTCAAATTTGAACTCAGGTCCTCCTGACTTCAGGTGCTCTATCCACTGTGCCACCTAACTGTCCCAATATAGTCATTTCAAAGTGGGAAACATGACAAATTTTGGGACAATTGGAACTCTGTGAAGTAAGAGGTAGAAACTTAATGGAATCTTGAAGGAAGCTGAAATAGAGCTTCCTTTCTTAAGATTTGGGAAGCCAGAGATGAGATTTCTCTTTTCAGTTGAGAAATTCATGATGGCAGTAAAATAATAACTACCCTAAATTTAAGCTTCCAAGGTGTTGTGCATTTATGTACTGGGGGATGGGAATATTCTTTTTTTTTTTACTAAGAATTTTGAAAGTCTGCTCTTAACTCATATTATTTCTTTTTAATAGTCAGGGAAGAGCACTGCAGAACTTTCAGTCAGGAGAGCTCAGTTCAGAGCTAATTTTAATATTATTAGCTGTGAATTAACCTTTCTGAATCTCAGTTTCTTCATTTTAAAATAGTGACAACAATTCTTGTATTATTTACTGTAAGTCATGGAATTATTGTGAGGAAATCACTTTGCAAACTTTAGTATACCATAAAAACAGGAGCTATTTATTGATTGAGACTCTTCCTGTTGAATTAAGACTTTCTGT